>WEIU01017749.1:892926-929999 GCA_013389925.1 Aegithalos caudatus
CTCCGCCGGGCCGGAACCTTCCCGGCGGCGCGGTCGCAACTTTGCATCCCCGGGGCTCGTCCCGGAGAGCTGCGCTTTCCCCCGGCCCGAGCGGGCAGCGCTGCCGCGGGAGGCGAACGCGCACCGAAGCGGCGCTGGGGAAATTGCTGATTAAAACGATGCCCTTGGCGATCCCCAGCCATCTCTGCCTGCTTCCTTCCCCTTCCTCTGGCCCAAAGGAAACCAAACCGTGCACGAATTCTAATGCTCACCTAATGAGAACGGCATCGCAGCGTTCCTAAAGGCATGAATTACTGTTAAATGAGGCTGACAGCAGCTATTGACGAGAAAGTTTGGGGAAAAAAATAAACATCGAGACCTGTCAGAACACTGGCTTGTCCTTCTCAATACATTAGGTATTAAGTCTGTACTTATCAAACGTTTTTGTGCTGCTCAACCTTCAGCTACAATAAATTAATGCCACCGAGACTTACTCCAAGATGTGAACTGGTACAATTATAGATGGGGAGTGTGAGGATCAGCCAGATGTGCTGCCTCCTGTGGGGTAGGAGTAGGGAGTTGTTTTAAGCATGGAGATGGAAATGCAAAGCAGTTAACAATCAAGTGAAAACGAGGAGGCAAGCTTTAAATCATAGGCGTGTGGTGCCTTAGAAAAACTTTATATGAATAATCTCCCCATAAACTCTTTCATCTGTGCAGAAAATAAATAAAGCCAAGTCTTTGTAAGTTGAACTGCAGTTCCCACATCGATCATGTACAGAAGTACCTCAAAAGCACATATCTGTATCCCTCTGCTGACAGATTTGGGGCTTGGCCTATTTCTGCTGCTATTTTAAGGCCCAAGGTGTGATCCTGGATCCCCTAAATACGAAACTCAGCAGAACTGCTCAGGAAGGTTCCTTTACCAAGGCACACCAGTTTATGAAGCTGGATCATTTCAGACAGTAACTTCAGAATTTATTATTCCTCATCAAACATGAAGCAGTGTTCAACGGCTGGAAAATTTTACTCCACCTCATTAAAATCTGTCAGGTTACTGAGAGATACAAAGTTACTCAAAGATTTGTTTTCAGGATCAAAACTTAAATTATCAAGTTATCCCAGGAGATTCTCTCAAAATTCATGTCCCACTCTGTGGGCCGATCCCTAGGAAGTTCATATAAAGATCCTTGGATGGATTTTAAATCCATCCCTTGGGTTTCCTTCATTTTTCTTTTCAGCCTTCCAATTCACTCCAAAATCAACACAGAGAAGGCAATGGGAGGCTCATGTCCAACAAATGTAAATTGGAAGTCAAAACATTACACTGAAGTTCTCCCAATCACTAAAAGATTCTTTTACAGTTAGTAGCTGATTACTCTGCAGTTTAAGGTATTTAAAGCCCTATTTACTAATCCCTCTATGAGAAAGTGATACTGGTAGAAGGTTACCAAGTAGAAATGAAACATGAGGCTGGCAACATTTCATCATCTCTTCCTCAATTTGTATATTTAGGCCCTCTGATAAGAATAATTTTCAACATTTTGATTAAATATGGCTGACTGCATCGATAAGTTTGCCATATGGCCCAATATCTCCTACTTTGTCAGTAGTTTTTAAAGACTGAACTAATAAAAAAGAAAAAGAAATGCCCATGTAAGAAATGTCCACCTTTTGATGATACATGCTAATGTAGTATGAAGCAAACTTTCTTCCTGAGGAAGTTGTTGCCATTAGGTTATTTAGGATAAACCTGGCTCACACAGAGGTGACCACTGAGTGACTCAGAGGAGTCAGGTTCCCCTGCCCATACACTCAATGACCATGAAGGCTCAGAGTTATGAAACCCACCAACAAAAAAGGCCATTCAGTGCCTTCTGCCCACCTGAAGCAGCCCAGAATTCCACCAGAACTCCTTTCTCTTCTCCAAGTGTGTGACTTTCAGGGCAGCACCAATGCAAAGATTTTTAGGAATCAAAATTTCTTTCCAAACCTGACCTGCAGTCTTTCTTTATGCACTCACCTGTATGGACAAAGCTGGCAGTCTCCAGAATGAAGAATTTAAAACTGCTTAAATGGGATAAAATAATAAGCAGCTGAAGCTCACACAAATAAGCTAAACCAAAATCCTTCATGAAAGAACAAAAATCTCATGAACTAGACTTAATAAAAAGTTTTCTTTAGGCACTGGAGCGTTCCTGTTGAGTAGTGAGTACTCACTGGAGCATTGAGAACTACTCACAGGATTAAAACTAAATCAGGTGCAGGTGTTGGTTACTTTGATCTGTGCTTGATTAGAGAATCAGGTGTGTGTTAAGTGACTGCATGAGAGCTTGTCTTTTGGACTCTCAACACCTACATAGTCTCCTTTTGTACAAACCCTGTCAAAAAGGTTCCCTTGGCTTGTTTTTCACATCTGTCTTCCCTTTGTTCCCCTCACATGAAAGAACCCTGAACTGCAAGTCAGATCTTTCTTAAAAGAGCTCCTTCATTCTCCAAACTCTGCCGTCGGTGTGATACACAGGCTCCCAGCTGGGGTTAAAGCTCAGGTGGAAGAAATAACTTTGGATGAGAAGAAAGGAGAGAGGAATCATGAGCAGAGGCAGCCTCAGTCCCACATGGCAGAGCAGAGACCATCACCCAAATATTGTTTTCACTTCCAGAGCTCCAGACATTACAATATTTCCTTTCCTAAACACAATGGATTCTGCAAATGTACAAATGTACATAAATGTACCTGCCTGTAAATCTCTTCCACAGAAACCACCTTCAGAAAGGCATTCACCTCTTTATTGGAGGTGAATAAACCTACACACCTTTGGAATAAACAGAACATTTAAAGCATTTGATAAAAAATAATCTTGGTGATTTCACCCTGAAGTTATAATTGTGTAAAGCCACAATTCTCAGTCATTCCTGCAGGAAATACTTACAAAAGAAAATACACAAATTGAAGTATAATTGTCTACTCATGCACTTGAAAAGTTGCTTCAGAAGAAGACATTTTCTAATTTAATGTAAACTATCCATGGCAAGAGAAAAAAACCCAAAGAGCAAGTAGCAAATGGCTCCATTGAAACACAATGTTTTGAACACATTCTCAGTCAGAGATTAATTTTTAATTTTTTTTTTTTCTGAATAAAAGCTTATTTCATGCTTTCTTAAATTTGGAAACTTTTTTCCCTTTATAGTAAAATATTTTCTGTGTTTATTTCCAAATTTTGGAACTGGTGTAAGGTTGTTCTAGCCAAGAGAACTCAAGAACACAGGGCTGTGGTATGTGGGAGAAGAATTGGAGGTGAAAGAGGATTTATTGGAGAAAATAATTGTTCTGAACAGCAGACTTAAGTCAGTGCTGTAGATGCTGTATCAAAAGAAAAAAATCAAGAGAAAAGGGGTAAAAAATGTATTTAAAGTCTTCAAAAATAAAGCTTCTGTGTACTTGTAAGGAAGATATAAATAGTACCAATATATTTAATGCTTTAAAGATTCATATTGTGTTTGCAACAAAGAACATCTCCAATGTGTCCATGTCCACTGTGATTTGTTCCTTCTGGGGGAGGCTGCTCAGGCCATTACCAGTGGGAAGGGAACACAGAAACCATTTGCAGTAAAATTTGTCAGCTTCAGGGAAAATCTTTGTGGTGCTGACAGATGTGTCACAAATTTCAGTGCCACAAACACTCCATGAATCCTCTTCAGAACATTCTGCATTGGTACAAAGGCTGGTAATAGTCCCCTGACAGTCAATCCTTTGGACATTGGCAGGCAGTGTAGCCTTAAATGATCTGGGGAAAGACACTGGATTCTTGAAACTTATGACAAAAAGGACACACAAACATAAAGAAATTAACAAATCACCCTCAACGGGCAAAAACAGATGAAAACATATGTACCACTGTGTACATGTACTGTGCTGCTGGTGTGGGGGCTTAGTTTAACTTCAGATTTCTTAAATTCTTTTCAATTCTTGGCAATTTCTGGTGTCCTGAGCAGAGTTTTTTGGAGGGTGTGTTGTATGGAGGGGATAAGGACAGATGCACTCTGTGTGTTGAGTTAGATTAATGAATCTGGTTAGATTGAATTTGGCATTTGCTTGGGCTTTGTGTATCAAACACTGGCATCAAAATAGTTTAATGCTTTCATCTCCATGACAGAACAAAGAGTTGATACCTTTTTATTCATATAGTTCTACTCAGGAGAATAATTCTGGGATATTTGGCCCATACTTTTAAGTTATTATTACATTTAGGTTTCAGATTTCAGTCATACATAATAAAACTAACTACAATGTCACAGAGATTTAACATTACTTAATTAGAAATTCATAGCTATTTAGTAGAATCTTTGAGTAGAAAGATAATACTTCTATTTTTAATGCCCTAATAGCAATATCTTCATGTGCTTGTATCTACATATCTCTAAATTCCAGAGTTTCCCACTTATTTGCCTGTGATAAAATGTTAATCTCTTTCCTTTCTCCGGGGAGTTGTAATTTTCCTCTCCCCTGACTTTGACTTATAGCATATGTACAATTTCTCTCAAAGAAACATCTTGAAGAAGCAACTGCATGCCCAGCTCCCCTGCACCTCCTGATTTTTACCCACCTGCTTTATCTCCAGGTTATTTTGGGAGCGCCTTGGGACTGAAGGCTGCTCAGACAGGGCTGATGGCTCCTTGCCTTCTCTGTGGTAAAAAGGTCAGGCTGCTCCAGGTGACCTTTCTGCTGGGAAAGCTGCAGGTCTGCTGCTCCCTTTTTGCTGTCCTGTGTGGAGGGATGGCTCCACAGGTTAATCATGATCAGGTTCTCTGCTGCCCTTGCTGTTTGCACTTCCATTTCTATTTAGGCAGAGCTCTGGAAGCGTTGAGAGGAATTGTTGGAAGCAGTGACGTCAGTCTTCTCTCCTTTGTACTTGGGAGAGTTGCTACTGAAATAAATAACCAGGGCAGGACTCAGGGAAATTTTAATCCAGTGCCATCTCTGGCTGCCTCCTGAGGATGCCACCAGCCCTTTCCCCTTTCTCTTCAGCTCTCCACTGGTTTCCTTCCCTGTGCAAGGAGGACAATGATCCTGGATTTCCTTGTGAAAGAGCTACCAGCCCCTTAGGTGTGAGCTCAGAGCCAGGCTCCTGAGGAGCTCCATGTGGGCCAGCAGGGACCACGCAGCCCTTGGGAGCAGCTGGGTCTCTTAAAGGGAAGTAAATATTGCAGATGCTGCCCAAGGGGCTCTGCAGCTCTTGTCATAAACATGGGCACCTTGAGGGACCAGAGGGAGTCATCATCTGCTCAGTGATGATTCCTGTAGGAGCTGGAGTCCAGTTAAGCAATTCCAGGAGACTTTCAGGGTCAGTTTGGTGCTGTGAAATGTCTTTAATTCTCACATTTCCACAGGAGAATTCAGAGCAACTGAAGAATCTACAAATTTTGTGGTTTCTCCAAGTGCAACCCTTTTTTTTATTGTGCCACAATTAATAAAATATTTCATGGAGAATCATTTGTGCAGGTTTGGAAACACCTTTTCCATACCTGCAGACTTTGCAGTTTACTCTTTCTAGACCTCTCTGATCACACTGGCACCTGTGGCACCCTCAGAATGTTTTGCACCACATTTGCACCACAGCCTTGATATTTTCACCCTAAATTTGAGAAACTCATTGACTGACATCTGCATTATACAAAATTTAAAATTACTTTTTGCAGTGTTAATTGAAATACTGGAAAACAGAATTTGGGAGAACCTTTTGTGAAGAGTACTTGATTCTCCATCCCCCGGATCGAGTTTCTAGCCAGTCTTTGTAGTTCATTAGCTACTGGATTTTGGAATTATCATCTGCTCCTCAGCCTAACAGCATTTGGAATTAGTCCAGAACTGAAGATCTCAAATCCTGGAGTGTGGACTAACATAAATGAGAACCACTTGCCTAACATCACACAGGATTCTATGTTTCCAGCAGAGAAAGGGTTTAATAGTGTCATCAACAACAAATAACAGGGAAGCTACTGGTTAGCAAAGAAAAAGAAAAATAAATTCCCTGAAAATAATGGTACATTTTCCAAACCTTTTATTTGTGAATCCATATTGCTTTAGATAAAGAATCAAGCTGGCAAGTGGCCCATTATAAATAAGAGAGATGAAAAAACCTGCAGAGGTGTATTCACTCACTTTTAAAGGTAGAAACTCCCAGTAAATCCAAGAGCTGCAAAAATCAGATCAGCCAAAATCTTTGACTTTTGGAGTTAAACTACAGTTACAGAAATAGGTAATTTATTTCTAGTATTTTTATCACTAATGTATTCACATCTCTGCTCTCATATGTGGAATATATATTAGATTCATAAAAGTGAATTGAAATCTACTATTTCCTGGATTATCTTATTCCAGTTAAACCCTTGATTCATAAGGCAATAGCTGAAGATAAATAGAACTTCATGAATTGTTCATAAACTGCACAAATTCACAAGTTGGAGATGAAAAATGTAAGCCACACAGCCCTTCATCTGTAGGCCACAAATTCGAGTCCAGGTTTGAGATCAGCAGCAACCGAGATCCATTTTCATCTTATCACCTGAAGGCTTTCTGCTAGCATTTGTGAACTCAGTTTGTTCCCTCAGCTCCATCTTTACAGCATAAGTGGCCACATAAATAATTCACTGGAACTTGTCAGAAACAAGAAGTTGTGAAATGTAAAGTCCCCTCCATCCATCCAGCTGTAGAAGCAGCACACAGGAGCTAATTTCCTAACCTTTCACTAAGCTTTGCATGGAAGCAGGCACAGAGGAGTTCTTGCACATTTATAGTAAAAGCTCCTCAAATATCAATTCTTTCTAATGATATGATCCCTAGAAATACCATTTCTGAGGTTTTTCTCTTCTTTGTTGCAAAACTATTAGGAAAACCTTCTCACAGGGACCTTTGGCTATGCAAGTGTTACAAAAAAACCTCTCCTTAACTGAATAACTTTGATGTTCAGTTGTTCAAGGGGAGTACACCAGAGTCAGACTTACCTGAAAGGAACACAGAGGGGGCAGGGGGGACATGGCACTGCTTATTTTGGGGTTTTCATGGTTTCTTGCGTTGTGGGTTAGATTAATGAGATTTCTAATGTCATTTGGAACCTTAAACACTTTTTGGAAATTTGAATGAGAGAAAACATGAGGACCATCCCCACCTTTGTCTTGGCAGCACTCTGGCCATGACTCCTAGGAGAACATGGAATCACAGAATGGTGGAAAGGTTTGGGTTGGAAGGGACCTTAAAACCATAATATCCTCCCACAGACCAGAGCCCCATCCAACCTGGCCTTGGAACCCTGGAAAAACATAAGAGAGCCACTTGATCTGCAGCACTTGGGGTCTAATGACTTTCAGCCCATGATGAGGTGAGCACCAACTCCTCTGCAGTGGTGGCTGAGACAAAGAGATGCTGAGGGCCACAAATGCTTCACTGGAATCTGTACTAAAAACTAATTCTACATGGATAGCCACTGAGTTTATTTCTGTAACTACAGCTACAAAACTGGAGTTTTAAATAAACCAGATTTTTACAAGATTTTATGGTAATTTAAATATTTTACCCTTGCATAATCTGTTAGAATAACTTTTCTAAGAAAGTGACTGAAAGTAGGCATTTATTATTTGCTTGTCCTCCCCTCACAATGAGACTTTAATCAAACAGATGAAGGATTTGTACTTATGGACCAGCTTGCACCTGCACAGAAAACCATGTCCTGTGCCCTCCATTTATCCCCATTCACTGTGCTAATTCATGGGTTTAGAAATTATAAATTAAAACAGACTTTCTCCTCTTTTGCTGTGAAAATTTAGCCTCCAGATAGCCACTGGTAACCCCCAGGCTGTCCAGATGCAGACAAGTGTGGAAGCAATCTGAGAATCATCCCCATGCCAAAGGTTTTAATTAAACAAACCAAACAAACAACAAGGAACACTCCTTTGTGCCTACAAAAAGAGTCAGCACACTAACATAAGATACCAGGAAAAGTTAAGTTATACAGCCCTGGCTATTCCAGCTCTAGCTGCCATACCAAAGGCACTGAATTTTGGTAAGAATCATGTTGAAATAATGAGTCAAAAGTGTCAATAGTCATGCTGCAACAACATCACCCCCTCAGTGCTCTGAGACAAGGCCTTCTAACAGGTATTTACAGCCAGGCAATGACTACAGGAAATATCACATCAATACCCAGATCAAGCTGATGCTGAAGATGACTTTCCAAACCACCTTTGCCAATTGCCTTTATGCAAATAAGGGCCACGTGTTAATTGCTATAAATATGGTAAGGGATTAAGCAATTAGGGGGTTTTATAGAATAGAGTCAATAAAAAAAAATACTCTCTTTTCAAGTCTACTACATGAGCTTAATTACGAGATAAAGTGTTAATGATCCTGTAGTAATTTTACACTGTGAACAAGATGTACAGGCTGGCCAGGCCCATGATAACAGGAATTTCAGTGGGAGTTCAACCAGGCACCTGCTGCTGCAGAAACCCTTCAGGTTACAAGTAATTCCTTGAGGAAATGAGTTTTTCAAGCTGGCATAGCAGTAAGAGCTTCCAAAGGGCTTGATCCTTTTCAGAATGAGAGGTAGGACCCTAAACCACTTCAGAATTCTACAGGTTTTATACAAAAACTCACTTGAATAATCTCTAGCAGACTCTGGAAGGTTGTGACTAACTGTGAGGGGCCACTACTAATTTTGGTTATTAACCTCATTTGATAGAAAGATAATCTGTTTCTCCATTAACGTTAATCCCTTTAAAATATTTCTAGTGCTTCTCCCATTAATCCATGCCCTTTATTTGATTGCAGGGGGACTAATTGCAGATTGAGATAATGGTTTGGACAAGTATGTCTGGCAAAAAAGAAAAGAAGAACTTATCTTTATAAAGAAGGTTTTTTTGAGAGAGGACCACTTCAAAACTCTTGTTTCCTAGGCCTGGAAGGTGGTGGGCTATGACCCCTGTGTCCCAGGTAAAAGTCCCCAGAAGCACATAAAACTAGGGTTTGTGGTGTGTTCTTACACCAAAAAACATTTAAAATCCTTTAGCACTGTTCAAATAAAAACAAAACTTGATGGGTAGAGAACATTTCCCTTGTAGCTGCTAAGAAATAGGTGTCTGTAACATGATTTTTTCCTCCCCTCTTTGTTCAATACTGAATGGCGTGGTAATGGGAAACCTGCATTTCCTGGGATTTGGTCAATCTGGGGACATGGTGGTGTAAATATTTAGCTCAGTTAATAAAACAGATGTAACACTCTGGACTTTGTGCCAACAGTAACAAAGACCTTGTGCAAGGGCCACTGGTTTCAGCAGCATTTTGGGAGTTGGTGTCAGCTTCGTTTTAAACCCAGCAACAGAAACATCAATTTCCTTAGGCAGGAGACGATGAAAAACACACAGAAACTGATTTGGGATGTAGAAAATACAAATTTGGGAAATTGATTTGGGGATGTAGAAAATACCAATTTTAGGTGAGATTCCCCCCTGAATTTCTCATGCACGCTCTCTTTACTACTGCCATATCAGTAGCTGTGTTTAGATTCCCATGTTAACACAGAAAACCTGGAACACCTCCTGTACCTAAGAACTGCTTCCTCAACATGCAGAACTCATGTCAGAAACTTTCCTGAGGGTATTCTCAGGCCTTATGGCAGAGCTGGAAGGTCAAGATCAAGGCCTGATGTCCCAGTGCCCAGTCCCTGACGTAGTTCCTTCCCAAAGGGGTTGCACAGAGCACACAAAATACAAGGCAGGGGATCCATGTTTTATATAAGCTGTTTCTAAGCCTTAATTTGGCATAAATGGCCAAGTGAAGTGAAGGAGGATGAGCAAACAGACCCCAAAATCTTTTCCAGTGATCTCTCCTGACAGATGCCACCCCTGGAGACCCTCAGCTCCCAGAACCACGTGAAGAAAATCCAGCACAGCAGTGAATCCTGGCAGGAAACTGTGGGCTGATAACAGAGGGGTCAATTTTGATGTAAATTTGTGCAAACCAGGTGAAGTCCTTCCTTATTGAAAATTGCATTGTGTGCAGCACCTGCCAGGTTTATCACACAGCTGCACTTCTGCTGTCACTCACTGGATGAACAGCACCCTTTGCATTCCCTGCACTTATCTGTGTCCCACAGGTGCCACTGACCCTGTCCCTTTTCCCTCTTCCTGAGCTGACCATGGCCCCAAAGGGTGTTGGAGAATTTGTGTCCTGATTCTGTGTTCAGGTTGCTAAATCTGTGTTTGAAAGAGATATTTACTCACACACCAACAGAGTAAAATGAATTCCATAACCATTAGCCTTTTTGCCCATTAGGTTAAGAATATACACAGATTCTCCAGTGAGGAATAATTCTTCCATAACACTGAAAAAAATCCCTCCCCCCTTACCCTTTTCTTGACTTTTAAACTTTTAATGCCTTAAATATAAAATTCTTGCACTCAACTTCTTTCTTGTACCTACACTTTTTCTCATTTCTCTATTTCATAGCAGCAGCTTTATTCCCTTTTATTTTAGTCTATTTTATATCCTTCATTTCACCAAGCCACCTCTAATGAATTGAGTGTCAAGAATGGAAGCTCCACCATTTCAGTGTTCCAGAAAGTCCAGGAAGTTTTGAAGAGGCCTCATGATTTATGTATTTTCATGGAGCATTCTTCACCTCCTGCAAAGTGGCAGAAGATAATGAGGTGATGAAAAGTTTGTGAAAGGGGATGTGAAAGGCCATGTGTCAGACTTCATACTCCAGTAATCCACCCACAAGTCCCCTTCATGTTCCCTTTTTCCAAACCAGTCCAAGGTTTTTAACTAAAGGATCACAGCTGGAGAAGACTGGCATTTACCTCAGGAAATAAATAAGAAATTTTGATGTGAATAATGTGTTTACACTAGTTTTGTTATCTTTAGTGGATATTGTTCATTTCTACCATGGAAAATATTGACATCTCATGAACATCACAATTTCCATAATACTGTTTTCATGAACTTTTCCAAGCAAGGCTCACTCAATAAACCATCTAAAGTGAATTATTGAGCCCAAGTACCAGTCCTGGAACCGAGGGAGCACATGAGCTACCTCACAGACCATTGGGGAAGAAGAGGAACTAAAGGAACCCCCCAGATTTTTCTATAATACCTGCCAGGGCATCACCTTGTTGAAGGCAGCAGCAGCAGCAGCTTGGGCAGGAGGCTCAGCTCTGCCCTGTGCTGGGGCTGCTGGAGCTGAGTGGAACCAGTTCTGGGTTATTTCAGAGCCTCTCCAGAGCAGTAGATTGAAAACCACCTTTGGTGGGTGAAATTGCCAAACAATAAAACCCCTTCAGAGATTTAGCAATGCACAAGAGGAATTTGCTGTCCTAAAACAAAGTGGAGTTCTATGTAAAATTGAATTTCTGCATTTACTGCTTTGACAGTTTCTTTTGGAAACTGGCAACTACAAACTTAGGAAGCACTGAAGTACTAAAACCTATTAAACTATTTCAAATGTTAAGCATTACCTGAAAATCAGATGAAAAAAGCCCAATTATAACTGAAATTCATTCCTAATATATTGTTATTCACCATCATCTTTGCTTCATGGAATCTGATTCCAATCTGAGAAGGTTCTGCTTTGTGGTACCTGCCAGGGTAAACCCAATTTCTTGCAGCCATGACTGTGCCCTCACAGCCAGTTTATAACTTCATCACACTGTCAGAGGATTCCTATCATATTTATACAGCTGCAGAAAAACCAACCCAGAACAGCTCTGAAAAACCTCCAAGCTCTAAACCTTCCTAAAATAATGAAAAAATGATCACGTTATCACATTATTAAAATACATACACTTACATCTGCTCACTAATAGTTTACAATTCTGGTAAGGTTGGCATTCATGAGATGCAATGAACAAAACTGCTATAAATTGCAAAGGAATTTACAATTATTTTACCACAGCCTGTTAATAATAGAAAGACTATTCTTTGAAAGTAATAGAGCAGAAAAATAAGGCTAGATCTTGTCTCAGGTCATATAAACCATCATTTAAAGACTATCAGTGTGTTGTGGTTGTTAGAGGCAGTGACACAAAACTAATTTATGGTGACCAGGCAGAAGGCATCCAGCTGGAGAAATCCTCCCCAATAATCAATGACAAAAGAGTCACCTCAGCCGGGTTTGCCCTGCAAAGCAAGGCAGGAGCAGCACACGCTGCTTCCCCCACTGATTCCCCTGCCAGAAAGGGAAAGCTTGGAAGAACTAATTAAGCCTGAAATTATGTAGCATCATAGGATATTTGCCCATGCTGCAAGTGCCTCTGATCCAAAGGTAATGAATACATTTGAGGAAAACTGTTTGAGGAGCTGTTTACCAGAAATGAAAGCAGAGCCCACAGTGGCAGATCCTCCTGTGGTGCTCAGCTCTTGGGATAATCTGCTGCTGCTCAGCTCAGGAAAACCAGGAAAACCTGTCCTGCAACACTGACACAGAAAATTTGCCCTCTGTTTCAGTGATTCAGGACTGCTAAATTGTGTTACACGGAAAGAGCCTTTGCAACATGGTTCCAGCATGTCTTTACATTGCTCCTGGCTTCCAGCTTCATGCCATGATCCCAGGGGGATGTTTCTAAAATGCAACTCAGATGAACAGGAAAACTCAGAGAAAAATGAGCCAAGAGAGAATCATGGAATGGTTTGAGTAGGAAGGGGCCTTAAAACTCATTCTGCCCCATCCCATGGGCAGGGACAACTTCTACTATCCCAGGTTGTTCTAAGCCCTGTCCAGCCTGGCCTGGGACACTTGCAGGGACCAAAGGGCAGCCACAGCTGCTCTGGGCACCCTGTGCCTCCCTACCCTCACAGAAAACACAAAGCCCAGTGGTGAAGGCCACCCAAATTCCATTTCTGTAGAGGCAATTGTCCTTTGTTACACACAAATTCTCCAAGGAGTGGGAAGCCTCTAGGGGAAGGAGAAATATAAAATTATGTTTTCTCTGAAAGTCTGCACTGTCTTTGACAGTTCCTAGAAATGAGGGATATCGAAATTCAGGTTCCCTGTAGGTGCTTGGGTTTCTGCAGGCAGCCAGCCCAGACTGGGTTGCTCAGAGAGCAGGAGGTGAGAGGAGGAACCATCTCCTTGAGCTTCATCCTAACAAATGGAACTGCTCAAAGAAAGACTTGCATGGGGTTTTTTGTTTATTTGTTGGTTGGTTTGTTGTTGTTTTCTTTGTTGTTTTGTTTTCAGGGTTTGGGGGGTTTTTTAGAAACAATTTCTGTGGTTGTCACAAAATCTCGTGGTTTCCCTACACAGGGCTGAGGGTGCAGCAGGGGCACAAGGCCACAGGAACCACAAACACTGGCAGCAGTCCCAGTGTGCCCAGCAGCAGCCACAGCTGTGCTGGCACCACACAGGTCACTGCCTGCCCCAGCCCTTTGTGGGCCTGATTTTCTGAGACTGTAAGGTTTTCAGCCTGTCAGACTGCTGACTTTCTTGGCTTGGGAAAAATCCATCTCCCAAGTACGGTTCCTGTAAATAGCCATTTTGCTTTCATATTATTTCTGGGCTCTCATGGCCACTTCTCTTCCAGGTGTTGTTTTCGTTATTTAACCAAAGAAGAGAAGTGTTGTTTTTACTAACCAATTATATGGTTCTTCAGCGCAGCATGTTGTAAAAGGGCTGCACAAAATGGCAAATAAAACCTTCTGATCTTTGTAACTACTGGAGTCAAGTTTGTCATTTTTGTGTCCAACAGCAACAGTCCTTGCCACCTCAAGCTTCAGCACTGATTCCTGAGTCACAGAGAAGAAATTCACCACTAATTCTTGTTAATACAGAACCAGTAACAAGTATTGGTTGGCACTGTTCCACAAAGGAATTAAATATTTTCACTGGGAGAAAAAATATATTAAAAAAAATAAATTGAACAAAGGCTGCAGGGGAAGCATGAGGCACTAACCCCTAACATAATCCTATGGCTTCTGTCCTGTTCCCACTGATAAATTTATTACAAATGTGTAGGCATGAACTGCAGCAGAAAATTTCATGCTTATATTGATGAGATTAATGGACTATTATCTCATTTCCAAGATTACTTAGAATTGATTTTACGGCTCCTTTCCTCTCACGGGTTTCGAGCTTTGATTAAAGAAAGGCCTTGGCTATAAAACCAGAGCCTGAACTTTGCCAGTCCTGAACTGTGTTTTCATACAGGCTTTTTTGTTGGAAGCACAGTCTCATTTAAAGAAAACATTTGCAAGAGCAAAAACCACATTACTGTAGTATTCTTCCTTTTTTTTTTTTTTTTTTCCTCTTTTTCTTTGGCACTAATGGTCTCTGGGGAGTGCAGCAGCAAGGAGCCTGGTGCTGAGGCTGTACCCCAGCAGAGCATCATGGCAATGCTGCTCTCACTGCAGATTTTAAGGGTAAGGGGCTCTAATGGTGTTTTCCTCAAAGCCAGCACCAAGCCCACAAGAGAGATGAGTAAACAGCCCTGCACACTCTGTACTGACTAGAAATAACACTCTCATGTGGCAGCAGCCAAGCAGAGAGCCTGGTCTGGGATGTATGGGTATAATTATACTGCGTGGTAAATAAATAAATAGAAACAATGGCATCTGTGTTACTCTAATGTGCCTCCACAGCAGTGAAGCACAGAGTCTTCTCACCTGCACACACAGCTTGGAGATTCCTGCTGCCTTTGGGAGTTCTCCTGGTCTGTGGCTGTAGTTTTAAAATGGTGCACAGCTCCACTAATTACAGCTGGAAAAAAATGTTTTGCTGACTATTTTCATCCAGAAATAATAGTATATCATTGCTAGCTGATAGAGAAACAGAGTGAAATGTAAATGTACAATAGAACTACATTCCCAATGTGACAGTAAAGAAAATCACTGTAATATCCATCTGGTCCTATCACATATTTGGCCAAACACAGCTCTTTCTATAGTACATTATTTTTATTTACTTTCTGTTACACAAACATACTAGAAATGCTTATAAACATGTTCCTTTTTCTATTTCTCAGCATACAATCACAAATACTTTTAAAAGTAATTCTGAAAAGAACCCTAAAACAACTGTTAGAATAATCTCTTTTCATTATCTCCAATATATTTATATACTAATACAGCCCTATGTATATATAGCTGTGTACTAATGTGGTCCTATTTACAGAAATAACATTTTTACAACCAGTTTGGAGCAAGTTGGTTCTAGACAAATCCCAAATTTAAGAATAAACCTTGAAAGAGAAAGGTGGGGCAAATACTTTGCATTTTGTGCAAAAGTCCTGAAGCCTCAAGGGTTTGAACCCCCCCTGCCAGTTCAATGAGAAAGGTTGTTCAGCCATTCTGAGGGGGGCTTGCTCTGCATGCCCAGAGGAAGGTGTTGGGTGGCTCAGGGTGCCCCAGCACTTGCAGTTTGTGAGGTGCAAATTCCCCTCTCTGAGCTGAGCTCCAGGCCTGGGGATAAATCATTCCATAAACACATCTAATCGAATTCTGCTCGATGTCTCAGGCAAATTGAAGGCAGACAAGTCTATTCAGAACAGGCATCTGAAATGAATCTCACATATAAAATCAGTCTAACAACCTAAAAAAATAATGCAATTGGTGACTCATCTGGATGTCAGAACATCAAGAGCTCAGGGAAGGGAGAGACTGGAATAACAAAGTCCCGAGAAGTGCAGGACACGTGAATGCAAACAGCTGAGGGAATGTCCCCAAACCTCTGAGAGAGGCAGGAGCAAACAAACAAAGACTCCAGAGTGCAGAAGGACCCCAGGGAAGATGAAAGAAATAAAAAACAACTCATCAAAGTCTTATGGAAAAAAAATTCATCCTTTCCTGTACAATCAAGGATAAAAAGACTTAGAGACAAGTGAAAGCAAAAATACATGAGAAAAGTAGTCAGTGTATTTCTGAGAGAGATACTCACTTTAATATAGTGCAGAGCCTGATAATAGATGGCATTACAGTCTAGATTCTCCTCAGAGAATGTTCTGAGATACAGCCTTGCTCCATCACACTTGCCATCTCTACCACACAGCAATCACACATGCCATCCTGTCATTAAATGACAAAAATTAACTTGAAATTGTGCCCACCTGACAGGAAAACAAAAAAAATCCTCCTACAGTAAAACCCTTCATTTGGCCAGACCAATCTGATAATAGAAAAAATGCATCCTTCCTAACAGCAAAAGATGATCAATGAGAGACACTGATTCTCAAAGATCCAGCCTTATTCTAATTCCAGGGATGTTTAACGGTGCTGAGGGTTGAAAAATACAGTAGGACTTGCTAAATTTCTGTGTCTTAATATTCAGCTCTGAACTCTCCTGTACTCAGAAAAGCTCTGTCCTTTAAAAAGGTGAATATTAAATCAGACATCGTTTTTTCAGTCTTTATTTTGACAGAATTCCAAGCCCATTACTAACAAAGAAAATATCGGAATGTAAAAAAGCCTGCAAAGTTTTAGCTGAAAATTGCCTAGTGAAACAAAGCTGAGCCTGATTGTGCCTTTGGATTACATTATTTTTTCTGATTTAAAAGAAGCAAAAATAAAAATTACAATGCAAGGTCAGCAGTGAATGAACAATGAAACCACACCTCCAGATCCATGTGGAGGCACAGGAGAAGACATCTTCAGCTGCCACATGTGATGGGCTGACCTTGCCTGGCTGCCTGAGGCCACCCAGCCACGCTCCTCCTCCCCCTCCTCATCAGGACAGGGGACAAAATAAGATGGAAAAGCTCAGAAGATTAAGACACTTCAGTTGCTGTTGCAGGCAAAACAGACTCGACTGGGGGAAGTTGCCAGCACCCAGGTGGCCAAGAAGGCCAATGGCTCCTGGCCTAGATCAGGAATGGTTTGGGCAGCAGGAGCAGGGAGGGAATTCCTGCCCTGAACTGGGCACTGGTGAGGGCAAACCTGGAGTGCTGTGTCCAGTCCTGGGATCTCAGTTTAGGAAGGACATTGAGTGCTGTGTCCAGCTCTGTTCCCTCAGTTTAGGAAGGACATTGAGTGCTGTGTCCAGCTCTGTTCCCTCAGTTTAGGAATGTTGTTGAGCCCATCCAGAGGAGGCACCGAGGCTGGTGAGGGGCTGGGAACACAAACCCTGTGAGGAATGGCTGAGGGGGCTGGGGGTGTTTATCCTGGAGAAAAGGAGACTCAGGGGTGACCTCATCACTCCCCACAACTCCTGAGAGGTGGCTGTGGGCAGTGGGGTTGGTCTCTTTCTCCAGGCAGCACTGACAGAATGAGAGGACACAGCCTCAGGCTGTGTCAAGGGAAATACAGTCTGGATATTAGGAAAAAGTTTTTTACAGAAAGGGTGATCAAGTACTGGAATGGTCTGCCCAGGGAGGTGGTGGAGTCACCATCCCTGGATGTGTTTAAAAAAGCCTGGATGTGGCACTGGGTGCCATGGTTTAGTTGAGGTGTTAGGGCTGGGTTGGACTCCATGACCTTGGAGGTCTCTTCCAACCCAGTGATTCTGTATTCTGTAATTCCATTTATTGCCAATTTGAATGGTGGGAAACATAGACAAAAGTTAAACCACCTTCCCCCCAGCCCACCTTCAATTTTTGCCTCAGGTTCCACTTCAGTGCTCCATTCCCAGCTCCTCTCCTTTTCCCTGAGCTGCACAGAGGATGGGCAGAGCACAGCTGCTCCTGCTCAGTCCTGCTGGTCCCTGCTCCAGCCCTGCCCAGTCCTGCAGCCCATCCTGCCCCTGCTGCCATCCCCAGGGGCTCCAGGGCAGCTTTCCTCAGGCTCAGGCAGCTCCTGCCCTTTGCTCTCCTGTTCCCTGGAGGTGGGAGATGCCCACCCTGCCGTGCTCTGGTGGCTTTGCTCAGCAGCCCCCCAGGCTGTGACCCCTGGCTGTGCACATCACATTTCTGCTCCCAAGACTGCAGAGGAGCCTGATGCCCAAGATTCCTCCCCAGTGCCCCAAGCATCAGCTCCTGTCACCTACAGCAGTTATTTTTAATACCCTCACTATCCATTCTCTCAATCCTTTTTCTTTTTTTTTTCTTAGTATCATGGACACAGATTTTCTGTGAAACCATCTCTTTTGGAAATTCCTTCTCTCCCTTCTGCCTTTAGCTACATTGCAGCACAGATTTCTCACATTTAGGGAATTCAGGTGGGCCTGGCTGGGCTTGAGCATTGTCTGACCCTGCACAATAACACATTTCTCCAGAGGGTCCTTACATTTATTTTATTAGACACTTGTACTTATTCAAGTAAACACAAAGGAACCAGAGGGCAGTGGTGAATTAGGATCTAAATTTTAATTCCTATTCTAGATTCGTGATTGGTTTTATTCCACTGGAGGCAAGTTCTCAAGACATAAACAGAATTAAAAATGCATGGACTGAACTTAAAATGTAATATAACAAATGAAATGCAATACTGTTACTTAATAGCCTTGGCTATTGAAAGTTCAAAGACATACTGTATTTCAATTATGAAATGAAACATCATTGTGTTCAAAGGAAAAACATCCGCTGAGATGCAAAATCCCTTTTGGAGATTTTCTTGTACTATTTCCCTATTTTTAATGGCAAACTCCAGGGGAGGTGCTGTCAGACATCAAACTCATTTGGTTCACCAAACCAGGTTATCAAGGTGACCTAATTTAATCTTTAGCTGATGAGGACATTTCCATGAAAGGCTCTGCAGTCTCCAATGGCTTACTGGAGGTTAGTCTATTAAGTAAAGAAAATTAGCAGATCATATTTTTTTATATTCTTAAAATATCTTAATTACAAAGAAATTAAGAAACTCTCTTCAGCTGCCAGCTGGGGTCAGCTCACCACACCACAGATATTTAGGGAACACACAAACTTCAGTGACTTGCTAGGGAATGGCTTGATCCAATACCCTCATGGTGCAAAAAATCATCAACCAAAAACCTTCATTCTTCTGCCACTTTATAAGTGAAGAATGAAAATGAGAACAGAGGAAAGGGAAACTTTTTGTTTCTTGGATGGCTCTTACAATGTATAATACAAATATACTTTCTGTGACTGTTCTTCAAACTCTGATGCATGGTGTCACATGTAATGCATGTCCAGGTAATGGGGTTTGGGGTGATAAATCCATGTTTTGTTCTGTATCCATGATACATCTTTGTATTGTTAACACACACCAAAGCAGCTACTCACCACAATCAGAGGCTGACTGGCTGCCAAGGAACAATTAAAAGCATTTTAGTTGACCAAGCTTGCAATTTAAATTGATTCAAAGCCATTCCCACTGCATGCTCTGAAGGAATTAAAGTCTGCTGCAGATGGTCTCTGGGATAGAAACAGGACAAGCATTTGTGTTCTTGTCTGAGCCATAAGAAGTTGTTTTACTCTGTTTATGCTGTAAAAATCCATCTAACCAGGATTATTAGAGGTTGGTGGAATGTCACACTCCAGAAAGTCACTCTAGTGATTGCAAACTGCATCAATTCTCATGGATTCAACACTGAGTCATAGCAGTGGGGGAAAATCCTATTTCCAGCTACAGCATGGACAGGATTGGAAAAATCCCTTTGCCAGGACAGCAGAGGCTGATTTCAAGAGGTGATTTTTATAGCTAAGCTTAGAAAAAAAATGTTAAAGCTGAAACTGTTGGTGATGATGTCTTGGGCTACCAAAAGTGACCAAAACAGAGCAACCCATTCTGGTGCTGATGCTGAACTGACAGGACTTGCCTCAGGTTCTCTCTTGGAGGCTGATGGTTCATAGTGGCCATAAAGATCATGAGGTGATTCATGGGGAGAATTCCTTCAGAGAAACATGCCTGGTACTATTTTATAGCTTACAAACCAGTGGGGAAAGTTTGTAAATTTAATTTGCACAGTGGGGAAATCTTGGGCTATAGAGCAAGTCTACATTCACAGTTTCCCCTACAGCTGACTACCAACTTCCTAAATCCTAATTTTCTATTTTTCTTTTTTTTTTCTCCCTTCAATTAGTAATACTTAGCTTTTAGGAGAAAAATAATCTTTAGTAATTAAATTTTTCTACTTTACTTTTTTTTCCTCTGTACATAAGATCGTTATCCTTCCTTCTCTGTTTTAATTTGGCAGGTCCTGTCATTCCTATCTATGTAAAAAAAAAATATTTCTGGTATTATATAGGATCCCACCAAGTGTGTTGAGTCTAAACTCCACCATCCAAGACCCAGCTCCAGCCCCCTGTGCTGCCTGCTTCTTGTTAGGTTTGCAGACAGAACCTTTAGAACACTGACAGTGTCCAGGTTATTGCCAGCCTGCTGCAACAGCACTTGAGAAACCAGAAATTTCTGCACCTTTGAAATAAGAAAATCAGACCTGTGTGCTATAGAAAAGATCCTGTAACTATGCTTAAATCATATTTATAAGTGCTTAAATAATTGTTAGATAAATTAAGCAAAATTACAGCAGCACATAAGAGAATTCTTTAGAAATGCAGGGCTCAAAAAAAAATTTGTTGCTGGTTGTAATCCATGAAGGCTGTGTCTACCAGGGTCAGCTTTTACAGACAAATTTCCTTTCTTACTGTAAGCTTATTCTCTAAATATTCTTTTTTGAACCACGCTGAACCAACAAACGTTGCAATATAAGCAAATTGCACCTCTGTACTTTACAGCTGCCCAGCCTGGAGAAATGCACTGAGCAAACAACAAACACAATCTGTTCTCCTGCACCTTTAAGAAATATAATTAAACCTGGATAAAGGCAGTGCAAAGCAGGTAAGGCTTTAGCAATTTTTTTTGCTCCAAATATAGTGATTTTTTGATAAGAGTGATTGATTGTGTCTGGGTAAGTTTGCTTAATATTTGCTGTGGACACTGCCTTGACTGGGGCTCAATCAATCACCTGGAACAGGAAATCAGGGCTAATGCACTAAAACAATATCTGTTATGCACTCAGTTAATCCATCACAATCCTCCTGTGCAGTGTCAGGAGCAGCCCTGTCAGTGGGTGTGGATTTAGGAAGGACCTTCGAGCTGCTTTTTATTCTAAAAGAGATTTCTTGTTCAATTTTCAGTGTGCAGGAACCATGTTCTCCACCCTGAGCTGAGCTATGTTAGGAATTTGAAACAAATCAAGTGCAGTGTACCTTTGAAAATTTTCCAAATCAAAACCATGTATTAAAATCTATGAAGTTCAATGTTGCAAAATTTAACACCAGAACTCCAATGGACTTCAAACAAGGCCACATTGTCTCTTAGCTTGGGTGGATTTCAATTCCCATCACTCACCTCAGTGCTTTTTAAAATAACTTCCTACACTCCTTCTTTAGTTGTTTGTTTATTTGTTTTGTGTTTTTTGTTTTGTTTCATTTTGGTTTTTTGTTTGGGTTTGGGTTTTTTTTTGTGAAAGTCACTGTTAAACTTTAATGTTTTACATGTGAAATAGTCTCGTTTATTTTAATTCCTTCTTACAGGGCACAGATAAGCCCACAGACTCACAGGAAAGTATATAAATTTTCTGAAACAAGTAGAAAAATTGAAATGATTTGGACATATTTGAGTCCACATACCTAGCTCAGAAGTATAAAATTTTGGTGCTTGGAAATTAAGCCTTAAGACTACAAAAATTATGAAATTTCTCAATATGAAAAGGTAGAAAAATATAAAATAGGGATTCTTTTACTAAATTTATCATCTCATTCCTCATATATAAGCATTTAAACTTAAAAAAAAAATCAGCAGAAAATTGAAACCCTGAGGGAAGAGCATTCTGTGCAAGCAGAGCTATTGGACAAGGCCCTGCTCTTCTTCTCTAAAATTCCTCAGAGATGCTTTTAGTTACCTGACATAAGACCTCATCATTTGGTTTTGGACAGGAACCAACACCTCACTACAGGTCATTTCCTTTGGTTTTTTGTTACAAACTATCTGTCTTTTAAATTAAAATGTTCATGTCTAATGATGCCATGAGTTTCTCTTCTACAGAACTGCTGCTGTAAAAAGGGAGCACTTAAAAATTTGCAAAACTTTCAAGTCCCAGGTACCCACACCAGAACCCTGAAGCAACACCAGCCCAAGGAGAGTCAGAAAACAAATTTCTATTGTAGGAATTGCAGATTTACACCCTCCTTTGACATCACAAGCACCCAGACTGGCTCCACACAGAGGATTTTCCTGCTGGAGGACAAGCAGAGGCAGCTGTGAGCTCAGCACTGTGAAGGTTGGGGCAGCCTTGACTCACTCCCACCACAACCACACAGAACCACACAGAAACACCCACTGTGGCTGTCAGGGACTGGGTTTTGTCACTGTGTGTTTACTGGCAGCACAACTTGGGCTGTGTGTTTAGAGCTGAGTATTTGGAACAGATGAGTCATATATAAAACAGAAATGTACATCTGCCAGTTGAAATAATCCCCAGAGGAAGGGCAAAACCCGGTGGTAATCACTGGATTTTGCCACATGGGAAAGATTGAGCCTAATGAGTTCATTTACCAATTCTCTAAGCCCTTAGACTTCCTTGTACATGTTCTGCTTCTGGGGAAACTTCAGGATGGCTGTGATCATTAAAGACCCTGTAATACTGTCTCCTTTTAAATGCACATGCTCCCTAATCATGTCCACAATGTAGTTAATACCTGTAGTTCTCATTCACCCACAGAAATTCCCCCAATATATGATGACCTGTAGCAAGTTATCAGGTGGGAATTCATCATTTCCTTATTCTTTATTAAATTTTTTGAAGGACATGGATTTCCAGGGTTCTCACACCCAATTTTCCTCAGCCACCCCAAAGTGTACCTCACAAGAGTGCCCAGCCAAAGGCAACCCTAAGCATCACCATGTGCTGCAGTGACAGCAACTGCTTGATAACCACTTTTATTTTGGTTTTCTATTGTCTTCTGAGTGACATTTTGACAACAGCCAATCCACTTAGTGATCCAATCTTTCCAGGGAGCAATTTGCTGCTGTAAATGGGTTTGTGTATTCTCTTGCAGAGGCTGAAGAGCAATATCAATGCACTTTGGAGCTCATGACCAGTGACAGACCTGGAAAGGAGAACTCAAATGGAGAGTCTGGAAATCTTGAGAACCTTGAGCTAATAGCCACGGTGTGAACTTGGAAATATATGTGAAAAACATAAAAATTCAATTCTTGAGTAATGACAGTATAGGAAAGCAAAATTTTGTGTTAGTCCTCTGAACTGCACATGATGAGGATTAGAAATTAAGTTTTTCTCTTCCTTCATTGCTGATATTGTCTGTTTTTTTTACCATTTCTGTATTATTCAAACCTGAGGTGCCATAGGCCATGTCTTCAATCTTGTTTTAGAGGAGATTTCTTTATGCCAGTAATTGAATGGTAGGCTTTATGTCAACTTACTTGTTTGTCGACACAGAGCACTGTCACCAGCTGTGCCTATAACAATGATTTCTTTTGTGACATGTACGTCATTATCTCCTCCAGGAATTTGTCCAAGGCCAACAATTCACTTCAAATAGTTATTCTGAAAACCATCAGAATGAAAGTACTTTGAAATATTATTACCTTAGGACAAAAACGATGCACTGATTTATCTGTGTGCAATTTCTTCCATATCCTTGGTCTCTCTACACATGAGCAGAATTTCACCAAGAGCATGAATTTTGAGCTATGGCCAGGAGGGAACTTGAAAGACAGCAATGGGTAAAGGAGCTTTCCATTTGGTGACAAAATTAGCATCATTATTAAAATTTAGCATTATTGTAGAGTGTTTAATATTGCTTGGGATTTTTTATTCCATGATTGAGAGCAATACAGTGCCATTTATATCTGTATGCAGAAGTGAAGGCACCAAAGGTCTATTTAGTCCAGACCCTTCACCTTACATCATAGCATGGCCAGAATGCAGTATCAGGGCTAAAACCTGTAATGCTGAAAGGGGCTGCAGGTTAATAAATCCCACTTTCACCTCTGACCTAAGTCCACAATGGTCCAGGTGGTCTGATTTTGTTCTTATCAGGTCAGTGTTTTTCCCTGTTACACACAGAGTGGGCAGACAGGCACCCCAGAGCAAACCCATTCCAGGTGCTGATGCAGTTTGAGGTACATGGATTGTTGGACACCCTGTGCTCAGAAGGCTTTGTTGTCTTTCTATCCTGTGCATTTGAAAAACTCCATGGATTCATGGAATGAGTTGGGTTGGAATGGACTTTAAAGCTCATCTTGTCCCACCCTTGCCATAGGCAGGGACACCTCCCACTGTCCCAGGCTGCTCCAACCCCAATGTCCAACCTGGACTTGGGCACTGCCAGGGATCCAGGGGCAGCCACAGCTGCTCTGGGCACCCTGTGCCAGAGCCTGCCCACCCTCCCAGGGAACAATTCCTGCCCAAGATCCCACCCATCCCTGCCCTCTGGCAGTGGAAGCCATTCCCTGTGTCCTGTCCCTCCATCCCTTGTCCCCAGTCCCTCTCCAGCTCTCCTGGAGCCCCTTCAGGCCCTGGCAGGGGCTCTGAGCTCTCCCTGGAGCCTTCTCCTCTCCAGGTGAGCACCCCCAGCTCTCCCAGCCTGGCTCCAGAGCAGAGGGGCTCCAGCCCTTGGAGCATTTCCATGGGCTCCTCTGGGCTCTCTCCAGCAGCTCCAGGTGCTGCTGGTGTTGGGCACCCCTGAGCTGCAGGTGGGGTCTCACCTGAGCAGGTAAGAAGGGCAGAATGTGCCCTGCTGCCCACACTGTGGGGAAAAGCCCAGCACACTGGGGCTCTCTGGGGTGCTGGGGCATGTGGAGCTCATCATCAAACAACTCCCCCCTGGAAATTCATACAAACAGCCCCATGGCACTCATGCAAAGCAGTTTTAAGCATACATGTTTGCATTACACCATGTCATTATCTTATGTATAACAATGCATATGGAGCTGTTGAGATTTTCCCTGCATAGTCTGGCAAGAATTACAGGAGAAAAGGTTACTGCCCATGGAATGTCACACTACAAATAACAGATCCCATTAAAAAACACCAGTGCTCTTGTAATTGAGACAATTGTAGCCAAACAAGAGCTAAAGGTTTTGTAGAGCGCTGCTGAGTGAAATATGAAATTGATATTGTCACTAAAGATCCTCGAAACAAGTTATTTTTGCCACTTGAACCAAAGGACACGAGAGGTTTTTAAACACCTAGCGTGGCACAGCTGAATGCAAAATGCATGGGTTTCCTCCTGTCAGTGTAATAGTTCCTTGGAGCCCCTCTCCCCCCACTCCCACACACACATACATTATTCAGCGTGTTAGAGACCATCTGGAACCTGCTCCTGAAATAGCCCAGGACTTGATGACCTTCCAGATACGCTGCAAAAACCATTTGTTTGACAAGGGTTTGGAAGAAGTTAGTGGGTGTGTTGTTTCTGAAGGGTTTAAGCAGGCTATTTTACAGTTTTGATTAATGCTTGATTTAATTTACTATTTGTATGTGACTGTTTTGGAGAGCGAGAGGTCACCCACTCTTAATGTTGGGCTTAATGAATGCTTCCAGTGTTTACTGCTGAAATATAACTGTGCACATCAACAACCCCTGGCACAGGGCCTGCTGTGCCCATCACAGTCCCTCACTGCTGGAGCTGCTGGGCTTTGTGTGACACAGGACTTTCCCTCTCCTGAGACACCAGCCAGACTTGTGGGAGCAATTGTGGCAGTGTGTGTGCAGCTCACTGCTAAACAGCTCCTCAACACCCCATCCCAGTCTGCTAAATGCTGCTCTGCACCCCTGTGATAAGGGATGTACAGAAAAAATATATAGATCCTGGAGAGTCGTGGCCTGTGTAGGGATATGAAGAATTAGATCATAAACAGTTGCATAAAATAAAGATAAAAACCTGCCAATTGTTCGTTCTACTCGTTTCCCCTTTTCCTTACAAATGCCTGTGTTTTGAAGCATAGGATTTAGAGACTGTGAATATCCCTTGTGGCAAGGACAAAGTTTTTGAATATGGTATGAAAGATGATGAATGATCAATGGTGTGATTAAAAGAGCAGAGTGTGGAGAAGAGGGCATGGTCACAGTGCTGCAATGAGGTTAATGATCTTGCTTCGGTTATTTATATGGAATAAATAATTCCAGCATCACACAGTTTTCTATTTTCTGACAGAAAAAGAGCCTGGGCCCTCACAAACTCATAACAGCAATGGAATTGCTGCCTGAGTAAATACCAAGCATGGTTCAAAGCAAGAAATGTACTTCTATAGATAACTAGGGGAGAAGTTTAGACAGATATCACATAATTAACTCCAGGACATCTATCAGGGCAAGCCTGTAAATAAATACCTGTTTCTTTGAATTCAAAGTCAGGAATTGGCATTTAAATACACAGAAAAACATTCTGCACGTCATCCCATGCATCAAAAATATTCTGTAGAGTAGGAGGGGCAGGGGGGAGAATCTACTGAAATGATAAATTTCTATATGAGAAAATGAACAGATAAATGAAGATTCTATATTTTCTGAGATGGATGAAGAATCCACTTGACCGTGCACCTTAGACACAGCTGACTTGTGCCCCATTTCTGCAGGAAGGGTTTCCCTGCTCAGCACACAGCCTGTTTGTAATGAACTGCTGGGTGTTGGTGTAGAAGTGAAAAACCCCTCATCCCTTCACTGCTGTATTTATCCTCAGCAACAACAGGATTTCAGTTTTACCTCTGCTGGAAACGTTCACAACATATTTCCAAAACAAACTCCTTTCTCTCAGCAGACTGACAGTACTCGTGTGAATTCCGTGGTGGAGCCCTGCTCAGCACATCCATCCCCTCTCAGCTCATCATGCAGAGAGCCCAGAGCTTTCCAGGATTTGGAACACAACCCCCCTGCAGCCAGCCACTCCCAACACAGCTCTCTGTGAGTGCCCAGTTTAGGTCTCAATGACATTTCAGTTCCAGGGCTGATTTCTGTCTGGAGTGCAGTAATGCCCCGCGATGCCGTGTAACACTGCGTGTCTCCAGCTGCTTAAGTTGCTTATTTTCCAAAAGGTTACTCACAAAGTGCAGGTCATGGGGATTAAGTCGTGTAGCTCCCACGGAGTACAGCAGGAATTTCACAGTAGAATCCCAGCAAATTCTTTTGGGAAATGTATTAATTTTTAATGAGTCATTAATCACCTTGCTGACTTCACAGGCAGCGCTGCTGAAGCAGCCTGACATCAACAGCTAAGGATGGTGTTTATGATTTCTTGGAGAGAACTAAAAACTGCCTGATTTACTTGGCTGGTGTGGCAGGCTCCAGGATTTTGAAGACTGGATACTGACACAGGCTTTGCCTTTCACTGGCAGGGCACTGCACCTGATAATAGAGCTGGGCATACACTAAAAAAATACAGCTCAAATGTGTCAAGGAAAGCATTAAAAACCTACAGCACCTGAAGTCGCTAGAAAACAATGTCCTCATGACTGGTTTGCACAAATCATTCCAAAAATTTCCATGGCTGGGTAAAATTCATAATCTGAACAATGTAATTTGTGAACGATTTCTGAGCTGCAAACAGCACTGGTATTTAGGAGAAGTATTTTGGGGTTCAACCTTACAAAATGATTGAAACTGCATAGTGATTAACCAGCACTAATGAGACACACAGCACTGGTGTTTTGTCTGTGGCTGAAGAAGAAAACAGCAAACATCAGAACTTTAAAGACATTGGTAAGGAGAGGCTGCATCATGATGTTGATGGTGATGATGATGATGATGGCACAGCTTGGAGGATTTTTAGATTTGAGGAGACTTATCTGAGAGAAGATAGTTTTGCTCATGACTATGGAAAATCATATGGAGAGGGAAGGTATAAGAAATAACAGTACTATGACAGTGCATTGCTTACTTAAATGTTTGGGATTGGTTTGGGTTTTTATAAGGAAGGATGCTCATTTGAACAGAAATATGATCTTCCTACCTCAGCTAAGGCTGACAGCAGGAAGTCAGAAACACATTAATCTTATTCCAGGTACTGTCAGTTATGAAATGGGTAGTGAAAATGAATCATACATTTTCAACAGTTTGAGAGAGGTTCTTTGAGATCCAGGGAAACCTGCTACACTGACTTGGCTGGGGTTAATTTTGTCCATAGCATCTCCCATGGTGCTGTGGTTTGGATTTGTGGTCACAACAGTGCTATTAAAACAGGGATGTTTTATTTGCAAATGCTGAGCAGCACTCACACAGCTTCAAGGCCTTTTCTGTCTCTCTGGCTGCCCCACCAGCCAGGGGGCCCCAACAGGAGGCTGGAAGGGGACAAAATATAGGGAAAATAGTAACCAAGCAACCCCTCTAAAGGTATTTTCTGTTTCATCAAGAGCAGGGAAGGTGTTGTTACATGCAACAGGCTGTCTGCTCTATTCTTCCTGCTCTGCTTCCCAGAGCACTCAACGCGTTTCAAAATCACAAGCAATGTGTAATATATTTCCCAAAACTTTATCTGAGTCAAAAAATATTCCCTGCACAGTTTGTTGCACTGAACTCTGACCACAGAGTCAGTACAGTTTGGAACACCGTGGACTTAGCAGCAAAATAATGAGATTTTTTTCCTTTGAGAGCCCTGTAAGGAACCATGAAAGGGCTGAATCTGAGGGTAGCTGTGACTTTGGGCAGCTCTGCAGGAGCCTGCTGGAGGGGTTGCTATGCTACCCAGTGTGGTGGCAAGCTGCAGGCTGAGCTTTGTCTGCATTCGTGGGGGCCAAGGGGCTCCACATTCCTGTGGAGTTAAGCAGCTTGACAAGGTGAGCCAGGAGCAAGAAAGGAGCTCTCAAATCCTCAAATCAATTTCCTGGCAATGTGGGAAATACGTGAGCTACACCGGCCAAACGTTTGTGCTGTAAGAAGCAAGACCCAGCAGCCAGTGAGGCTCTGAGAGAGCAGCTTTCCTTCCAGACCAGAGCAGGCTGAAACATTTAACTTGACTGCTGGTTCTCTGAGAGGAGCCCAGCTATGGAGGAGTTTCAAAGTAATTGGGGAGGGAGTGAATATACACACAAGTGAGAGATCCTGAATTCACTACGAACAAGAAGATGCTTCATTCAAATTAGTTCATGGAAGTTGGATAATCTTCCAACACTGTGGATGTGACTAGGAATTTAATGTATTATTTTAGAAAAGGCAAGAAGCAGAAGTATACTGAGAATTTGAGTACAACCAAAATTCGTGAAAATGGATTTGGTGGCGTTGGCTTCAACATGTCAAAGCAATTCTTGGTATGTGGGAAAAGATGCAAAAATATAAGGGCTTTACTGGCACATCACACTGACTTTGACAGATGCCATTCCTTCAGCAGTGGGGCTGGTTTGGGTGTAAGTAGAATTCTAAATACCAAGACAGGAATTTTGAGGAGACAAGGTGACTTGAGCTCTTAATTTAGTTTTATACTTTTTCAGTCATTCGTATACTCAACTTTCCAAAATCCTCCAGCATGGAATATCTTGAGTTTATCCTAGCCTCCAGAAGATAGCTAATTGGGTTTGTAATCAGTCAGGCACAGATCTGACTCCACAGCAGAAGGAAGGTTGTGTTCTGCATGAGCTGCCACCCTGATTGCAACGAGTCCAGAAATGCAGAGACAATCAGAGGGGGATTTTTACAGCCCCCCCTCAACAATTGCTCACAGCAGTTCAGTATAAATTACTGTAGGCTAGCACATCTTATTTCTCAGTAGTGGTAGAAGGGTAAAAACTGCCAATTGGGTTTATTTCCTAGCGAAACTCTTTTAATAGTGAATGAGGAAGAGTATTCAGGTGAGCAGCAGCTTCATGGGGAGAATATATTTTACAGAAATATAAATGTTTAAAAAGCAAAATATTTCACCTGATTACCTTTACACCATTGCTGCTATCATTCAGTTTTCTTGCATGCTATACTTGCCTGAAAGTTGATAATATCCTCCCCTGACACCAGACTCACACAACTGCCTTCATGTCCTGTAGCAATACAATAAAGCACAAAACTACAGAGCAGAATCAGAACAAGCAGCATGCTAACAGGGCAGCTGAATTGAAGTAATAATAAGAAAAGACTAAAATGTTCAGCTTTCTATTTTCAAATTCACTTTCCCCATGAGTCTTATCAATTTTCCAATCAACATTACTGTATGAATTTTTGGACAAAGCCTGACTAGACCTCTTAAAAAGACTATTAACTGCAGCTATTCCAGAGCTGTGGCTTCTGAATTAAAGGTCATGACAGTTATGAATGAGGTTATGGGATTTTTCACTCTACTACTCGGACTTATGTCTTCAACAGAAGTGGAAATTTAAACCAGAAACAGGATTGCAACATGACAAATGAATGAAACTGCAAACTGCAGAGAGCAGGGCTAAGAGGAGGTCATTGGTGAGGCACTGCAATGAATTGGTGATGTTGATGTTTTGACAAGCAAATAGATCACAGAACCCCAGTGCTTGGTGCTGGCAGTGCAGCCCTTCCTGCAAGGCTTTATCTTCAGAAAACAGCAAACCTTCCTCCAGAATTCTGTGAGCCTGACTGATAGAACAGGTGTTTTAAACCAATATCATAGAGCTTGTTTTCCTCTGCACGTTAAAACTCTTCTCTGTTTCCCGCTCTTTCTTGATTCTTCCCTTCCCCTCTGCCCTGACAAACTGCAGACAGACACATCTGGCTGCTTGTACCCTCCAGTGCTTGTGCAGTGAGCTTGGCTGGCAGCATTGCTTGCTTCAAAGCAAGGCAGGATAAAGTAGGACTTTGTGGTCATACCAAGAAATCAATGCTACACTGAAGCACTTTTAATTAGCCCTCTGCAGTCCTGAACTAACCCCCAGTTACAAAGATTAAATAATTGCTTATGGCATTCTCAACGTGTAGTTCACCATAGTGAAAAGAAGACTATTGACTCAACTGCTAAGTTTTGAGAACTGATGAAGTCTTGCTGAGTGCAGAAATTCTTTTCAGTACAAAAAAACCCTAATGCTGTTTTATGACCCAACTCCTTTGAACTATTTTAATTAAGGACTCCTATGATAAGAAAGAAGTTGAAAAGCTATTTAGCAGGAAGACAGGCTCCCATTTAAATGTTGACTCATGAAGTCAGCACTTTCAAGGGTATTACTGTACATTTGGTCTTTTCTTTTCAAAGCCATTAACTTCTGCCAGCACATTTCTCTCTATCGTATGTCTTCATGATTAGGAACCTGTTAAAGTCAATATCACTTAGACATCTATTCTCTTTCAGTCACCCTTGATTTTTTCCCCTTGTCTGCCTAAATTTAGACTACAAATTTTAATAAACAACTGCTTTCACCTTTCCATTCAGTTCTTCTGTGGTTATCTGGCACAAGTCCCCCAATCTAAGTGAGCCACCTTGACACAGGGCTTGAAAACCTGGCCTTAAGGACCCATTGTATTTTAAAATGCAACTAATTTAACTAGACAGCCTTTCAACAAGGTTATTGTTACATTCATTTTACTAGTAAAAATATATAGGAAACATGTTAAAGGAAAATAGCATTTTTAAATGTTACTAGTGCAGTGTAGGAATAATTAATGCTTTTGAACAAAGCATATTTGTGGTCTTTCATCTTATTTCTTAATATTTAAAACAAAAAAAAATCATATGAACTTGCATTTGACAATGCTGAGTTCATCCACCAAAATTATGCCATCTGTGCAAAACAAAGAGGAGTATTTGCCCTTCAAAGTATTCCATGACAAAAAAAAATCAACAGAACACTCCGGGGTTGCTATTTTTAAGAGATATTCAGACTACGCAGGAGGAGTCTCAAAATCCCTCTTGGTTTCTCAGTAGCTTGGTAGGGATCTGAATTCCTGCATGGAATAAGGCTGCTGCCAGTCCCTGGAGGAGAGCCCTGGCCACAGCAGAGGCTGTCAGGACACACAACCTGTTCCACTGCTGCTCCTGCTCCATCAATCATCCTCAGTTAAGAGAAAGGTGAGCTTTGGCATTGAGATATAGGCCATTCATCAAGGTTAGGGGAAGAAGGAAAAGAAAAACTCGGGTTTTATGAGCAGATGTCCAGGCAGCAGGAGCAGCAGCAGCGAGAAGGGGAAGCAAAAGGCCGAGGAGCTGCCGGGCTGAGCACTGGGCAGGGACAGGGCTCAGCCAGGAGCACACGAGGGACAGGGACAGGAAAGGAGCTGTGCTGGGTGTGCTCCACTTTGGAGGTGTAAACACTGCCCTGGGAATGGCATGGGGAGCACAAGACATCCATACAGGAATGGGGGGAAATGGGACATGAACCCAGCCTCAGGCTGAAGTCCCGGGGACTCACAGAAATCTGGGATTCTTGAAATGACAGCTCCTTTAAGGATTCTATTTGTTTACAAGTTGCTTTTCTGCTGGTTGAGTTTTTTTTTCTAAGAGTGCTATGGGTTACATGGTTTCTTAGTTAAGTTATAACTTGTAACCATAAGTAGTTAACCTGTGGCACATTGGCCTGAAGGATTGTGGTCTCTCCTGACAGCTGCTGGAAATCAGGGCTCCAGCTCCCCTGGTACTTGGGACACATTGCTGGCTGAGGGGAGCTAGGTTTGTCAGACTGGGTGGAAAACCTCATTCAGATTAAATCCATGCTGTCTTCTGTCACCCTCCCTGCAAAGGGCCCTTGCAGGTAGGATAACAGAGAACACTTTACATTTTTTAATAAAAAACAAAGGGAGGAATTGTCGCAGCACAGCTGGTCTGAACTGAACAAGATAAATCTGGCCACAACAAATCCAATTCAGGTAACCTGGCTCATTCTAGAAACAAGTCCCTGGGTGAGAAATGGAACCCAGAGACCTCAGCCCATCTTGTTCAAGCCTAGATGCAGACACAGCACTGGCCAGAGATGTGGGCAGAGAGAGATATCAGCCATCTCAACCCAGGAGATTCCAACCCCTACAAAAAGGGCAGCCACAATAAACTCCCTGCTGTTTGTTGATGACCCTTGGTGTGCTCGTGTCACCTCTGTCCCCAGCCAAGGACCCCTAAGGTAATATGTTCTGTGAGGCAGGAGCTGCTGCAGCCCCTGCATCACTTGGCATTTACAAGCTGCAGGCACTCACCAAGTTCTGCAGATTGCAAACAAAAGGCCTGCAAACTCGTGCTGTTGCAAAAGTGCATGGTTACCCCAGCGTGGCTCCCTTTGCAGGGCATTGCAGGATTGCTGGCAGGGGCACCCGTGCCAAGGGGTGATGGCTCCAGGTCCCTCTCTGCTCTGGGATGCCAGCAGGGCACAGGGAATGCACTGTGCCCTGAATTAAGTTGAACAAATTGCATTTACACCTCACTGTGAGCCAGCTGCCTCCCATGTTACCAGACTGAGCAGGGGCAATCCTCACATTCCCAAGGAATATTCTCATTTTCTTTGCATCAAGGGCAGGGAAGCAGAGTTTCTAAGCAGCAAGGAAGCCCTGTTTGCTGTGGGACATTAGAGTCAGAGCTGCACAGAGACCTGGCTGATTCCCTGTCTGCTTGAGAGAAACACAGCAAGAAAACAGGGCTTGAAAAGAGTACTCAAGTACTGAAGACCTCCAAACCCAAATGTACCAGTCTGTTTTCATTTTCTTCAATGAAGGAATATTAACTTGCCTGTATTAACTTCTATTTTAGAAGATGCTATGAGCTTATTTTGATATTAGAGATTCTTTAGAGCACTTTTTATACTTCAATTCTTAGTTTGGTTTAACTTAATTAAAATCTTTTTGAGATTCTCTTCATGAGACACACTTAGCCTTTCAGTAACAGAATATAGAAAATTACACCACTCCAAGCATTTGGAGATACAGTGAACAAAGTAAGGCTGTCAAAATTGTTGTGTTAAAACAGTGTCTGCCTAATTTTTTTATACATTGGGCAGGCTCAGTGCCTCTGGATAAGATCCTGGTGATGTTTCAGGGCTCACTTTAGAATAACACTAACTCATCAGAGCCAAAATGTCAGAACACCAGGACTGAAACTATTCCTGGTGAAACCAACAGCTCTCTGGGCCAGTGACACCCCCAGACCTGTAAAGAAAATGAATATTGCAGAATCAGCTGTCATGAGCTCGTAGAGACTGCAGCCCAGTAGAAAGTTTATCCATTCTCTTTAAATCATACCTGTTTAATCACTTCTACCATCCTATCTGTACACCTTACTTGGAATCTCAATAAGGTGACTTCTAAAATTGATATAAATATTTTTCTGAAATAAAGAACAAGTAATAAAAAGTTGTATGCATGGACACTAGATATTTTTATCAACAGAATGCATGTAAAAATGCATTAAAAGTAAAAATCCGTAGAAATCTGCACTTATACTTTGTAAGAAAAAGTAGTTTGTATTTATTTTATTAAAGAGCCTCAAATCTAAATAGTTTTATTGTGCGACTAAACATAGATTTTGCAAATTAAAATACAGTATCCTGAACTGAGTGTAACTTTGCACAGATAAATACTAGCATTGATTCAGGAGTCTAGATTGGGAAAATCCTGTTGCATACAAATAACCAGAAACATTAAAATGTATGCTCCATCCACAGTGATCCAAAGGGAATCAGATCGAAGGTCTGAATATGTGTTTTCTAAATTAAAAATTCAAATCAGAACATGTAAAGTAGTTTAAAATAATAATTACACGAATCCCAATTAAGTAATACACAGTAATTACAATGAGTGCTGTTAGCAGATTCGAAATAGGATTTGGGTGCAAGGCAGTGCCACGAACACAGCCCCAGGCAGGTGCACCCAGACACAAGAGGAGGAATCACAGGTGTGTTAGAGATGCCTGAAATCCCCTCACTGCTCTGGGCTTTATGCTACTCAGTCACTAAAACCTTGCTGGTTTTGTGCTTCTGCAGATCTTATGGGCTAAAATGTTCTTAAAGAAGGAATACTGGGCAGAATTCAGGAAACAGTTTGTGATACAAAACCAGTTTATAACAAGAGAATTGTGTATGCTCTGATCAGCAACAGGAAATTAGTGGTACCTGTGTCTGAAGTTTAGCTTTTACTGTCTAGTGCCTCACCAGGTGCTTCAGAGGACAATTTGAGTGGGATATTTATCTGCATGTGTGAACGCTGCTTTAGGAACCAAAGTTTTACCTTTCATAAAAAGCAAATGAATCAGAGCAGGCTTTATAAATTTAGCTATGTGTGCTTTAAAACTTAGCAGCCTGCAGCCAAAAAGCATGATTACATCTTGTGAAAACTGTCTTGGAAAACTTATTATTGACAGAAATATTTATCTTGAATTTGTGGCAATTTAAGGGGTAATATTTTGTTTGCTCTGTACTGCATGCTAAAAACACATAGTACAGAGACACCCAGGAACCTCTATATTCCATGTGCACCCTTCCTTTTTATGCAGCACTGAGGAGCATGTGTGATATCCAGACTCCACAGGTTTCCAGCTCTGTTGGGAATAAAGGATTGCACATCCTGGGACTGCCAGTACACCCAGTTCACATCTGAATGCTGCTCCTCTGTGTTCTCCCCCACACTCCTGTAGTGATGTACCCAAATTCTGTGTTCTGAAGCTTTGCTGTTTAACAGTACCTTCTCCCTTAAAGCATTCCACTAAAGGAATCTGAAACTTCCTCTAATTTTGATCTGGATAGACTGACTTTAACCATACACAGTAGATTGCACTCAGTGTCTCAAAATACGAATTCAGTGGAAGCCACATTGTACTTGTGATGTTACCACAAACACTGAATCATTTCTACAAAACAAAACAGATAAGATGAGGCTTCTTGAAATATCTCCAATGTGGTGACACTTTATTTTCTATATAAAACATCTCATTCTATATTTTAAAGTTGTGTTTGTAAATAATCTTTTCCCATCATGATGCTTTTCAGATATCTGATTCCAAAGTGCTCTTCTGCTGAGGGCCTGAGACTAGAAATGTGCCACAAACATAAGGTCCAAATGAAAAATCTGCTGGGGGAACTGGAGCCAGATTCAGATATGAACAAAGGCTTGGAAGAGACTTTGTACATGTGGTGGAATGTGCATCCATTCACCCTTGCATGTGTGCTCTCTCTCTTTTAGAGAGCCAGAAAATCTTTTGTAAAAACTTTTCCTTTCTTTTCCCTTCCAAATTTCAGTGGTTTGACCCCCTCCACACACTAAAAATCTGCTGGGAACTCACAAAGTCATAGTTCTGAGTTTCAAAGGCTGCCTAATAAGAGTAATGACAGAAGAGAAAAGAAGTGAGAACTTTCATCCCAGCTTCTTGTAGGTTTGGATTACAAATTGGAGGCTGCCATTCTCCAGGCACATGCCCAAATAAACAAGTAACAAATCCCAGAATAACTCCAGGATGTGCTGAACCTTCAATTCCTGTGCTAGTTAGCAGGACAAACAGGCAGCATGTGCTTTGGAAATCAGGCCACAAACTCTGAAAGGCCAATTTCTGACACCTTGGAGGGATGGAGGTCCCAAACATGGCAGGAATGGCTTTTGAGGATGGATTTTTTTTTCCAAATCCTGGCTCTCCTTTTGTTTTCTCCCGGCGACAAAACCTCCTTGGTCAGACAGAGGAACCCAGAGCCTCGCCCATATCTTACCATGGGCCAAAGGAGGCAAATAATCCCCAAAAATTCCTCAATCTGTGGTCCAAATCACTAACTATTAACATGAAGCTAATACCCTCACAGATTTTCAATAAAAGCTCAAAGAATACTGCAGAAAAATGTTTCAAGAGGGGCCAAAAGACCTCCAAGCAGATCTGATTTCCATTTCCACAATTAATACACATTTTAAGAGTCAGAGCCTCCACAGCCATGCAGCCCTGAAGAGCTCAGGGGTCTGTGGTTCAACTGAATCATCTGACTTTCAGGCAGAGGACATCTATTTTAGTTCATCAGACTTTCTAAAATTAACCGAGGTTCACAGCTTGGTAAAAAAAAAATACATACTGAAAGCAGCCCTCTAAATCTGGATTGCATACTGATAATTAAAGTTCCATATTCTGAAGGCTTTTCTCAGGGTTTTTTTTTGCCTCTTTCCAGTAAAATCATAGAAAATGGAAAACTAACATTGAGAACAAGCTGAAAGGGGCAAGCTGACTTCCACAGTTCTCAGAAATACTGAAGGACTGAACAAAACACACAATGTCACGGTCAAAAAGGTGCAGCAGGATCTATTTTTGTCTTAAAGAAAAATAAGCTGTTAACAACAGAAATACATTTAGCCTTACAAAAAAAA
>WEIU01017749.1:930338-1000279 GCA_013389925.1 Aegithalos caudatus
CCTTTCCTTTCCTTTCCTTTCCTTTCCTTTCCTTTCCTTTCCTTTCCTTTCCTTTCCTTTCCTTTCCTTTCCTTTCTCCTCTGTGCATGTGGTATCTCTGTGTGTGTGGGGATATCTTTTAAGACTTCATAATTAAACTAATTTCTCTTGATGCACAGTCTCTGTTGTCCTTAACACCCTTAAATCACTTATACCTTGTTAGCTCTCCCTCAGGTTTGTGCAATATTAGAGGCTCAACCAGAGCACAGTTTTCTCTTATTTGTTGCACTGCAGGCTGAGGACAGAGTTTGAGCAGCCTTGTTGTGAGTGAGTCTGAGCAGAATGCTTGTGGAAATGTGTCACATATCAATTAGCATTTCCCCAGAGCCCTAACTTAAGCCAGGCCTGGGATCTTTGCACTGAACAGCAAATCCATGGAGCCATTCATCATCTTTACACCATAAACCCATACATTCAATCTCCCCTATGCTCTCTTCCATCCAAAGAATTCCTATCAGTTGTGCTTCCTCCTCCTCCCAGCTGAGGAAATCCTTCCTCCTCTCCATGAAAAATCCCCACATTCCTGTTCTGGCTGCTCAGCAGAGCCATTGCCAGGCTCAGTTTTACCCTCCCAGGAGCTCTGGGCAGCCCCTGCTCCATCTCTAACTGCCCTGGCATTTATCAGCAATCCAACACATGCACTCTCTTACTGCTCATTTACAGTCACAAGTTTGTTTCCATCAAGGAACATTAACATTTGCCACATGTGGGGAAGGTTTCTGTCCTGCAGAGGAAGAGTATCAGCTGGTTTATTTTAACTTCATCACCAAGCTACACATTTTTACCACCCTCTTTACTTTTTCAGAGCAATCAAAAACTGCATAAATTTCAAAGATTTTCCCACAATAAACTACTACAGATGAATTCTATTTGTGCCCATGGTTTTCTGAGGGTTGAGTTATTGCTGTTTTACTATTTTCACTTCTTTCAACAAAGTGGCTTAAGATGGTCCTGTCAAGGTGTTCTTCATTTATTTCAACAATCTGATTCCTACAGCATCTGGTTTGGTTTTCCACTAAAGCCCTTTACAGGGGCATATAAGCTTTATAATTCAAGTTAATAAAGGTAAACTATTGTGAAGTCAGAAATGGAAGAGGAGGATAGTAAAAAAAAGGCACAGAAAGGACTGAAAAACCCCAACAAAAGAATTACTTCCCAAATTTCAGTAACTCCACAAATTCATCCATCCACTATGTGATCAGTGTTGTGTCCATCTCTCACAAATGCAGCTCAGAGAAATTTTGTCTCAACAAACTCAGGATACAGATTCTTCTCTGTGCTAAAGAAATCAATCCCATACATCTTTTATAGCTTCCTGAAAATCCTAAAGTATATATTTATGTCTGATTTGTTTTGGTCGTCAGGTTTATATTGTATAGCAAATTGTAGCACAATAAAATGTATTGATTTTATCTATACAATATATGTACAGTGGGATAAGAAAAGCAAATGTATATAATATACAAATCTGTTCAGGCAGAAGGTTCAAAAACAATGATGCAAACACAGAAAAATATTTCTATCAGTCTACTTAAGTTAGAAGTTTATATGAGAAAAAACATTCACAGAGCAAGTGGAAGTGGCATTTATGTGCAGTGTTATAAGCCACAGTCACTTTAAATCCTGTATTTCCACAGTCATTAAACCTCTGCTCAGAGGAGTCCTGCTGATAAAATATGAGCTGGTTCTTTTAGAGCAATATCATTACCTGATGATTTTGAAAGAACCTTACTTTTCAAAGGGAGAAGGGAAGTGAGATGATTCCCTGGAACTGCACAGGCCCAGCTCCTCTGGGCTTGTTTAGTGTGGGAAAGGGGAATGAACACACCCAGGTGTGACAGAAATACTGAATTACACAGGGGCAATCCTGATGTGGAATTTTCAGGTGCTTACTAAAAAAAAAACACCTCTCAAAAAACAGAGACATAACTTTGATCCCTATTTTGAGAATTATTTAGGTTTTAACAGCCCAGTTGGTCACTGGGAGTCATCATGACATCCTTGCACTCTTCTGGACTCTTTCAAAACCAGCAATTTCATTTCACTTTCCAGTATTTTCCAAAAGTGATGAAACTCCTGCTTTTCCTACTGCCATTAATTTCACAGGACCTAGCAGATAGAAGCTCAGTGGGCTCTACATCATTCCTGAAATTCATGTAGGATAATCCCCAGAGCTCTCAGCAGTCATGCGAAACCAAAAACATGCACAGAAAAGTAATATTTCCCATTTTTGTGTACCAAAAACTGTTGCTGCCTGTGTAATTTGTATTTATGCTGCTTTATCACAAGGTGCTGACAGGGCTGCAGTAGCCCAACTCAGCACTGCTTTGCTATTTCATTTTTGAGAAACGATTCCAAGAGATTTGGTGCCTTATTACGGCTTCATTAGAGAGGAACAAAAAGACATGTGACTGTCTAACAGCCTGTGGGGCTTTCACAGCATGGAAATTGCTGGGATAGAAATGCTTGAAAGTACTCCTAACAGGGCCAGATGCAGCCCCAAATTCCCTTTATGGAGGATAAACTCAGGGTACTTGTTTCATTATTTCCATCCTATAGGAATAATGCAAACCAGGTGCAACAGAAGCAAGAGTTCTGACTTGGATTAATAAAGCCATAAATCAAAGTTTAAACTAAGTGCCCATTTCCATCTAAATGCTGTTAAATTCTAGTGCTTGTTAAAGTCTAATTCTTCTTATTTGTGCCTTTTTTTTTTCCCATGGAAGCTCCATTTTGCAGTGGGAGCCCATGGGAATGCAGGATGGTGTTGGTGGAGCTCCAGAGCTCACTCAGGCAGGTGGGACAGGATTCCCTCTGTGTGCAGGTGCATTTTTCCTGGGGGGCACTCAGGAATGATGAGCACAATCATGGTATGGTTTCCATACATATCTAAAGATGCTGAGAATTGCAAAATGTCTGCCCTTATATGAGGATATAATGATGACTTTATACCTCCCTTTCCAATAATTGCCTCCTAGGCCAATAAACAGTGTTCATAAACCACATTTTAGGGAACTGAACCTGATTTGCAAAGCCAACAACAACAAGGTGTTGATGCTCTGAATCCTTCACATCAATCCACACCCTATTTCTTCCCAGCCAGGCTGAGTGACCAACACTGTCACTGCACTCTCCTTTTTACACAGAACTGCTTTCACTCCCTCATTTTTGGGATGAAATAGCTGCCCCTGCAGCAGCCTCTCTGAAGGTGATACAGCTGGGGGTGTTTGGCCAGGCTCTCACAAATACAGACAGGAATTCCTCAGATTATTTTACCTTAAAGCTGATGAAGCCCTTGTCTCTGTAGTGTCCAGAAAGAAACAAATGCCAGTCAAGTCCAATATTCAGAATTACTGGAAACTTCAGATCCTTCTAAACCATTTTTGCACAAAAAATATTAAACATGAACCCTTCCCAAGCATGGTCCAGCACAGAACTGCAGGGTTTGAACACAACAGCAGCAGGAAGCTCAAATGTCCTGGTTATCTGCAATGTCTGTGCAGGAAGATCAAAGTAATATATAAAATAGAAATTTTTAAAAGACACTGAAAGAGGCTGAGCCATAAGTCTAAAGAGAAGTTCATTGCACTTACATGTGCACTTACAATGTTTATGAGTCTCTGGGCCTGAGTAAATGAGCCAACACTAAATAAAAGGAAGCAGTCAGAAAGCTGTCATGGTGATCTACTACAAATTTCAACCTCATTTAGATTTACCCACTCCTCATACCTCAATTCAATTCAAAAGAGTCAAAATCCTTCTATAACCTTGTCTTCCATAACGGAATAAATCATCATACAGGATTTAACTGAGGGGAAAAGGGAATAAGACTGAACATGCTATAAAGATATAGGAAGGAATGATACAGAAAAGATCTGTTTCTGGTTATACTTTTACATGTCTAGTCACCAGAGAATAATGAGCACTTTGCAATAAGAAACAAAAAATACTATTAACTCTATCAACATCTACAACAGGGGCAGTTTGGCCATAGTTAGAGAGAGGCTTAATTATATCCAAAATGTAAGTCCTGAATCCCCATAATTCATATGAAAGACTTTCTACTCTTGGGATGTTTAAAGTACCAATCTTGCTTTAATAAAGAGGTAGAGTCTATCCAGAGAACATCCTTGTGCTGAAAATAAGTTTTGATTTGCTTTTTTTCTCATACATATTCTAAAGCATTTTAAAGTATAACTGTTGAGGCTGCACATCAAAGTGATCAACTGGAATTATAGAAAGGGCAACTTGGTGCCATTGATTGAATCAGCTCCTCAGGGGCTGGGCTCGCCCCTGGGGCTGGGCTCTCAAGGTGTTTGTCTCCCTTCTCTGTCAGCCTGGCTTTGCCAGCAGGGCTGTGCAGACCTCAGGGCTGATCAGGGACTGCAAAGCAGCCAGAGGAAAGCTGTGCACACCCACCAGGGCAAGAGAAAGCCTTTCTGCTTGCTTGGGCCAGGAGTAAATGATGGGCACTCAGGTGTGTTGTGTATCAAACCCAGCAGGCTACTGACACACCAAACCATGACAGAACCAAAAACCCTTAGCTGGAGGCAGAAATCACTGTGCATGTGACAGAATGAGAGGGCCTTCTAATAGGCATTAAAAAATTAAGTTTCTAAGACAGTACACTGGCAGCAGCCATTTACTTTATCTGTACATTTGGGAGCACATTGAGGAGCAGCTTTTCAATCTGAAGGATCAAATCTGACACAATTCATCAGACAATAACAGTGAAATCAAAAAGACAGTAACTGGAAAATGTAATCCTCCCCTGAAATTCTCCTCAGCTCACCATCTGCTTCCATTCTATTACATCCCACTGGGGACTCACTGTCTTGCAACATCTCCTCTGGGTGGAATTGCCACAGATGTAGCAGGCAGGGCTGATAGCTCTGCTGCAGGACTCCAGCCAGGCTTTGGGGCACACAAAAGGCAGCCTGCACCTTCCCCAGGCAAAGGGACACAAGTGCATCACACCAGGAGCAGGGAACCAAACCCAACACATCACAGCAGAGCAAAGCTGCTCCAGAAAGCAGCCGGGTTTTCCTGGAGTGATAGAGGCAGGATTGAGCCACCGGGATGGAAAATTTACAAGCATTTAACTGCAGAGGTTATTTCCTCAGAATGCCCTCAAACACCAGCAGTGCCCACAGTTGTCAGAACTGTTTTGCTGACACAGAAATGCATCGTTGGTGCCTAAGATGTGCATGGAACCACTGTGACAGGAATTTCTTTGGAGGAAAGTGCTCCGAGCCATCTGGGAAGAATAGCAGCCAAGCAGTGCTGACTGAAATGCTATTTTCAGTCTTCCACAACTCCACTAGACTAAAATGGTGGAAATTCTATTTTAAAAGATATATAATCCCTACTGCACAGAGAGAACAGGGAACGCTGCGATCTGTCAATTATCCACTAGAGTTTAGGACATTGCTACCAAGCCAGATGCATTATCAAAGGTTATTCTTTATATATTAACTTACCCCTACCTATACTTACTGTTGTGTGATGTATGCCACACACCTCACAGCTCCTGGGGGAAAAAAGAATCTGTTTTCTTGTTAATTTGTTCCTGGTTCTCTACAATTCAAAGTGCATGTTCTTTGAACAGGACCATTTCTGTTCGCAAAGAGAGTCTCATCAGCAGCAAAGGAACACAGATGAATCTTGTTTAACTTATTCATCTGAGTTTCAACTACAGCTGAGTTCAGTGTGGCAGAAACTGAATGTCCCAACCATCTCAGTGCACTTGAATCAAGTTCAGCTGTGAGCAGGAAATCTGAATTGTGCCCAGGTGAAGAAGAGAAAATTTTTATAAATAAATAAAGCTTGATATTATTTTGGGTACTCAATGTTTATTCCAATAACTATCAGACAAGGTGTTCTACCCAGAAACAGAAGTGTTGGCCTGGTGTGGGGGAGCTCCTTTGCCCTCCAACCCCATTTTAGCAGAATTTTCCCCCTCAGCTCCAGCCCAGCCATGCACACAGGGCTGTTCTCACCTTTCCCCAGCAGCCCTGGGGCTCAGGTCACTGCTGAAGGCAAATCCTGGTGCAAGTTTCTCCCATTAAGCCACAATCCTTTGGGAACTGACAATTCCTGCCTGTGTTGTGATAATGCTGATTAGAGATTTATTCAGTACTGAATAAAATCTGCCTGCAATGCCCCTTCCCTGCTGAGAAATGGACCACACGTTGAGCAGGGTCTATAATGACTTCCCACCACATTGGCTCCAAATCCTCCAATTTTTAGATGATGACATCTGTTAAATTCTGTTAGGAGAACCATTACTTCATACCTTGCAAGCAGCAAATAAAAAAATGTTGTCAGTAATCATATATTGTATACCACGAAGGACTCTTCAAGGAATTAACAAAAAATGAATTTACCTAAAATTTCCCAGTTGTTTTCCTCACCAACTATTTTTTTATTATTACTAAGGTGAACTCTCATGATCGCTTCAAAATATATTAATAAATTTCAAGCCAGGCAAAGGAAAGAAATTCATGTTACTATTCATATTTTAAGATATATTATGTGTTAAAATTCACTTGGTCTTTTACTGAAATGCCAGAACATCAAAATGCTGAAATGCTTGCACCTCATTTTTTGCAAAAGGTCATGTTGATTTTTCATGATGAAAAGTTCATACCTTCCCACTTAGCAAAAATGGGAAATACAACAAAAACAAAATATGTTTAATGAAAAGCTTCTGATGTACTGAACTCATGTTTTCTCAGACTGGGTAAACTAAAACAGAAAACAAACAGTTCTTTACAACAGCTGGCAAGGATCTTAACATGCAAGAAAACCAGAGAGCTCCTGAAACCTTTACAAATCCATTTGAAAACCCCTCCATCAGATTCATTTCAGTTTCTTGAAGTCTGGAGGCCTCCAGGGATTTTGGTCCCATTAAAAGCCTGTGACAATGCATCAGTTTAGACAGATTTAGAATGAACATAGTTTCTTTCTTTTTTTTTTTTCATCATTTATTCTACTCTAAGGTCTCTCTTTAATTTCTTACTGAGTGATGAACATGCATCTATTGAGCCTCAATGTCTGATAGGATATTACCTTTCTTACTTTGCAATGCAAATGCAATAAAGCATTAGGAATGTTCTAAATAGACTGTTCTAAATACAAGAATGTTTGCTGTAGCGATTATTTTTCTGACAAATTATTTTTGTGAAATTATTATTCTGCTTGTGTATGGCAAAGCATGATTATATTAAATTAATTGGAAAAACTATGATTCACATTTCCACATTTTCAGTATTTTATTTCCTTCATAAATGTTTGAAAACTCTGGTGCTTTGGGAAACCATTTAAGCACTGGAATACCTCATGGACAGCAGCTTTCCCCATTCACATTCAGGAGCAGTTCTTTCAGGGGGACCATTACCAGAATGACTCGCCTTGGTTTTAGAAAATCCATTTTAACCTAAGAACAAACTCACTGCTTGGAATTTCAAAACATCCTGGCACAACATGGGTTTCACGTATTTCAGATTCCAATATGCTGTGATTTCCCCCCCTCTCCTCCCACTGCTGCTGTGCTGTAAATCAATTAAATGTTTGCCCCCCAGCACCACCCCTTCTAAAAGGCTTGATCAAGGCAATGGCCACTACTCTGAGAATGTTTGTTCAGGGCCAGGAACAGGGAAAAGTCTGGAATGTGGAATATCTGGAATGCCAAATCCTGCCCTCAGTGGGAGCCTACCCAGAAGGGATCCTGGTGTGTGGCAGCCCCAGCCCCTGGGACTGACAGTGTCAATGTGCCTGGGAAATACACCCTGAGAGCAGGGAGATGCCTGGATCCTCCATGGCACTGCAAGATGCCTGGGGCTTGCTGTGGGATTGTTTATAACCCTGGGAGCACCTCATTAGCTTATGCAAATTGCTCTGTTAATGAGCCCCACCTCTCCTGAGCAGGACTCCCAGGTCAGGACTGCTCCCACCCACCTGGATTTTGGGAGTCACTGGGACACTCTGTTCCAGGAAAGGTAACCACACCTTGGCTTGGGGTTGGTGTGGGATGTGAGGCTGCTCCCCAGTGCCACTGCCCAGCTGTGTCACCACACTCATCCCCTGCTGTGGTTGCCAATAACTGGGTGTTAATGAGCTGTTCGTGCCACCAGAAAGGGCCCTGCAGATGTGAGGGCTCAAGAGCTGCCCTGATATTCAGTCAATGCCATCACCTGCTCCAGATCAGTGCCTGTACCCACAGCCACCATCCCAGGCCTTGATACCACCAGAGACCCTTTAACAGCTTCTTTCCCACTTGCAATAATAAGAAAGACAAAGCCCATCATGTTCACTCATTTCCCCCCTGTAATTCACCTTGGCTGCAATGCCCTTCCCAGTTAATAAAACTAAGGCTGGAGATATGTTATGACTCCAGCCACATCACCTTATTGTCATCTCTTATCTTAGATTTAGATCATAAGCTTTATGAGGCAACGTCTGTGTTTTTGGGCTGATTTTATACAGTGGCTGGTGCCCAGGCTTAATTCACAACTGTGGCTCCTAGGAATTGTCACTAGTGATAAAAACAACTGTATTAATGAGCATGCATTATCAATAATATCATTAGTGTTATTCTCTGATAAATGTCATCATTTCAAAATCGATGTCAGGCAATTATTTTAAAATATACACTGGATGGATTATTTTCTAATAACCCTACAAATGTGTGTCTTGGTCAAACAAAGAGACAAATTCAGCTCCAGCTAAGCATGAAATACTCTGTAATGTTTTCATTATGAGGTTACATATGAGGCTGTTCATTAAACAGACTAAATAAGTAGACAATAAATAAAAATGGAGAGAGAGAAATGTTTAGGGCAGCGGGATAAGCTCAGCAAAGCTTCCAGTTTTTCTCTGATTATCAAACTTTGCAGCCCTCCTGGGCTCCTACAAGAAGACCACTGCTGCCTTTGCCAGCTGTGCCAGGCCAGGCAAAACAGCTGGAGCTGCCCAAGGGCACTGGGAGCTCCTCTTGTCCTCCCTGGGTTTGGGATCAGGTTCTTCCCCAGCAAGCCCAGCTTTGGTTTATGGCTTTCATGACAACCACTTCATGGTTAATAATTTGTTATTGTTCTCTCTTGGATTATTGGTTTAAGTGCAATTAATTGATGACTAATGACAGGAGAGCTAGTACAAAAAACCTTCTCTCTTGTGCTGTCTGCACTCTCTCTCACTGGGTTTGCACCTATTTCTTCCATCTAAGTAAAGATCATTTTGAAAGAGCATTACCAGTGTTTCTGGGCTATATATAGAGATACACGTGTAGCTGTGCATTAGACACCATCAATGCACTTCTTCCTTCACTTATCATTTCTACCATGAAAGAAAAAGATGAGGATAATATATACAGAGCATTTAAGAGTATTTGTTTCCCCTGAATGCACTCATTTTGGTGATATTCATCATCATTAGGCACAAGGTTTGCTTCCATTCCTTTTTATTTTGGTGAAGAAAGCTTTCTCCCCAGCAGTATTTGCACTTGTACAGATTTGGATCCTCCCACTGGTGGAAGCTGTACGTACTAGCTGGATGCAATGAGTGAATTGAAATTACAGAAATATGTACATAAATATTCATCTCTTTAGGCTGTTTTCACCTCCTTTCCCCTCAAAAAAGCTGAGTGCTGTAGTCAGTGGATTAAGGCACCCTGAGCAAGGATGGGGAGGAATCAGGTATCAACTTCCCAGTCACTAAAGCCATTGCAGTGACCTTGTCTTTCACAGAAAGGGCTGGGGACACGTTAATGCTTCAATCAGCTGCTTCTTTGTCCCCTCCCAGGGACAGGATGTCTCCTTGTGTGAGTGATGTGCAGCCTGTGCATTGCTCTGGTGGCAGTGGTATTTTGCTTTCTCTGCTTTTACAGGAATTAGGAGCGTAGAGAAGTGTCCCTCCTAGAAATGAAGCTATCTAACAAATTGGGGTTTGCTGTGTGATTTTTTTAAAAGCTGTAAAATAAGTGAAACCAAATATCCCCTTTTTTCTTAACTAGCAACTATTATTTCTGAACCTAGAGGAATAAGAAATATTACAGAGATCATTCTCTCATTGCACTACCAGAAACAGGCACCTGCAGACTACTCACAATAAGTAGGACAGAAAATTATTTCCATGTTTCTACATATAAAGAATTTGGGATTAAAGTTACATTTCTCGACGTTGAACATGACAGTGTCTCTAGAGGTCATCCTTACTAGTCAGGGACAGCACTCTGAACCTAGAAGTTATTAGTGCAAGAAAATGCCCATTTTTACCCAGCTCTGCAGTGAGAGCTCTGTGGAGAGGGCAGAGGGGATGAAGTGCAAATGCAGGGCAGGCTCAAGCAGCCCGTGTCACGGAGGACACGCTCATGTCCTGTCTGTGTGGAAGAGGGAGAGGCTTCCCTTGCCCTTCCTAAGCACTAAATCCATTTGTTACAGCTGTAGATTGTCCTTTAGGTACTCACCTGCCCCTGGACATTAAACCTGCCTTCATGAAATACCCACTTCCAACAAGAAATGGAAGTACAGTGATTACTGCAGTGTTCTTGGGTGGTTCTCTTTGAAAGTTGCTTTATGTGGGCATAAAATATATCCACAACCTCAGAAAATTTCCTGAGAACTGACTTGGAAATGAAAATTCCCATTACAAAAAACAAACAAAAAAAAAATCTTATCTGCTTCTTCTGGAAGTAACTGGTGCAGTGAGATTAAATGACTTCACCAAAGAAAGACAAGAGTCAGGTCACTCCCTTTAGACCCTTAATATGTCAGATACACATTGCATTTTGTGTCATCACCTACAATGGTTCACAAGGACACACAACAATGTAATTTAAAGAATGTGATTGAAAATTTTCATGGAGTAAGGAGCCTCAACATGTTTTTAAAATGCAGAAGAGTTTGATGCCTAACACGTAGCTTGATCTGGATTTCCCCTACAAGCAATGAACAATTAGAGGACAAAAAAATAACATTAACAGCCATTCACTGTCAATGTAGCCTGGAAATTAAAATGTCTTTGAAAAAAGAGACAGCTCAGGTGATCTGTCTGTACTGTGCTCCTTTTTTGGTAGGAGGATATCCATTATTATCAAGGAACATTGGAAAAAGGTTTTTCTCCCACTGGCTCTATCAGATTACACCCCTCCATCACTTTCTCTCTTCACTTAGTGCTGGCTGGGTTTGGGCAGACGTCTGCAATAAAACAGCTCCTCCTTACAGAGCAAAACAAACAACACATGGTAAATTTAATACAACCAATCATCTCCCTCTCCAAACGACTGTCATTGCATTTGCTCCTGATAGTAAGTGACAGCTGTGTTTAACGAGCTGGAAGAACAGGTCAATAAAACATATATAAATATATATATATATATATATATATATATATATGCATGGTGCTGGAGTGTCTATTCCATATATGCTGACATTAAGGCAGCTCATGGTGTTTTACCCTCCTGCACAATTTTATCATAATGACAGAGCACCGCAGGTTCCATCAAACAAGATTAAAGATTATTTCCTCATGCAATGCTGCCAGTAATTCCTGAGTATTTAAAATGCATTTTTCAGATCTGTAGATTGGTTCAGATGATCAGAGACCACACCAAGGATGTCCTTGCCTGGCTCTGTGGAGTTCATTACTGAAACACGAGCCCCTCTCCTGTTCCAATGCTGTTTTCCTGCTACTTCCCAAGGAACAGTTATCTCTGGGAATCAGCTGCTCTGCACATTTTATTTATTCAAATAAATATTTCAGAATTACAAACCTAGGGGGGTGAGAAGTTGCTAAACCCAAATAGTTTTGAGAGCTGTTCCTAGGGAACACTGTAGCATTTTCCTACTGTGGAAAACCCAAGGCATCCCTCCACAGTTGCTGCTGGCAGAACCCACCCCCAAGGATTTGCCTGACGCCCCCCAGCACTTCCAAGACCCAACTTCCGCCTCTCTGGATGTTTATTCTCAGATCTTCTCTTAGCCCCAGAAATTGAGGCTTTCTTAAATCAATGTACTCAAAAAAAAAAAAAAAAAAAANAAAAAGGCACAAGGTTACAATTTCAGTGCTTAAAGAGCATTTGAACATCATTAGCCCAATCAAGGATATTCTCTAAACTGAGAGAATGTGAAATGCTCCCAACCAAGAATCCAGGAGCACAGCACAGCTCAGACCAATGCTCAGAGTTTCCAATTCCATGCTTAGAAAGAATCCTGGCAATAAAGCACCCAAATAACTACAGCAGGATAATGATCCTCAAAGCAGTGTGCAGGCATCTGGGATTGTGACTTGAAAGAATCCAACTTCTTGGCTGTGTTCTTTCATGTTCAGCTGTAGATTGTCCTGAAAAAGCTGAATCGATCCTTTCAAAAGTGAAGTTAATGAATTAAAGTGTAACAGTGAAGAATTTATTAAGCATTAAGGAATGGATCAGAGCAAATGATCCAAATGCTGTCTCTGTGAGAGTAAAGGGAATGGCTAATTAGCTGTGGCTTTGCACCCTAACACAGAACCAACCAGCACACCCGAGGCTTGCTTTCAGATCAAAACCATGCCAGAAACGTTCCTAAGAAAATAAAATTTGTCACCTGCTGAATGAAATGACTGAGCCCTCAAAGCCTGGTGCTCTGTCACCTAACAGAGGCCACCATTAGATTCCAGAGGAAGAGGAGAAGCTTGGCACCACATTAAGTGCAGCATAATGCTCCAGGTGAAGAGTATGCAGGTTTTGAATGTCTGCATGGGATAAGTATTCCCAAAAAAAGCTCAAGGTGCAGCAGACACTACATCAGCAGTCACCTACTCTAGCCCTCAACATTATTAGAGAAATTAGATTAATAATTAATTAATAATATTTAACCATATTAACAATATTAATGTTATTATTAATTAACAATAAGGATGTTATTATATATGGATTCAATTCTACCAGAACTGAGGGTTCACCCCAAGTTTGGACACTGGATACAAGAGGAAAAGCCAGGGAAATGGCCTTTCTTACAAACCCCAGAGAGCAGTGAGACACGCACAACACTACAGCTCTGTTCTCATCCCTCCCAGCTCTGCCTCAGACCTACAACAAGAAATTGAAAATTCTGTTTAACTCATCTCTGGAAGAGAGCAAAAATCTCCCAGAGATGGTTTTAAATGTAATTGTTTGTGGAGAGCACCAGGACCCAGCAGTTTAAAGGGAAGCAAACAGCTTCCAATTTACCTTGCAGGCTGTGATGATCCCAGGCTGCTGAGGCAGAATCTCCTGCACTCCAGCACCCCTGTGGAAAAACGGTGGCAAAGGAGAGCTGTGCTAATTTTCACAGCACAGTGGTGATGATGGTGATGCAGTGGGGCTGTGGAGGGGGGAGATGCCCCTTCCCCCCCTGAGCAGAGCAGCTCCTGAGCCCTGGGCTTGTGCCCCCAAACCCCAGACATCAGCTGGCACCCTCAGTACTGGTGAAGCACAGGGCATTAATGAAGTGGCAAACATAATCCAAAGAGTGAAACTGTTTTAGGTTCATTCCACTTCTGTTCTGTAAACTGACCAGGTTAAGGACAGCCCAAACATCCCTTTTGAATACTGAGCAGCTGCCAGTGAGGATTCAACAGAGATTGAGCAGATTTCCATCGCTCTCGGAGGAACGGTGGGGGGCTGAGCAATCTGAAAACCAGCTTCATACCCAGAAAAATGAACTGATTTCCCTCTCTTTGAAATCTCTTCAGGTAGACTACAGACAGTTCATCCAGATACACTGTGATTTTCCTGTATGTGTTATGTTTGCATGTGGAATTTGAGTCTTGAGCTCAGAATTGCTTTGAAGCTGCCACAAGAACTCTGTAATCTTGACATTTCTTTTTTTTTTTTTTTTTTTTTTTTTTTTTTTAATTCCACATCCCAGTGAAAGTCAGTTAGCTCAATCTGGGGTTCTATTGCCAATGAAGATTTGCAAACTCCACTTAGAAGGAGATGAGAAAGTCACGTGCTGGTAGCATTTGTTGTTTTACTCATCACAGCTGTGTCTCTCTTTTAATTTGGTTCTACAGTACTTGAAAAGGCTCAGCGCTGAACAGTTACAATTTCAACTTATATCTCAGCAAAAGTCAGACCAGGGACTCTATTTTTTATGCCATTTAGCACCTACACAGAATTTTCAAGTGTATCCTGAGCCACTCTTCCCGTAGGAATGCAATTTAATCACAATTATGGCTCTGGTTTCTGGTCTTAGCTCTGACCAAGCACTTGGATGCTGTGTAAAGTTCTACCAAAAACCTGAACCCTGTGGGAGTCAGGGTGTCCTTCATGGGTCTAAAATCTATTCCATTTCGTACTCTTCTGCAGAATTTGGGGCACCCTGTGGCACCAGGATATTATATAATATTGCTGATATTGGGAAGATAACAGAACTGCCAGCCAATCAGCATTTTTAATTCTCTAAATGAATATTTTTTTGACAATCAGTTAGTAATTCTTAGTAAATTGCAAAACTGAGATTTATCATGCTGAAGGATGAAATGAAAATATTTGATGCAGAATATTAAACTACCAAATAAAGTTAACCAGCCAGTTTTCATGAAATAGCAGGGAGGATTACGATGTAAAGAGCAGCTAAAGTCCTATTCAGGCCTTATTAATTCAAGGAATTTTCTCAATAACATTCTGAATTGCAAGCTCAAGCCTGGATAGCTCAGTCAATATTCTTAACCTGAATCTCTTTATCATTCATAAAGCTTTGAAAATCAAAAGTGGTCAAAACCCCAAAGTTTTCCAGTGGATATACACATATAAATCTGTGTGTTGTTCAGCCAGGCAATGTTTCCCCTGAAAGGAATGAGAAAGAATATTTTGCCCTTCTATTTTAAAACAAAGAGAGCAACAGCTAAAAATTAAAATCTCGTCTATTGCACTGTCCTATACATTTTTTTAAATAATCCATATACCAACAAAACTCCGTGATTTCAGAGTAGAATTTCCTAACATATTCAGTTTATTTGATATAGGGAAAGTAAAAGTATTCCATGGTAGTCCCATTCTGGCAATGCACCTCAGTTCTTCACACATGAACTTTGAACACCTGTGTAGCCAGAGGTGTGTACTTGAACAAGTATTTAACTGCTTTCCTCAGTGACTTCTAATGCACAGACAGAATAAAATCTGCCTGATTAAGAAAACTCTGGAGGGAATCTCAAAATTAGACTCTTAATGACTCTTATAAATTTAAAAATGAGATTAAAAAGTTAAAGAAATTATAAAAAATGAACCACCTTACAATGTGTTCTTTTATTGGGTCTTTGATTAAATGAAATCTGAGAAGGGATGACCCATGAATAATTGTCAGTTCATTTTAAAACCTCTACTCTTTCCATCTTGCTATCCAGCCTTCCTGAACTTCTAAAGTGTTTAATTAAAAAAAATGATTGGACCAAATCTTTAAAATTGTTCTATAGGCCTTGAATGCTGAGTAAGTTACCAGACTACCTTATTCCACCAGCAGAAGAGTAAGAAAAAAAAAGCCTCAGTCAAGCATTTATATTTTTTTCCTAATCAAGCCCTCTCTGCTGGGTACAGCACTATCCTCTGATGGAGACAGCTGCAGTTCTGCTTGGCAGTGAGCAGATTCTGATTGCCACAAATGCATTTGTTGTATCAAAACCTTTGATGATTTAGTTTTGCTCATTTCTCTACTCTGACAGAGTGAATAGAACTGGTTTCATCACTGCTCAGGGTGTGACAGGGTGGTGACAAGGCAGGGTTTGGTTGGACTTGGTTTTAGAGTTTGTTCCAACCTAAATGTTTCTGTGAATGGGAGCTGTGATCAGTCAGAAACTGTCTCAGACTACACTCAGTGTCCACTGACAGCAGAAAAAATGGTTTTCCACCTTGTCTGCCCTGGGAGCCATCCAGCAAGGCACAGCTCCAGGGATTGCTGTCCCTGCTCAGCCCCATGGCATCAGGCACAGGGCTCAGAGCTCATTTCTCACTAACATTCCTGACTAAACCCCCTCTCTGTGAGTCTTTCTGCACCACAAGGGCAAAGAAAGAATTCCAGCTGAGCAAGATGGTGTTGCTACTCTAATAGCACACTGATAATTATCTCCAATTATTATTATTTCCCATTTTAAGGAATTGGGACTTAAAAGTTGACTTAAGAGCTCTGGTATTCAGTGGCTATAGAGACTGAGAAAGGCCAAGTTACCAGGACAGCTGAAGCTGTAGATCACATTGTGCTGAATTGCTTGGGTATGTCCTTCATTTCATGAATTCTCCATTAAAATCAACTGCTTTTATAAAACAGCCTAAAAAACCCAACATGTGCAATCTTTCCACAGCTCAAGGATGACCAGTTCTAATCAATGTCACTGTAGAGCCCAAGCTGTATTGGGCTCTACAAAATATGAATATTTATTTAAATATTCCAACTATTTCACTTTCAGATAGCAGTACATGATGTTTTTCTTATTTTCTTTGTTTACCACTTCTCTTTCTGATTCAGGGTTTTAGAACCAGTAAAACTGAATATATTATCTACACTGGAGAATCTCTTTTGTTGTTTCCCTCTCTCCCCACTCTGTGAGAATGTTAATTCTGCTGCCAGGTCAGTTCTGGCGATCTGATGCCAACTCCCCAACCTCTCTCTATCTCCTGATAATAATTTCTTAAACAATAAAGATAAAACCAATCATAACACATTTTTGTAAGTGCCCAGGAAAAAAAAAGCCCATATTTAAATTGCTGCACTGACTTGAAAGTTCAAGGAAGCAGAAAGAAGATGATTATGCTCCTTTATTTTCAGATTTTGATATCCTGGCAGGCACACTCTGACACTGCAAACATGCTCTGGCTTATAATGCTACACTTAGTGATGAAAATTCAGGACATTTTAAAAGTTATATAAGGAGATTTATTGACAAAACACTCAAAACACTGTCTTTGTAGACTTTATTTTATTGCTAAGTTTAATTAATGTTTCCTTCAACCTTGATCTAGATAATTCTGTCCCTTGGGAGGAGGATGAGGGGAAATCGTTCAGAAAAAAAAAATAAATAACTACAGCTCTGAAAAAGAAACTTTTAATTAAGACCAAGAAATCCCATCCAATCACAAAATCTAAAGTCAAGACAGATAAAATGGAGCCATTTGCATTTTCTAGAGTAACTTCAAACTGTTTGCAATCAATGCACAGGGTGTCCGAATGCCAAGTTTCTTCAAAGGATGCAAAAGCCTTCAGCACTAAACCCAACAGTGAATTTTAGCTAGCACCTAGCCTGTTCTGGTGAGAACTAGATACCAAAATCTCCATCAAGCCAAACACAGATGGAAATTCTTGAAGGTTTAGATGACCAGGAAGCTTTCAATGAGAACTGCAGTGTGCTCAGAGAAACATTAGAGAAGGCCACACTCGGTGTCTGCACAGCTCCGTGTCCCAGGGCAGCAGGAGATGCCAAGGCAAGAGTGCCAGAGCAGGACCAACATTTACTGAGAACTCCTTGTGATTTGCCTCAGACCTTCCTCACATTGCAGTGTCCTGACATTTAACTGACCTTGGCAGATTTCTCTTGCATGAATTTGCCCAGTCTCATTTTTAATCTCTGTAAACTTTATCAGCCATAAAATCTGACAGGAAGAAATTCCACGGCTTAATTAGAGGTTGTGTTAATCAGCAGCTCCTTTTGTTTTGAAGCAGTTTCCTTTGGGGTGTCCTAACCCTTGCAGGGGAAGAGACAATGACTCATGGTCTATTACTGCTCACACTTCCACTGAGGTGCTGCAGATCTGTCATAAACTCCCTCAGCCACCCTTTTCTAGGCTGGAGAGCTTTTCTTGTGATCCCTCAGGTAGAAGCTCACACATCACATTGTTCACACAATGAAAAGCTGTGGGAGTATTTGCCCCCCTCATGTAGGCTCCACACACATTCCAAGTTTAACTAAACCCAGCTGAAGGAGAAAAGAAAGCCTTGAGAGAGCCCAGTGTGATTAAGGGGAGGCAGCACAGATTTGGGCAGGGCAGGTTGTGCTCAGCAAACCTCCTGGAGCCCTCTGAAGATATTACTGCAGTGACAGACCAGAGGGATGCTCTGCTTGTCCTGCAGCATTTGGAAATAATCTGCATTAGAGGTGAATGGCCAGGAGTGCCAGGCTAGAGGTTAAAACAGAGCATTGGATCCAGGAGCAGCAGCAGAGCAGAAGGAGGGAGCAGGAATATCAGATTTGCACACCCAGTCCCCCTCCAGGTGTGACACCCTGCCCTCCCTGGAACACAGCATTTGTGGGACAGCACAGACCTCAGGCACTGCAGAATCAGCAGAGAACAGCCTTTACAGGAAACTGCTGATTAATTTTATCTGATTGAAATTAGAGAGCAAGGTGAGAAAACTGTAATTACTGTGGCAAAGCAAGCTCAAGGAACCTCCCAGAGTGGGGCTCAGCAAGGACACCAATAATGCATTTCTACCACTTCTGTAAGTCATTAAATATGTGTCTAAAATGGGTTGCAAGAACTGATCCACCCATTTCCAGTAGCCAGGTCTGTGAGTTCATGGCATGGCACTACTTTGGATGTTGATCTGATAAACATTTCCTCTAAAGGACCTCAAAGCAGCCAGCAAAAATACTAGAGATACACCAGAATCTTTTTCTGGTGTATTTTTACCGCTATCACCAGAGTGTGTCAGAAGTATTTGTATTTTTCTCACACACTCTAGCATCCTAATATGAAGATATCAAGGCAAACATACTATTTTTTTGTCTTTTTTGCACAAATGAGGAAAATTTAGCAGAATGACTTTGTTTATGGAGCAGTCTGGGATTTTTGTTACGACAAGATTCTGGCACATTACACAAATATATGAGGTCCCAATGTACCATCCTCAAAACACTTGGATACTGATAGGCAGCAATGGAGAGATAATTACAACTTTTTAGAGAAGGAACAAAGAAATATTCCCCTACTGAGTAGTATAAATTCAAGGCTAATAAGTAGTTATTAGTATCACACAAGTAGAGCTGTGTAAATTATGCAGAAAAAGTATTTACAGATCCATTTCAGTTTCCAAGTGAATTACTTTCAGCCATGTACTGGCTGTTCACTTTCATAAAAAATTAAAGCTGTTGTGTTTTACTACAGACACAGCTCGTGAAGAGGAAGTTTTTAAGTTTCATTAGACAGTGATGTTATTGAAAACAGGTTTTGAATCTTCACCAAATATATTCACACTGGTGCTTGTGTACCCAACCAATTAAGGTCTGGGAAGTCCATGCAGCATTCTAAATCATTCATTGCAAGAATCAAGCTCAAAGTTCCAATCTGTACAATAAAGTTTACGGAAAACATTTCTCAGAAACATCTGAATAATTAATACACAGCTGAGAGAATCTCAAGTCATTCTGCAAGTGGAAAAAAAAAATTATTTCCTATGAATTATTCATTTAGCTCTACATACAACTCTTTTCCTTAACCCAGGAGGATTTACTCTTTTTAGGTGATTATCTGCCACAGTGGCTCTGCTACACTGGAGCTTAAGTGATGCTGTGTTTGTGACTCCAGACTGGCTCCTGGGGTAGCTGCACCACAGCAGCCAAGCACTTAAAGCCACACAAACAGAGTGAAGGAGGCAGATGTTTGGGCTATCCTGTTCCACTGCAAGCAGCCTGGCTGCCATTAGCTGGGAGGAGAAGATGAGCTGCCCCTCCACCCTGCTGCTGGAAGGTGTTTGGTCTGAGATGTGCTCCAAGCTGGGAGTTCATTTTGTCAGTACAGTGCACAAAGGACCTCGTTATTTGCCCCTCAGAGCACTTCTCTATAGGGTTGAAATAAACATTGAAAACCTTCTAGGAAGCTTGTGTTCATTCCTCTCTCTGTTTTTTTTAAGTTTGCTGGGCAGCACAGGAATCCTACTCTGCAATCCCTGTTGTTCCTTATTAACAGAGATTAGCATTCCCCGATTTTAAAACAAAAAACCCAGATGACACGATGAAATTTGTTCAGTGGTGCAGCAGAAACCAATTACAGCACAGAAACACGAAGATTGAAAAGCAACAACTTGTGACTATTTGTTCTGGCTGTTTTCAGAACACAACAACTGAAGTGTATTGGCATGTTCCGATTGTGGCTCTTTTTTCCCACAGCCCACCTTTCCCCTCCTTCCCTTTGCTTTAAATGAACGGCTGCTTTATCATCGGACAGAGATTCAACTCTCTCCAGAAACCCAGGGAAGAAAGAGATACTGGAATTTCTGCTGAATGCAGAGAAATAACAAAACAATGATATAAAAGCATCCGTGAAGTGCATACATCAAAGTCAAAGGAAATCTTTGTATTCTGCCGGTAATGCTTACAAGGTAAAGTGGCATGCAGATTTCTTATTTAATAAATTCCCACAGAAAATTAGTTTTTCACAGTGGGAAGAATTTCAAGGCTTGCTGCAATGAACAGGCAGGATCTAATCACTGCTCAGGCTTTGTAGATACACCAGGGTTTGCAGATATTTCAATGATCCAATTATTCTGTTGAGGCACAATCACCTTACCTGCATACTAATCAAGTCATATGCCAACATGAAACAACTCTGCCTTTTCTGGAAGCTCTAGACATGTACGGCTCCCTGGTTGACCTTCTGCCAATTACATTCATTTCAATTCTATTAGCTCATCTTTTGCCCAAAGGTGACATATGCACTAATCTATAGGGAAAATTGCCTGAATCAACTTTGCTCTGCACAGGATGCAGAATGGTTGCTCGGCGATGTGAATAGGAGGCATTAGATTTGAATGCTGGGTGCAATTGGACACTAAATAGCAATGAATTTTTCACTCATGGAACCTCTTCAGAAACTGTAAAGTTACATTCCATAAAAACAACAGGATTCTGTCTATTAGAGGAATCAAAATCAATTACTCAGTTTTATACCCTGTGCGTACCAGCCCAGAGTGAGGATGGACAGAGCTCAGCTCATTTCTTTGCTGGATCAGTATTTAGTGTGACTGCTGGGGTTCCCTTTTGGGGGGCTTCCCTCCTACTTGGCAGCTTTATGATGTTCTATTCTGATTCTTTGTGATTGTGGACTGAGATACTGGTAAACTGACTGAATTTGTCACCAGTAGGATGGATTGTGGAGCATAGCAAGCAGATATATATTTTTAATATTACATTTTCCAGCTATGTTGTGTTACAAAAATGCTCATTATGTAGGCTTTCTAATAACAGCCTTCTCCTCAAAATAACAACGGGATTCTTTTAAATATTTATTGGTATCTATTCCAGAGAGTCATATCAATTTCTAAAAGTCATCAACATTTTGTCAAAACATTCCTGATGCTCATAAACCCAGGAAACAAAGCAAAAGCCTCAGCATTTTAACAGTAGTGACACTAGCTGTTCTTCATAGACAGCTGCAATGGTTTTTACATCAAATGCCTGCTGTCCCAAGAAACGTGTGCCCTTCTGCAGTGCTGCACATGAGCAGTGAAGGGAGAACAGCAGAGGGCTTGCAGAGGATCCAAAGGCTCCCTCGTGTCGAGCCATGAACCCTGGAGCTCCTCACTAACCCAGGGGACAGCAGGGGAGATGGTGTGGGGCAAACCCCCAGGCAAGGAGCAGCCACAAGTGTGAAATACTGCCCCTGATTTAGGGACTGATTGCTCAGCCTTTCCACAAAACCCTCTGCCTTCCCTCTCCTGCCTCTTTTAAGTGGTTTATCAGCATTTTAACCTCCCCTGAAGCCCAGGGCAGGTGAACAGGCCAGTGTGTGACACTGGTGACTCTCCAAGCTCCATGGTAGGAGCTGCTCCCCTTCCTCTGCCATCCCTCACTTTTGGCACCTTGAACATGGAGAAATTCACCTTTTTTTTTTTTTTTTTTTTTTTTTTTATTTTCCCCTCCCCCCCCCCCCCCTTTTTGCCCCTTGAACAGGGGGAAATTTTCCTTTTTTTTTTTTTTTTTTTTTTTTTCAATTACCCCTGCACAGCCTCACCTGCAGTACCAGGCCAGGCAGCATCTGTAATTACTGCATCAGGAGTTGGTTTAAATACTCCAAGGCTCTTGAGGAGAACTCAGCTCCATTAAATGAAAGGGATAAAAGGCAGATGGTTTTCTGTTTTCCTTCTATTTCATTTTTCATACATGAAGCTTGTTCAAGGTAGTAAGGGAAAATACCTCCTCAAGAACAATGCTGAGGTGAATTTCTATTGCTTTTCTGTCCTGTAAGCTTCTTATAAGGAAAAAAAAAAAAAAAAAAGAATCAAATAGATTCTCTGGAAGAATTGACTTTGTAGAATAATAACACAGAAGGAACACAGGAGGAGGACAGATGGATAAGATGCACATACTCCTAACAAAAGGATGCAATGTTTATTTATTTTTCAAGGCCATTTGTAACACATGGGTGTCCCCAGGAAAAGCTTTCAAACAGAGAAGAGAAAATGCCCACAATTGAGGAAAAATGCTCAAGTACTGCATATTTTACAATTATAAGTGTTCCTTCTGAAAATAAAAATGTCTGAAAAAAACCTTTTCTGTTTTTGAAGCTGCAGATTATTATTTAATTAAATAAATAAAAGCAGGTATAGCTCTGCAATCTTCCCATAGAACAGATGTGAGGGCCAAGGAAATCCATCAATACAGAACTCAAGAAATTCCTAAATTTATAACAATTATTAAAGAAATTAGCTGTCTCCTGTGTAGATTTCCCTGATAAATCCCAACAGCTGTAGCTGTGCCGGCTTTGATCTGAAGACAGCTGAATTCAGCTTATTCTGAAAGGTCTGTGTCAGAATTATCTATGCAAATCTATGCAAGAGGCTGAGAAGAAGGCAGTCACTTTTATACATTTTGTCACTTTTTCTGAATGACCTCTTCTTTAAAATATCCACTTAACCCTACATCCTGCTGCTTTATACAACAGCTTTTCTTTTTATTGCAGAAAAAAAACTATCCACCTGCTGCACCCAAAACTATATTCTTGTGAACACTTCTCTTTTTTTGCTAAGCCTCCATTTATATTCCTAAGCAGAACAAAGACTGCCAGGTGAGCCTGAAAACAATTAAAATTTAAGTGAATTTCCCAAAGATATTTCATTAGTATTAGAACAGGGCACCTCATGGATTTTCAAAGTGGACTTGTTCTTTGCTATGTAAAGGAATTCATAATAGAATCCAGTCCTGCACAGACTCCTGACTGAGCTGAGCAAGTGAGGAGAGGCAGAGAGCAGTGACCTTGTGTGAGCCTCTGCCAGGATCTGCACTTCAAAGGCAGACCTGAGATTAGGGACAGCTACACAAGATACCCCATGCACCCCTTCTGCTGGGATGCTTTCCATAACAGTCACCTGTAGAATAATGAAGCATTCAGAAGCTGAAGAAGCAGGTCTGTGGAGCTCAGAGTGTCCATAGGTTGGATTTGGGAGAGAGGAACAATCCCTGACAGACCTGAACCCAGCACAGCCCAGGGATGGGGCTGTGTCCTCACAGGGATCGCAGGGCTGGGGGTGCTTTGGAGAGCTGAGCTGGTGCAATGAATTCCAAAGGGAAGAATTTTGTGAGGGAGAACAATTATATTGTATTTTTAGATCTATATTTATACACACATAATGCCTTGGTGTTCAGAGTTGTACACTAATGCAGCACAGCATCTGAAAAATATAAACTCTAAAAACAAGGCACCACGCACAGACACACATTCAAATTTAATACATATATAATTCATTGTTCTAGAAACACCTCAATAAAACACTCTTTTTCCTGCCCTCTACAAAGCAATATTGCCTGGCCATGATCTTCACATGGAGTAGCCATGGAAGTGCAGTCTGTAGTGATGATGCAGAGTCCTACAAGCAGCCCCTTCCTGCTCACAGGGTGCTTCTCTCTTGGCTCTAGCTTTAGAGAAGTGAGAGAAGCTTTAAGGATTAAATTATTCCCCAAAGATTTCACTGGGCTTTTTACAGTAGTTAAAAATAACTTTTAAATTGAGAACACTGAAGCAAAAATTCTGTGGTGAATTTTAAATTGAATTTTAACTAGCTATGGATTGTCGAAACATTTACTGAATAAAACACTGATCATTGAATATGAACAGTTTATTTTTTGGTCACATAACTTGTTGTATAGTAAGAGACAACATAACTGGCAGATAAAAAAAAATAGTTGCTCATACTTATTAGTGTATTCCTTCCACAAGTGCCTGCTTGGTGTTCAATTTCTTGCCCTTTTTAGATTCATGAACAATTTACTACAAAACATATCAAACACAAATGTCTAAATGTTGTCTATTATCACTCTGAGTTCAGTGACTCAGGGAAAAGAGGCCTCCAGTTCCTTCCCCACACAGCACTGCAAAGCAGAAAAATGCTAAGCAATAATTTTCTACTGGGTTTTATTTACATAACAGATATAGCTCCTAATATCCGGGTTATTTTAGTTAACTTGTCTCTGATTTAGAAGAGTTTCTGAAAGAATGGGGGGAGAAAGTTGAAGATTTTATTTTTTTTTTTTTTTTAAAGCAGGGCTGTAAAGAAGCTCCCAGCCTTCAGAACAGAAATGGGATTCTGGCTCAAGTACAGCAAATTTTAGCAGAGTCACAGAGATGGCTCAGGTTTAAAGCCCCCCAGGAAGGAGCACACAGGGGCAGTGTGGGACTGGCAGTGATGCAGCAGAGCCCAGGGAGTGAACCCCACGGGCTGGCTCAGACTGGGCACTGGGAATGCAGAGAGCTGCACACCAGCTGCACTTCCCTCCTCTGTCCTGAACTGGTTCCACTGGGGAAGCAGTTGCACTGACTGGGGGCTGGTTGTGTCTGCAGAGCCTCTTCACTTGTGAGATGCAGTTTCCAGGCACTGGCAGCACAGAGGAACACAGATCCCACATTGAGAACTCTGCTCCTCCAGGGCTCCAGCAAACCCTGAGTGCACCAGGCACCAAGGGCTGACACCACAGCCCTGCCCTCAGCAGGCAGAATTTATTTGACTGTCCCCCACCCCAAACCAGACTTTAAACACCAGCCAAAAAAGCATGCTGGGTTCTTCAGCCTGTTCTTGTTCTGCTGCTCCACTCTATGGCACTCCTTTTATGCGTAGCAGAGCTTCATTCTAGAAATTTCTTACAAGTTTGAAAATATTAATTTTGTATTTATTTACATACAGAAGTGTTTGGGTTAATATTTTGTTTATATCTTCCTTTCTTTATTTATACATGTGCCCACCCCCTCAGTCACCCAGAAGTTGTATTACATTGTGAATGATATAGATATTAAGAACCTACTCGCTTAACTTCCTTTTTTTATTTTTGTGAAATTTCTATTTCTGCCAAGAGCTTCCTGATGCTAATATTGTCAGTCCATACATGGTGTGAATATTGGCATTTATTTTGCATGCTGTCACCCCAGCACCAGGCTCTGTTTTAGTGCCCTGCTATGGTGACTAACGCTTTAAACCCTGGAGAAATAAAGATAAGCAGTGGGAAATTCAGTCCTAGCAGGGATTCACAAGTGAACGTTTCTCGATGAAAAGAAACACAATATCTTTACAAATGTTTTCGTCATAATAATCCAAATCCTTATGAGTCACAGTAGAGGAAACTTACCACAGATTCCTCTGAAATATTTACGACTCTTATCATTTTTTGACCAAATAAATGGAACCATGTTCTGAATCACCAACTTGCCTGGCTGTTACCAGGGAAATTTGCAAAGAGGGGAAAAAACCAACTGACAACTGTTTGGCTTATTTAACTATTCAGAGTAACTGATTCCTTCCCAGCATTATTCATGCAGCATTTCCACTAGGAGGCTGGCTGATTTCTGCTCTCCTTTCCAGTCTTTTATGAGCAGCTTCCTTAGTCTAATTAAAGCAGAGAACCCAGCTGTCTTCCCCTCTGCTTCAGAGAGCTGAGGGAAGAACTCCAGGAAAATCACTCTTCAGGGACTCCACGGGGATAGCCAGGATCTAAGAACTGGGAATTTAAATCTCAAGCCCCAGATTTCTGAGCTAACATTTCCAAGTGACGTTGGGACCCGCTCCAAGCCCTGTGTTTTGGTGCAGCCACAGGCACGAGAGCAGGGCATTTAAAGGGAGGGAAGTCAAAATATTGCATTTCCCACCTGACCTGACCCGCAGCAGCAGGCACTGCCTGGTGACAGTGGGGTGGGATGGGGCAGCTCCTTACAGCTGGTGCAGAACATGGCTCAGACATGGAGGGAAGCTCCAAGGGGATTCTGCTCTTTGTGCTCTCCCTTTGCTCCTGCCAAAGGGGTGCCAGTGTTAATCAGGGCTGGGGTGATGAAAAACTGTGACACTTCCTAGGAGGGGACAGGGGGTGGACACAACCCCACCTGCAACTTAGAGGTGACGTCTGAACCCAGGCTTGCCCTGAGAACACACAGCAGGAGGAACAGGAACACAGTCATCAGTGGTTTGTGGAACCCACTGAAAAGCATTTCAAAATTTCACATCAACAGAGACAAATTCTATTTCACACCTTTGGCAGACTGACTTCATCAAACATTTTTCTCCCCCAGGAAAACTGGAAAATGTTGTCTGTCTCTGGGAAATATCACAATCCTGTTGCCTGTGCCTTTCCCTGTGACTGCCCATGTGAAAGACAAGCATCTGCACAGCTGAGCCTGGGAAAGCCGAGCAGAGTGGGACGTGTGGGCTGACACCAGCATCTGCCAGCAAGCCCTGCACCATCTCAGGAGGGATGGGTTGTCTCTGCAGCCTCCTCTCCTCTCAAGGACAGAGCTCAGGAGCAGAAGGGGACAGGGCTGGATGTGCCATGTCCCATTGCAGTGTCCAAGCCTCTCCACGAGGCCAGGGCGCTTTGCCATCACTGCAGGAGGAGGGAACCCAAGGCAGGCAGCACCAGCAAAGTTCTGCTTTGTCTAAAACTGGGATTTTGCTGCCCTCATCAGTTTAGAGCCCTTGAAATTACCTGGCTTGCTTATGCCTGAAGCTGACCCTCGAGATGAGCTTCCCCAAAGGTGTTGTAGCTCATTAAAAACTGCACTAAACAGTTGGCTGTGGATCTAGGAGAGGTGGCCTTGCTGCACGATTGAGAAAAGTAAAATGAACTACTGGAAACTGTATAGTCACTAATGACTTTCCTTTGAAAAGTCAGAGGTTAAATACAAATGTCAACAACAGGATCACAAGCTGTCCTCAATTTCATCGGTGAAATGGTCAGTGCAGGCTACTGACTCCAAAGATAAATATTTAGAATAAAAATAGAAAGGTCAGCCCAGAGAAATGCAGACTTTGCGAAGCCAATTAAATAAAACCCTCAGGATAGATTGTATAGTGATGATATCCCAGTAGAGTCCTGTATTAAATCAGATCAATATAGGAATGCACTGAAAACTGATTTTTGAGAGCTCTAAGCAATACACAATAGGGTAAGTTGTCTCTGAACACTGTGAAAAGCAGATATTTCAGGTGAGCATGACAGAACCATGATCTCAATTTTAAAGTGTTAAAAACTCCTTGTCCTTGCAAGCAGCAATATATTTGTATTAAAATTCATTGTTCCCTCACTGGCACAAAGAAGTTGATACAACAGGTAAAATTTAGTTACAATAAAGATGTGTTTATGGATATACCAGGGCTTAAAGAGATGTTTAGTACTCACATTGCCATGTAGGAGCTGGATTATTCTCAGACAGAGCCCAGAAGATGATCTATCCCTCACAGACTACTCTTTTAAACACACTGTGTGCAGAATAGACCAAAACAAACTTCATGGTTTGGATTTTTCTGGGAAATGAGCTAGCCTAGTTAGAGAAGTGCTTAAAAGCAGATTGTGTCTGGTGTGAAGGGGCGATGCTGACGAGCTACGTACGTGTGACACGAGGATGTGCCATGTGCAAGGGAAATCTCCTCCATCCCATCAGAAGTTCCATTAAATGAGGGATCATAAATATCTGCAGCTCTTAGCCATGTGCATACCACAAAGAATTATGCCCCATTGCACCTCTCAGCTTCTAAGACCTTCAAAGTTGGAATATTCCAGAGAAAGCCGAACATCCGCGCTCAACTCATCAGTTATCAACACCACACTGCTTGGTCTGGATCAACAGGATTTGAATGAAAAGTCCTTCCCTAATCCTCCTCTTTGAGGGGAAAATATCTATGCATTTAAAACATCATCTGCTTCATTCCTTCACTCATCAGAAGAGCTTATCTGCAGTCCTTAGACAAGTGAGAACATTCAAAGTTATGTGTGAAAAGCAAATGGGGAAAAGAAGAGTGATAAATTTGACAGTGGTCAATATGTTCAAAAGTTTGAATGAAAATCTGAATGGTGTAAAGATAAAACACACCCTATGTAGTAAGCCAACACAGTATTCATTGTGCTTTTATCTATTTAGTATTTTACATTCAAAATTAAAAAGTGCCTACTAATGCATTTACCTGAGATATGCTATGATCACTCAGGGAATAAAGCTGCTTATTCTCATTCATACAGCTGAAACAACTTGTTTTCCTTATTTGAAAGGAGGAGAACACAAAATTTGCAATATTTTTATGAAAAAAATATGATTTGACTAAGAAAACAAACAGTTCTAAAATAAAACGTGCAGTTATAAGCCCCTCTCTGCTATTTTTTACAGAGTAGACGCCAAGTCACTGAACTGAAAACCCAACTAATGTTGGCCTTAGATACCAAACAAGTTTCTAAAGCCTAAGTAAAAAGGAAGTCCACAGAACAGCTCATGCACATGGTCAGCTTCTGTTGTTATGTCTTTGAAAGGCCTCAGCTTCAAGGTCTGCTTAGTTACACATTCATCCAATTTTGAATTATTAAATGTGTTTTTGCTTTTCACAAATTTCCTCTAATCTACCTACCTTGGATTTTTTTGTGAGAACTGAGAGAAGAATTGAGCTTGGCATTTTGATGAGCTCCCACTGCCAACTCAAGAGAGGCATGGATCAGCCATACCTCAATTCATGGAATTTAAAAACTCTACTAAAACACACATAGAAAGTCACAGTGACTCAAAAGTTCACTTTCTTCTTTCACAGGGGAAATCCCACAGAGACTCGGGTAGAAAAGCCCAAGAACTGTGTTTGAGAAAAGGAGCTGAAACAGCAGAGGGTCATCCAGGATGGAGAACCAGAGCTCTTCCTCATTAATAATATAGGAAAAAAGGTGAGTAATCTAAAAATAGCCTGAAAGGCTGCCACAGAAAATTTTCAGCACTCTACTGATAGTGGAAAAAAAACCCAAAAACTCGATTTTTGACTACTTGAGGAGATTTTCCAAGACAAAATACTTTTTTGCTCTCTTATCCCACTGCTCCTTGCAGGTGCCAAGCAAAGTGTAAACAAGACTAATAATGAGAGGGAAATAACTTCAGTACAAGGTGATATTCTGGAGGAAAAGGACTTCTGGAGTTCCTATCTCTTCCCCCAAGCAACAGCTCATTCTTACCTGGGCCATGATCTCCAGGGAAAACTATGATTGCAGCACTGATAAAACATCAGGAACAAGTCATTAAAACACCTCACACACAAATCCTTCATTCTCCGAGCAAAACAGAAAACGTTGAAGAATCACCACAAATGAGAAGCAGCAGACTCATTTTAAAAGAAATTCTTTCCATACCATTCCCTGACAGTGCCATCACTAACCTGGGCATGTTGGTGTTTGCTTTTGTGAGCTGCCTTTTACCCTGGCAGTGCCTTTGTGCACAGGCAGTGCCCCCAGAAATGCCACCCAAAGTGCCACTGAATTCCAGGCCCTCTCTTGGGCACTGTGCCAGCTGACAGCCCTACAAGCACACAAGGGTTTTTCTTTTTTCCCCATGAAGACAAACAGCAGCAAATTGAATTACCGTGCTAACAGGAGCAAATAAAATTTATTTAGAAAAAGAAGGCGTAGTGAGATTATTTAATTAAAATTATTCAGACTTGCTTTGCACTGCCAGTGTTTTGAAGAAGGATAGCAGGTAGTACAGTATCTAGTCCCTGTGAATTTATTAGTGTTGAGCTTTAACCCTACAACTGTCAGCTCTGATTGGAAAAATTACGTTCAAGGTTTTGTAGCAAGAAGTGATTAAGTGCATTTACAAAGTGAGGACATCCGTTCCCAAGCTGCCTAACATCAATTAAAGGAGGCCAAATTAAATCGATGTTCTAATTCTACAAAATTAATGGTAACTTTTTTTTAATAGATGTAACAACATTTCCCTGAGGTCCTGTAATAAATTCTTATCACAGCAACTCATGTACAAAGTAAATGGTTACCTATCCATGAAAATGCCATGTTTAAAGCCAGTTATGGGAATGATGACAATGAGGTTCCTAATGGTTCCAGTGTTCTTACAGGCATTTTTTGCTTGATTTAATGTTTGAGAGTTCTTTACTTTTAAACAGGAGGCAAGCATGAAGGAAAAAAACATTCTCTTTTAATATGGAAGTATTAATATTTTTGCATTAGTTCATTTTAAATAGAGCATTCCCCTAAACTCACGGGATCAGGAGCTAATTAAGGTTACTTGTAATTACTTTTAATCAAAATGCAATTGCATGTCTTCACTATACGTCATTCTGTAAAAGGCAAAAGGGGATTGTTTAATTTGCTTTGTTTGGGGGATTGGTTTGTTTGTTTGTTTTCAGGTTTTAGTGTTGGGTGACATAAACCAAATACTTCAATTTTCCATCTCATCATTCCTGCTCAGGAGAAGAATAGACCAGAGATATTTCAGATGCAGTTTGGCAGCCTAGAAGCTGAGGTGAAGGCACAAGCTCCTGATGGCAGAGTGTCACTGGCTGTGGCTGATAAGGAATTAGACACCCCATCACCTGTGGGAGAAGCTGCTGAATTAATGGCTCATATGGTTTCTAAAATTCCACATTCTCTCTGCCATAATGCTCTTATAATTGTTAGAAAAGACACATTTGACTACTCTCTATGGCTCCTTTAATTTGTATTTAAAGCATTAGGTGCCATAAACCAAAATTTCTGATAGTTACAGCCACATTCAGGAATATTTGTCACTGCCATTAAGTCTTCTTTTTCTGGAGGATCTCTCCTAAAACACTGTCCTGAGCAGAACCATAATTAAATACATGATCCATATTACAATGAATAAAGTATTTATTAAAAGCTTAACAGAAACAGGATTAAATTAGTCTGCCTGTTTGGTTCAGCTTTCTGTTTATGTAAGTCCTTAAGGCCTTAAGCTGCTCCTGGGCTTCTCTTTTGGAAAGTGCCACCAGTATTCAATTGCATTCTCCAGTGGAGTCCATGCAAGACAAACTAAACTAATGGACAGAGCTCAGTTCTTGAACACAGATTTTATAAATTCAGCACGCTCTCAGTATTGATTTAAAATGCGGTTTTGTAACACAGGTTTTGTAGTGATGCTTCAAAATTCATTAAACACCACAGATATTTCCTCCTAGAACATTATTCTGGTCTCCTGACAATCGGTGGCTTTACCAACATGTAATCATCTGTGTTTATCTGGAGATGCCCTTGTGTGATTTGTCAGAATAAATCATCTAGAGCTCAAACACGATGCTGTTTTCAATTTCATGTTTTCAGAAGTCCTGCTGAATGTGAAGAGCTGTTCAGCTGGGAGCTGCTTTGCCTCCCCAGAGAAGTTACAGCAAAAAACATTTGCTGAATCCAGAGCAGGAAAGAAATTCTCATGTTATGTTTGAAGTCTAATAAAAAGTAATCAAATTTAAAAGATTGAAGTCTTTGAGCTTCTCTAGATGGTTTGGATCAACTCTGAATTCCCCAAATCCTACTCAGGACAACATTCATTTTGTCCTTTGGGAACAAAGGGCACTAAGGAAGAAGAAAATGAGATACAGTGAGGAGAGCAATTTTCAAACCAACTGCTGGGAGTTACTCTGTGATACATACCCTGTAAAGGTGATTCTGAAGACTTTAGCCTAGTCCAAAAATCATAAACTCCCAATCCAAAAGACAATATCCTCTAGTTAGAACACTTCAGTAATTCAGAAAATAATTCATCATATGCCAATAATTCATTATAAAGTGAATAAACCACTTCCAGACTACAAGTAATTGAAAACTCTTTATCAGACCAGAAACTGAAATCATGTTTCAATGGCAAAGAAATGTGGAACTGCTGGGGAAAAAGCTGCCTTAACAACCAACTATACACCCTGAGCTGCCTCTGTCATCTGCCATTCCCTGAGGTGGAAATGCAGATCTTCCCAAAGCAAAAGGGGCTTCCCCTACAGCAGGTATATTTGAATTATGACCTCTGAGAAAACTCAAGACAAGGAAATATTTTGCTTGTGCCTTGTTGATCCTTCTGCCAACCTGCCATTCCTGAGGAGGAGAAAGGCTCTGTTACACCCATTACTCCTCAGCCCCACACTTTCTTCCAGCACATGAGAGTCTCTCCAAGTCTCCTCCTCTATTTCCCCCTCTGCAATGCTGGCAGCAGCCTCTCTCCTTTTTGCTCCCTGAAGCAGCTACACCAGCACAGGTGCTGCTGCTCACCTTCCCAGGACCCAGATTATGAACAGCAGGAGACAGAACAATGCTGCTTTTTGTCCTCCCCTATTACAGAAACATGAACATCTCTCCAAGCAACTGCAGTTTTCAATTGCCTCAAACCCTCCATGGGTTTTTTTCAGAAGGGTAGGAAACAGATTTGGTGGCTGTTAAACATGAATGGGAAAGCAAAATATTTTAGCACTTCAGTCAAAAGAATAAACCAAACATACACTAACCCCAAACATCCCCTCATAATTCTGGATATTTACCTTTGCAGTGAGTGTTGTTGCTAAGAAAATTGGTTTTTAAATGTACAATGGGAATGGGCAGCAGCATCCATCCACAAAATCCTAGTGAAGTCCCAAACCAAAATTCTGCTTGGCTCACAATTGCTTTAACTGTGAATAGATGTTACCTATGAACAACTATTTTTTTTATAAACACATTATTTCCCCTAAACAGAAACCCCTCATGCTCTCTAAGTGCTGAATCAATGTGTTTGTACTGATGGAAGCATTTCCCTTTGTCCTGCCATGGAGCTTATGGTTTGTTTGCTCCAAACTACTCACATTTCATTCAGAAACTTTTCCAAAAAGTTTTGGAACCTTTTGGGCACAAGGTTAAGCAGCAGTACAAGGTTTAATTAATAAGAAATCCATTTTTTCTGCATTTTCATATATAAATTAAAGCTGTTGAACTAAATAACCAATGGAAAGGTATCTGGTTATGACCAGACGCTGCAGTTCCCAGACTGAGACCTTTCCTATTTAAAAGTGACCTGTGGGGACTGATTATTAACAATTTAAACTCCTCTCTCTCTCTCCCTCAGCTTCTGCCACCTCCTGCCTAAACTGAGATCACGTTCACTGCTCTTAAAACCTGGCACAGTTCCATAAAGGCCCAGCTCCATTAAAGTTTATGAAGCTCTGCCAATTTCCATGGCAGAGAATTTGGCCTGTGGTTTGTTTAAAGGTCATAAGCCTTGCCTGCAAATACTACAATTCCATGTGGAATTCAGCTATTCTTTAATTTTTACAGCTGCCCATGTCAGCCAAAAGATCCTTACTTGGTGTCTCAGTAAAACAGAACAGTGAAATTGTTAACCACCTTTCAGTTTTCTTACAGGCTCTTGAGAAAGGAATTTTATCACATTAATTTACATTGTACATCTGAAATTCCATCTTTTGCCCCTTGCTGCTGTAAATCATTTTTGTTCCATATCAAGAGAAAAGAAAACTTTTTTCACCAATTATAGAAATAAAATAAAAGGCAGAAGTTTGTTCATTCTACTTTTTACTAACAGAATACCCAATATAGGTTTTCAGTGTATGAACTGAATAACCACCTGTATTCCTGCTAACCTGATTTAGAATAATTAGGCAAAGGAAAGAGAAGAGTCCCCAAACAAATTTCACTGAGCTTGAGGATGGAAGAAAACCTTGGTAAGAATTAGAAAAAAATTACTTTGAAAAATCTGGCTCCTTATTTTAAACAGCCAATGGTGAATATTAATGTATTTTCAGCTAAAATTTCCTTTTGATGTTTTTCTCTAAGTACACTTTTTTTGCTAACGATGTACTTCATAAACATGACAATTGTTGCCCATGATTTTTCCCAGCACACAGCCAAGGAATACATCCAATTTTAATGGGAAGAGCAAGCAAAGGCCTTCTGAATGTTAGTCCTTGCAGAAGGAAGAGATTTATCTTCAAACAAAGATCCACTTAAATATGTTTGTGACAGCTGAGGAATTTATCTCCAATTCTTTTTGCCTGTGGTGTGCCACGTTGCTATTTTCCCCACAGCAGCATGCAAGCAGCAAACTAAGATGTCATATACATAATACAGAGATAAAAAATGACCCTATTTCCATGTCCATGTGATAAATGGAATGAAAGTTCAGTGAACACATATTTGCACATTAATTGAACTGCATGATTCTGTCCTGTTCAATCAAGTCACTACTCTGTGTACCACAGGAAATTTTTCCCCAAGAACCATTAAACCAACTTTATTGCTTAAACACATACACATTTCCACCTATTTATCTTCCTGCCTTGCCAAGATAGAAGAAAAAGGTTACCTCTGTGTATTCACATGATTGACAACATATACACAGGAATTTGTATATGACTGCAGCACATCACTGTAATGAGAATCTGAACTAAGTGTTGCTGTTCACTGTAATAATCAGAGAACAAAGGTATTTGATCAACTTTCACAACACATAAATATTTAGGAGACATTTGGGCTTTGAGAATATTAAGTTTCCCTCAGAAATCAAGTTTCCTTTGGCTGATTTAATCATCAAGATCAATATGGCCCATCTGCAGCTGTGACAGTGTGCTACTCTTGAAATCCACAACTGAGGACTGGGAAAAGTGTGATTAATATAGCACCTTTAAAACCTTCATCAAAACACGTCCAGATTCTCCTACAGGTAGCAAAAACTTACAGCATTCAGCGAGAGGATGTGGAAGGAAAGTAAGAAACAGAATCAATAAACAAAGTGCACTTTCAAGTCAATACCAACCCCTTAGTGAGACAAGCTTATATTCACCTCTGTCGCCATCAAATTCCTGATGCACTTTACTGAAACACATTCTGGAGACATGTCCATAAAATGTGTGTGTTTATATATAGACATACAGAAAAGGCATGCAGCATGGCTCACAGCTGGCTTTATTAAATCTCATTTTCTTCAGAAGCCTCCTAGGAGTACTGTGCAAACAGATCTGGGCAGGGCAGGGCAGGGGGGTCGCTGGTGGTGATGCAATCCTTAGATCCTTGGGGGAAAATTCCAGTTTCAGGCTCAGTGGTTGAATCCAAGCAGGCACATGAGGGCTGGGGAGGTGTGGGTACAGAACTGCCCCTGCAGGAGCTGGCTCTGCAGAGTGCAGGGACATCCAGCATAGGAAACAGCCTTGGAGCCATGGGGACCAAAGGGACTGGGCAGGGTTTGGGTGAGAGAAGGACAAAAGAGGAGCCCATGGGAACTTCACAAAGCAGACCTCAAAAGAAAGACAGAGGCTCAAAAAAAACTACCAAAAAAAACCCAACAAAACAAAAACAAAACCAACAAGAAAAAAATTTACAAAATGAACAAAACAAACAAGAAAAAAAATTAAAAACCCAACCAACCAAACAAAACCAATCCAAGCAAACAAACCCCCAAAACCCCAATCCCAGTTAAAAGACTGCAGAAATGAAGACTTTTGGGGGAAGGTTGTGCAACTTTGAATGAAGCAAATTGAGGTAACTGAATTAGTCCATGGACCATTTTTCATACATATATTTTAAAAAATATCCAAGTCTAAAGCCTGTGTAGGCAACAGAGTCACAGCTGCCAGAGGCACAGATAAAAACCTGCATAGTGTCATAGCCATAGAGATTTCAGTCAATAAATATTCTGCCCTTGCTTTGTAATCCCTCTCCTAGGAGCATGACACACCTGGGTACTCCTCAGACTGTGCTGGGACACCTCAAAAAGCGCCTTTTCAAAAGCCTACAAGACCCAAGCTTTTGTCACTTGATATGAGTAAAGGTAATTTATCTGTCCAAGTCCTTGCCAAACTGGATGACAATTAAAGCCTAGTACTTATTTAAAGAAATACAAAATGAAGGCCCATGTTCCAATCATATATATATTATAAATGCTCTATTTAATAATTTATAATCAGTAAATTAGACAACTGGTAGTGTCTAAACTGATGTATTGCACGATTCAATCTATCTTGGGGTTTATGAAAGTTTGTAATTTCCATTCATTATCTTTTGTTGAACTACTTGCTTTTCAGTTGTAGAAGCTTCTGCTTCCATGAGTAAAGTAGTCCCCAAACCATAAATTATATCCTACAGTTTTGACATCATTTATTTTCATACCATTATACATGCCAACCTTTTGACTACTCAAGATCAAAAGAGTTGCTCTCCAGGCTCATATTTCACTATAGCTCTCATATTTTATGCAGCAAATTAGGTTTTACAGTAGCAGCTACAGCAAGACTCTCTCTCACACTGCACAGCCTAAAATTACTGCACAGGATTTCAGATGGAAGGAGCACAACCCTAGAAATTCATGCTCAAGTTAAAAATGGATGAAAACTTTGTATAATTCTCCTCCATCCATTTTGTGGAGTCTTTACACATCTATATGTAGCTAATGTGATTAAACCTCAGAACTATAAAAGGAAGTCAGGATTCTGCCTTTGGTAATGGAAGTTGGAAGGGAATCCATCAAATCCTGATGCAGGCAGGTATTTGGTGTGTTCAGAGGGGGCTGCAGCCCAGGCACATCCCAGGGTCACCCAGCAGGCACACACTGCCTGGAATTTCCTTCCTGCCACGTTTGAAAATGTCCATATTAACTTGTCAGGATAATTGCTCCAGCTGGGAGCTCCCATCACTGCCAATCAAGGCTTTATTGGGGATCTGAAGACACAGAAGGTGCTCAGCAGGATTTATATGTGACACTGAGTTACCCAGAGACACCTTTCACTGGGAGTTCAGACCCTTACTCAGCTTGCATGATTGAAAAATACTTTTTAGTGGAAATTACTGAAGGCATGACATCAAAATCCCAACTTCTACACAGTTACAACAGTTAAGTTCTAAAAGCTTGAAAGTGAAAAATAAGTTTCAATTATAATTCTTGATTTTACATTTGAAATTATAAATATTCTTAGTTATATTATACGGAATTATGGCATTTTTGCACTTATCTTTTTAAGAAAAAATTCTGGCACCTATTTACACATAATTTGTGACAGCTTGATTTAGCCAAACCTAAAGTGTTTTCAACAGACCAAGCAAAAATCACAATCTCACTGCAATAATTATCCTCTTGATAAATTCTGAAGTCCCACTACAAACTACAGAGATTTTAAATGCCTTAAAATAATCAAAACTGTGACTACAAGGAGAGCTTTTTGCTGTACTCCTATAGATATGAAGTTCTCTTAAATTGCAAATATTTTCTTGCTGTAAATACATTAATGATAGGAATGTTAAAAGAAGCACTAATAGCAAATTCTTTATTAGTCATCATGATTGATCACCCCATGCCTCATTCCACTTGGAGGGAAGAGGGAACATAGAGCTGGATAAGATTAACAATGCACAGTCTCAATCAAAGGCCGTGGCTGATGCAAAGTATTGATGCCTCAGAACGGGGAGAAGCTGTAATCCACTCACTCATCCTGAAAAACAACCTGAAAATAGAAATGGAAATGTCTCCTGTCCTGAGCACGCACATCCCCTGCAGTGATGGCACACGAGGTCCTTGCATGTTAAGTGTGCTGGGGAGAATAAAGTAGGGCAGGGAGTGGAGGGAGGCTGAATGACATGTTTTTATCTGCTGTGGGGTTTTAATACAGCACCTGCAATTTACCCTGACAGCATCCAACCAAGCATTCATCTTTCCCCAGATAAAGTTCCCACTGATATCATAGTTTTCCCATAGAAATCAATCAGACAGCCAACAGGATTTAAAAATTCCTCATGAGCTAGCAGAAAGAATTATAAGTCTAGCAGGAACGGCGCACGCTGCAAACCATCAAACCACTGACAGTAGAACAATATTGGTAGAGGCATATTTTCTGAGCAAGCTCTGCTATCTGTTTACACACACATCTCACTGACTCCTTTTCCAAAAGGAATTAGTTCACCCTGGCATCAGAAGCAGGCAATAGAAGCAGGTATGGTCCTGCTGGCAGTGAGACCCCAGCTCTGCTGCTGCCTCACCACAAGGTTCCTGCATTTCCCTCGAGCTGCGTTCTGCATCACCTCCAGAGTGTGTCAGACACTGGGCAGGGTGTGCAACACAGCCTGACGGGCTGGGATTGCACCTGGGCAGCCCAGGAGCAGTGCAAGGCAAGCAGACAATGATATCAGCCAGCACAAAGCCCTCACACCACCCTCCGTGGTGGCTTTCAGACCGTATCTGCTGTGGACACCTTGCACACGCAGCACACACGGAGCTCATGCAAACACATTTCCTGCAAACAGACAGCATTTCTCACACACATTTTACAAATAAAAACCCAGTGAAATTGCCTGTCGTGTCAGAGGATTCTCATTCTCTCTCCACCCCACCCAGGGAGCAGCAGAGGGGGGAGGAAGGGAATCCATGTGCTGGCCTTTTCTGAGCAAGGCTGCTCCCCAAGCCTGACCGGCTCCTTCCACATCAGGGAAGTGGGGGGCTTCACACTGGCATTTCCTGATAATCAAGGACCTGATGGATCATTGTATAAATCAGTCACACTTCTGTTATCATTACAGCTATATTCTCCTTATTATTCTGAGGTTTCCTGTAAACTCTGATTTAATAACCTCTTTGGGCTTTGAGCTGATTTTGATTCCATTTTATTGAGACATATTGGCACCCTTCTCTTTATGAGAGTAAAAAATAGGCTGCCTTGACATTCCTCCCATTAAAGCAGGCAGAGAGCTAACACAAAGTTATGCTGAACTCGTATTTCAATCAGGCATGACCTCTCACTTCTCACAAGAAGGCCTTGAACTTCACTGTGTCATTTATTCAAATATTGCAGAGGAAAAGAGGAATCACAACAAGCTTTCTCTGTTCTATTTTGGTAACACCATTTCTTTCAGAAAAAGGAAAAGAATTTATGTTTTTCCTAACATAAAGATCATTTATTCTCACTGCTAATTAAAAAGAACACTCTGGAAAGTCAAATGGTTTGCTGAATGAGACATCTTTTCATGAGTAAAAATGTACATACAAAAACAATAAAAGGACTAGATGCCATATACCTATAATAGATAAAGTTAGCAGAATGGAAAAAAAGGCATTCCTCAAACTGCTGTTCCAGCAAATTACATGAAAACTTACTGTATTGTGTGTTATGGGAATTGCTACAGTGTGTAGCTGTATTTGAGAGTGACCTCAGGCCCATTTTGTAATGGTATTAACAGAATCTGTTACGGGTTTGAACAAGAAACCAGGATAAGCAGTGATAAAATCTTTGTGTTTGACTACCTATGCATGAGCTATTCCTTTTTAAAATGCCTCTGACTTGCATATTTACAAGACTATGTCCCAAACAGACATGGTGTGGGCAGATTTGGCAATTATTTCTGCAAGGCTTTGCTGCCTACAGCTTTGACTCTGTCACTATTTGTTGTCCCTTTGTGTTAAAAGATGGAAGGAAGGTCCTGGGATCACTTGACAGCTTCCTCTAGATGTTCTTGTCTCTGTAGTGCTGTGTGGCAACCACAATTTAGAAAACACCCAGCTGGTTTGTATCCTCCTAAAACATTAGTAGCTGCACAAACACACTAAGTTTTCATCCAGACTTCATACAAAATTTAGTGAGGGAACACAGCAATGTCATCTAAGAACAAAGAAAAAGGAATAAACAAATTTCAAGACTACTCAGATCAACAGTTCAAGAACAACCAAGTAGAGGCTCTGATAAAAGATTTTAGAAAACAGATGTAAGTGCTTTTTTTATTCAAAAGCAGAGCAGAGAGCTTCCACACAAGCTCTAATGAACAAGGCCTGACCCAAAGGTAAGCCAGAACAAGGGCGTTTGGGGTTGTATCTGTCTCAGAACTCTGCAAGAGGAGCCAAAGGTAAAGAAAAATCAAATCAAATTGGGCAAAACACAGGGCCACTATTCTCAAAACTGAGGAAATGTCCTGTGTCTTGTCATCCCCACAGTTACATAAGGACTCAAAACTCCACCAGAACTGTAGTGCTGTGCCCCTGTAGGTTTCAGGAAGAAATTTTCCGAAGTTTGCCATTTTGTCAAAGGAATTGATTCCCTCAAGCTGAAAAGTCATCAACCAGTTTTGCATGCCTGTTATTTTTTTATTTGCTATTTTATGTGAGTTACTGCACTGAACTCAGACTACTTCAACACCCGATTCAGGAAAATATTTAATTACCCTTTACCTTCAATTAGGATTTGCCCTGTACTGGGGAACTCTGGCAATCCTTCAAACACTATCCAACCTTAAGCCCTCACACACAGATCTGTGCCTACAAAGTCAGCAGGCCCACAGGCTGGGGCAGAAAGGTCAGCTGGTGAGCTCTCAAAGAACAGCCAGATGAGTTAACTCAAAGTTTTGAAATCAATAAAGTACTAACAAACAAAGCAATTCAACTGGCCAAAGCAGAAATATTCCCAGAATTTTACACACACAAGAGAAAAAAGTACATGAGAACATTTGACAAATAAATAAGAAAACAGACCACATAGAAGGCAGCAGAGTCAATAGTAGTACCCACACAGTGACAAATCTCAGCCCCCAATATCCCATTAAAAACAAGAAACTGAAAACCACTATTAGTAGGCTCTTGATAGAATAGCACCAAACCTTTGAAGAGGGCAACAGTGAAAAAGCAGATACAAATCCTACTTCCAAAACTCCCCAAGACAAGCCAAGTACGCAATTGAATCAGACCAGCTAAATTGAACACTGATATTAGAGTCTCAAACTAAATAAAAATGAATGATCTCATTCTTTTGCAGTATGCAAGTGAATTCAGTTCTTGTTCTTTAAAGTAACTAGCACAGTTTATCTATTCTCTTTAATAATGCAATTTAATTTACCAAAGGTTCATATTAAAAATTTATCTGACTACAGCAGTTAGAGTCACCTACACATTTTGTCACAGTTAAACATTAGCTTTGGAGCACATCACAAATTCCCTGCTGTGAGTCCGAGAAGGGTTTCACAGAGGAACACTCTGAGCTTCCAATTGACGTTACAAATAAATGACTCAGGAACTGTGCACCAAATTAAAATATCTGCCAGTTATTAGAAGTGCAGTGACTAGTTCAGCAGCAATGTTCAGAAGAGGCAAATGCAGTCTAACACGTTTGTGCTCATAAAGGAACACCACTTTTGCTTTAGCAGTCAGCTATTCAAAACATACTCCAAAAATCAGGATATTTTCACCTCTAAGAACACCTTCAGACCATTCAGAAATACTCACACATGGAAAGGAAAGCTGACAAAGTAAATGTGATTCCAAAAGGCCCGAGCTAACCTGCAGCAATGTCAAGCACCTAACGTCCAACACTGCCAATGGCACTCCAGAATTCAATGAGGACTCAGCTCGGCACAAAATTCAGCTGTTCTTTCATGCTCCAGGCTGTTCAAGCAGCTCATGGCATATGGTACAAGAAGAATGAGGCAAACCAGGAGTGGAGGTGGATAGAACACGTGCCAAGCCCCAGAACCACCTCTGGAGCAGGTACAAACCTGCTTGGCTGAGGAACAAAGGAGAAAAATGGAAGGGCACAGGGCAAGGTCAGCTTGCACCTTCTGGGGGTGGGAAATAAAGCACACACTGAACAAGCCTCTGTCTGAACTGTGTGGTTTTGATGCCATGGAAACCTTCAGAAAGAGCTGCACAACAGCAGAACTTTCCTAGAAGGGCTTTATGAGCTTAAAATATTGTTATAACATGACCAGATTTCCAAAGATTGGCTCATTAAGCACTAGAAGCAGCACAAGTGCCATCCTGAAGTAACTTAAACTTTCACCCCAAAATTGTAAGCAAGCTGGCCCCTCTATCAGAAGCACAGGCAGCTATTTAACATTCCACCAGCATAAGACAGAATTTCCTACCTCAGCTTTGCTGGCATCCAGCGATGTCAAAACCTGAAAATTACAGGAAAAATGCATTAGTATTGATCCAACAAAACAGGAGTGGGATTAATTGGCTTTTGAGGTAACTGACATCAATTGGTTGTTATGGCTTGAGGGAACAGAACTGAAAGAGAACTGTCTTTCACACTGAGACTATTCACCTCTCTGCACATCAGGAGGCAAAACCAGGGATATATTAAAACAGCAAAGTTCAGGAATATTGGGTAAAAATCCAGGAAATATATGAAAAAAGAACTGGGAAAATATGTTTCTATTTTTACTAATTTTTGATTTGTTGCTGATGGGAAATGCAAGCATAAACTTTCCAAACCGGACACAATGCCCAGGATACACACTGAAGAGAGTTCAGTTCCACAGTGGTAGAAGCAACACAGTCTGAAGAGCACATTCCATGTGGAGTGTGACCAAGGAGTCATTGCCAGATCCCTCTCACCAGGGACAGTCTGCTGGGCACAGGTGCCCAGGGTTTGGCCTCCTGGGAGCTCCAGTGCTGACTTCCAGCCACCAAAGCTGCCCTGAAGCACAAACATCAACGAGTCCTCTGCTACTCAAGGGTTACACTCAGCTCAGTTAAGGTCAGTGTCTAACACCAGGGAGATACAGAGTCAATGCTCTGAAAAACTGCACAAAATGCACAATACAGAGGCTGGCAATACAGAGAAATTCATCATTTCTATTAAAGCAACTTAAACATTTTAAGACACGTATACATTGTTATAGGTCAAACAACAGACATGAAGTTAATAAGCTCATATTAGACTCTGAAGGCTGTTAAACCATGTTGTAAGACAAAAATCTTTGTTAGAACTTTATGTCACAATATTGTCACCACTGTACTAGGCTGAAAAGCCCTTAATAGTCTCCTCACAAATTCCAGACTGACACCCAGCTATAATTCTGTCTCCAGGAGAATAGATCTTCCTTTATATTGGTGTTAATCATCACTTCTAAAGGACATCACCAATCCTCCCAAGCTCCAAGGAGCAGGAGGAGGAGTGCCCAGCCATGACCCTGGCTGAGGGAAGGGGGAGGACAGCACAGTGTTTATTGAACAGAGCTCAGACAATTTGTGTGCAGAGCTGCTGTGCAATGGAAGGCATCTGTGGATTCATCAAAAACTTATTCCAAAGGAATTTAGGAATGGAAATGAACTCCTGTCACATCACAACACGGTACCTGCAATCACAAACAGTTATTTAATTTAACCTGATTGAAACCCAAGTTCAGATCTATTTGAAATGTGTATCTTTGTCACTAATGGGATTTTGGAAGCTGTTCAAGAATTTCTCTCACACAAGCAGAACTGAACTTATTTAAATTCTATTTATTTACAAACAACCTATCACCTTTTTGTTGTTGTTGTTAATCCTCTTCATCAATATTTTTTAGTGTTAGCAGTTATTTTTGCTTTCCAAAATGAACCATACAAAAAGCCATCTCCACCCATTCCCTGCTGGCATTCCCTTAGGTCACTCTGGTAGCATCCCCTCACAAAAAAGGTCCTTCTACTAATAGATTCATAGAGTTACACTCCACTTACATCAATTTAATTACATCTTTCTTGGGGGCAAGTGACTAAAAGCACACATTGTAGAGGATATACCAAAAACCTGTCTTAAAAGACCAGAATTTGGAGTGGAGCTTCCTGAAACTGCCATAAATCCTGCTCTAAACCCCCTGTCAAAAGTGCCTGTCTTCTCCCTCTATCAGCTGTGCAAGAAATGTGAATGGAACTGAACAGTGTGACTATTCCAGCCAGGGCTCACTAATGCCTTGCTAGGCAATTACTCTTCTATTTTAATAATTCACCTTACGTGTCCAAAGACTGTATTTCTCTTTTATATTTTTGTACCTTCCTGGTGCTTTACAGTCACACAGTGGTCAGCTGGAGCACTGGACATATTATGTCCCTATCTTCCTTCTCCAGGTTATTGTCTGATAAACCCCTGCTCAGCAGCTGAATTCCAGTTAGTTTTTAGAAGCATGACCTTTTCCTTGCTGTTTCTAACATTAATTCACTTTTATTTCAATCTGCAAGCCCATCCATCTCTTCCTGGATAGCACACCCGGCTCCTCTGTGTTAGCAATTCCTCCCAGCTTTACATTTTTATCAAATTCCATTAGCACATTCTTAGGCCAAGCATACTAATGAAAAATTATCAAAGGAAATGACAAATAACTCAACACAGTGACACTGCTGAGAGGAGCTTTCTGTTGAGCAGTGCAGCACCAGCTGACCCTGGTACAGCAGGTCAGGGTGCCAGGCTGTCACACCAGAGCTGTCCTGCTGAAATACTGCAGCAGCCTGAGCTACACAGCTGAGAGAACATCTGCACCCAGGCTGGACACAGGGACATGAACATACCCTGAGTTATTCTGGGAACTCTGCAAAGTGATCCTCACACCAGAGGGATTATGATCTTTGGTAGTATTCTCACCACTACACCAGTGGAGACCAAGATGGAGTGTTTCTACTTAAAATAATGTCATTCCCCAAGCTAATGTTTCATTAGTAAACAGTAAAAACACATTAATATAATATTATGGGTCAAATAACATTCATTAAATTAATGAGCTGACTATTGTTAGTCTGTGAAAGCCTGACAATTATCTAAAAGCTTCAATAGCAATTTTTATTTCAGTTTATGTGTCCTAACAGAGTGAATAATCATTGTATGGGTATGACTGATTTCTTCCTTCCCCTCACTCGTACCCCCCTGTTCTGACACTTGTAATTTCTATCCCAGCAGCTGTATCTCCTGTCATGTTTGAGGAGCCAGTGAATGAAGACATGGGAGCAGTGTAATTGGTATGACAAAGAATTGCAGTTCCAAGCCATCCTTTGCTGAGGCTTTTGAGGAAGTGTCTGTGTGTCACAGTGTGATCACTCAATTAAATCCTCTGAGAAGGCACTGCCAGCTCTCAAGCTCCTTAAGCAGAGCTAAGATCTGCAGCCAAGCCACCCGAGACACAAAGCCAATTTATTCAGCCCCATCCCAGGCAATCCTGGGTGAGGAAGCACCTGGAGTGACGTGCCCATGGTCAGTTAATAGTTCTGGAATGTGGGAGAGGGCTGAGCCAAGGAGGGGCAGAGAGCAGCACGGGGCTGCAGACAAGGTGTGTCACATCAGCTCATCTCCTTTCCCTTTGCAATGTTCCACTGCTCTGCCCCAGCATTTGTGTGAGGGATGATGATCATTTTCTCTCTCCTGCTGCTCCCCTGTGACATTTTATGCCCAAGTTAAAACCACAGCAATTTCACCAGGAGGAATTATGGCCCAGGTGAGGGATCCTTGTCTCTCTCACCAAAATCCCTCTGTGACATAACAAAACCATGGGTTTATGTCACTTTCCCAAGCAAGATGCAATTTATTCTTCTTGTGCTACAAGCTAGACGTGACTGACAGAAAACATCTTTGAAAATGGCTTTTTTGCTATTCCTGGGAGTTGCACTCAATGCAGAACTTCCCATTGTACATGAGGAATCCTGTGAATACTGACACAAACATAGACATGGTGCTAACACTGCAAAGAAAGTAGAATATTTTAAACAATGCTTACTGCTTTTAGCATTTGCAAAGGTCTTATCTTGAGGTGCATGCACCCATAGCTCCTCTCCCCAGAACAGAGGACAGTAATTCCCATTCTAAACCAGGAAGCAAACAGCTGCTCTTTGTTACCTATCTCAAGAGAGCTCCTTACCAGAAGAAATAAAGGAAACTTTCCTGAATGAAGGAAGCTCCTCAAACATGAGACATGAGACTGGACAGCTCATTCAGTACCAACTTTGCATTAAAAGTACCTGAAATTCCCTGTGTCAAAGTTCAAAGACGAAAGAAACCACAAAAGACAAAAACAACCCCCCCCCCAAAAAAAAAAAAAAAAAACAAAAAAAAAAAAAAAAAAAAAAAAAAACCCCCCCCCAAAAAAAAAAAAAAAAAAAAAAAAAAAAAAAAAAAAAAAAAAAAAAAAAAAAAAAAAACAAACAAAAAAAAACAGGGAAAAAATTGAAAGATAACATTTTGAGCCAGGATAATCACCTATCCTGTGCCTGAAGGAGAGTGATCATTTCACTGAACTGTCCCATCTCACCAACATGTGAAGCCCTTTTTCTGACACTGATTTTTCTAAAAAAGATGTTTTCTTAATTTTTTTCCACCTTCTCACATTAATCTCAATCATGTACATTAAAAAAAAAAAGTTTTTACCTTTAATATCTTTCCCTTTTCCCCAGAAACAGAGAAAGAATTGAAAAAAATGAGGCCAGGACTAGAAAAAATATGCTACAAATAAACACTCAAAATAGGCTAAAGAAAACAATCTTTGGCAGTTTGGACTTTAGAAAGTTGTTTGAAATATTAGACATAGAGGGTTTAAGCATGAAGAAGGGATATAAACCCAGAAATAGCATTATTGGAACTGGCATTGTTAATGCCAAGGATCAATTTTATTTCTTTTTAGACACAAAATACCTGACAGACAGTCCTGGAGATCAACACCCCCACTGCTTACCCACTCCTGAGTCTGCCTCAGTGACACCCTACAAGGGAACTCAGCAAGATTTGCACTGATGAGATCAAGGGCAGGGACTTGACACAGTCCCATGGATGTCCTGGCATTTATCTGAACAAATGTGAAATTCTACCTTCAAAGTTTGTCTCACTGAGCTCAGGCAGTATTAAAAATCACCACTGGATAATCACTGTACTGCTCAGGCAGTATTACAAATCACCATTTGATAATCACTGTGCTGCAACCTTTTATTAAATTGGGAATGCAGCTGTGGGGCAGAGGGATGGGGGATTGATTGCCCACTGGCTTTTCCCAGTTTTTGCCTGCCTGGAGCAGTGGCCAGCCTGGCTCCTCAGGGTTCAGAACAGATTTCTGATTGTGGCTCCCAGCCCAGCCCACTGAGCAGAACCTGAGCTGCTGGAGCTGTTTTATGACAGGGTGCAAAGAAAGCAGCCCTGTGCTCAGTGTTCTTCACTACCTCTGACTCCATGATGTGAACAATTACCTGTAATCTCACTGCTTCACTGAGATAAACAACAGCAGGGGAACAGGAGAAAGAAAAAAGATAAAACCAAACTAACCAACAAGCCTTCAGGAATATTGCAATGTACTGTCTGGCACTTTTAGTGTTGACAAAATTAGAAAAATAAGCCAAACCATATTGTAATACTTCACTTCCTAAAGCATTGTGCCTTTGAAATATGGAATTCTAATGCAGCTTGCCAAATTTAGTGAAGTAATCATGATAAATATAGCTATACATCTAAATTGTTCTGTAAACATATTTAAATCTCTCCATCAAAAGCATAGAAAAATATGCATGCAAGAGAGATCACCTTCTTGCTAAAGCAGTTCTTCTTGCTAATTCATCAGTTTTCATTCACCTCCTTCTTGATTTCTAAAAGCCATTCTGGAAAATGAAGCAAAATTAACAACTTTTACATCCCCACTCCTGCATAAGGCTACCAAGAAACCCTACATGGCCCTTTATAAACCTAATCCTGAATGGTCACCAAAGCTCCTGAGTGTCAGGAAGGTGGGATTTGACCTAAAAGTGTTAACTCATCACAGCTGGGCTTTTTCATTTGTGTTCCTACCCTTGTTCTGACTAATGCTCAAATAAAATTCTAAACTAAAACTATTTTTCCTGATTAACACCCTGGATATTTTTTGAAGCTGTCTGTGAAGGCTTTAAGAGGTTCATTTATAGCAACTCCTCTCTTCTCAAACAAGATGGCCAAACTGAGACTCTAGCAAAGAGAACTCTCAGATGGATTTTTGCCTGGGACATGAAAATGAACACATTTTTACATTTTTAAAAGCCAAGATTTATTTTTTTAAAGCAAAGTTCTGGGCCCCACAGGAGCTGTGAGGGTAAAATGGTGCTGATCAGTACTTGCTCCTGAAAGCACAAGTGAGAAATTCCTGGGATATCCTGCAGGATCAGCTCTCTGGGGCTTCCACAAGGCTAAACATAACAACCTATGGCTGTTACACATGGGTGCCCAGTAAAAAAATCCAATCTATTAAAGCCATACATGAATGGAATATGCTGAAGGGAGAACAGGGGGAATCAAGGCTCATATTTCATAGATATGTATCTTTAATTAAATTTTGCTCAGTTTATTTATTGCTATGGATAACACCATTAGGTTACTCCAAATTTCTGTTAACTCAGTAAGTCTACAGGCAATGACTTCAGCAGCTGGCGAAAAATATATCTGCCCTTAACTACATCCTAATAGTATTTGTGATGCTCAGTTAATATTGGCTGTTTAAGATCTTTAAAGCTAAATTTGCTCTATAAATCAGTCTGCAAAACGAGGAGTAGTTATCATGGACAGTTCACTTAATATAAGAAGTCTCAGTCATAAAGTCATCTTTTTAAAAATTTCTGTAGTGTAACCTGAATAAACTCTGCAAAATAGATCAATAAAAGGAAAACAATCCCTGAAACACTTGTTCTAACTAACTTGTACAATGATTTTCATGAAAGAGTCTGTATATTTGTGTGTCTGGTACAAAGCTGTTGGAAAATAACATGGTTTTATTTTTGAAATCAGAACTCACTTTTACAAAGCAACCTGAACTGTACAGAACTTGCCAAATGGCTCCTCTTTAATATAGGGAATAAATCCCTTTACTATTATAAAGAGGTAATGAGAGAAAACATCAATATATAATAAGTTAATCACAAAAAATACACTGGGTTTGTGTGCAATAAAAAGTATGGTCTTTGTTTGCTCTCCTTTTAAAAGTAACCTCAACCTACTTTATTCATACCTTTAGCAAAATATCCACATGCACTGCTGCCCTGCTGCCTATGATAATCTTGGCAATTTATAGAAGTCAACAAAAGTAGGATTTCACATTTATTAGATGGTAGAAGTTCATGATCCAGAATGCAATTGCAATAAACTAAATCTGAAATTCAAGGTAAACAAAGCATTTTCAAATAAACTCTTGAGCCACTACAGCTTTTGCATGGATTCTGGTTAAAAATGACATTAATGTTCCATGCTTAATTTAGCAAGGAAAAAAAAAACCCACAAAACAACAAACTGGAATATAAAAATAAAAAGAAGATCTCTGCTGATTTTTTTTTTTTTTTATGTGTCAATAATTTTGTATGGCTCCAGAGCACCGAGACAGGAGGACAGAGAGAACAGGCAGCAAAGAGACAATTCCCTGGCCACGCCTGCCTCCCAGCACTCAGCAGCACTATTAGCACTATCCATTTCACCCAGGAGCAATAAACTCACATTTTTGTGAATGCCCACATTATGCCAGAATAATATAAAAATAGATGATGAAGCAAAAACGAGCTCGATTTAGCCCCGGTGTCCTGCAGTAAGTGCCATAATTGCACAGCCAGCTCATTACAGCAAGGCAGTCCCCTGAGCCTCCCCTGGCCCAGTTAAGCCACAGTAATGGGAAGCGGCTGCATGAGGACATCAGGTCAGCGCCATCATTAGCCCCGAAAATTGCGTGCCCGTCCCTCCCGTGGCAGGCAGGCCTTCACACCCCCTCGGCCTCCCGAACACCCGGCCACACGTGCCCGTCATCCCCACCGGGGAGCTCGGTTAGCGGTGACCCCCGCGGCCCCAGTGCAGGCCCCAGTGCAGGCCCCAGTGCAGGCCCCAGTGCAGGCCCCAGTGCAGGCCCCAGTGCAGGCCCCAGGGCTGCGGTGATCCCGGGCTGTGCCCTGTGCTCCCTGCCCTGTGCTCCCTGCCCCGGGCTGTGCCCTGTGCTCCCTGCCCCGGGCTGTGCCCTGTGCTCCCTGCCCCAGGCCGTGCCCCGTGCTCCCTGCCCCGGGCTGGGGACACCCCTGGAGCCACAGGGGCTGGGGAATGGCTCTGCCAGGGCTGAGACATCTCCCAGCTCTGCCCAGGTCATGGGGATGGCCTGGGAGTGGCTGCCTGGAACTGAGGCTAGACAAGATTGAGAGAGCAAAAACAGGTATTTATTAAAGGTACACCTTGGGCAGTCACAGCCTCCCAGGGCTACACACAAGATGGACAATGCTCACAAGTTCTTCATACAATTATAAATTTGGTCCATTCACATATCAGGGGTTAATCCTCCTAAATTACAGCTTCAGGGAATGAAGTCATTTACCCCCAGATTGCCCCCACCCCGAATTCACTCTTGTTTAGATTTTCAGGGCCTGAGACAGTGAGGTGTCCTTGAGTTCCAGGCCTGGAGAGGAATTGTTTTGTCTGAATAAAACAGGAGAACAGCAGCTGACAGGCTACAGAGCTTTAGAGTTACACACTAAAGCGGGATCTGAAAAATATAAAAGTTAAATCCTAAGGCATCATCAGGAAGGTGATGCTGCCAGCAGCCACCACCATCAACAGGAGTAGCAGGACATCCTACACCCCTAAAATCTCCTCTTTGTTTACCACTCAGGTAACTCAAACAGGACAAATAGGGAGCTACCTTGGTGCCATGGGGTTAGCACTGGGCTGGCATCTCCCAAATGCCAATAAACATCTTGGTTGGAAGGAACATCTGACAAGGTAAGCTGGATTTCTGACTGACAGACATCCACTTTACAACCATAAAAGCCACACCAAACTTTCACAAAATAGAAATCTTCCGTGTGTTTTCCTGGAAATGGGTGGTTTTTCCCATGAGTAGGGATGCTACTCCATGGTTACTACCTTGGGGTTAAGTGAAGGAATCTGGACATTATCATTATTTTGGTGGTATGTTACATTCAGCTCTTAATCAATACCATTTCTTTTGCCAGCTTTAATATAAGTACCTTGATAACATGCACTGTTTTATGATGTTACAATCAACTATATTTTTTTTTTTAGTTTTACGCAGTGTAGGAAGTAATTCTGATTAAGATCTTCCATCTGTTATCTTTTGTCTATTCATTTATCCTAATAAATAATTCATTTTTATACAAATATATCTGATTTGCCATCTTTAGAGCTTGTGGGACAAAGCAATTCAATTTTACCTCTATAACTGCCTTAAATTTAAACTGTTGCCAAACCCAAGGCTAAGGAAGGATTCATCTTCATTCAAACCCCTTTCTGGGAAGGAGTTTTAAAGCACAAGAGGTTCTTTGTGCCCAGTACCTAGGGCAGCTCAGAGTCCCACAGGTGTGTGAGGAGCAGCCAGGCAGCTCTTGCAGGAGCTGGGCAGCCAGACTGCCCAGTGTGGTGGCCCAGGGTGCTCCAGTCCGCAAGAGCCACCCCCAGGGCCACTAGCCATGGGCAACAGTGGCCTGTCAGCCCTCCCACCTGCTGTGAGCAGCAGAGATCCCCTCCCAAATAAACCCTGCTAAGAACACAGGCTCCCCCTGGGAACAGCAGCTGCACCACGGAATGCTCCTGGTCCTCAGGGGCTGCTTGGAGCCAGGGGTGCCTTTGAGGGCCAGTAATGGGAAGCAGCACAAGGTGTGCTCCAGGTGCTGCAGTGACAGGCACAGGCACTGCTGCCCCAGCTGCCAGGGCCTGAAGGCCTGGCCTGCTTCAAACACAGATTCCCATTTCCCAGGGGCACACATTCCTGCTGCTCCATCATTTCTCCAGCTGTGCTCCGAGGCACAGAAATGAAGATGGAGCTCTTTGCCAGCGTTCCCGTGAGTTCTGATTAAACTGCAGCCTGTGAAGTCAGCCAAGGGCCCCTCAGGTGTGGGTGTTCATTCCCACCTTTCCCAGGGATGAATCTCCTAGTGGGACAAACGTGCCCACAGCCCCTGGGCAAAGCGAGGCCCCGCCTTCGTATTCCTGATGTGTTTTGGTCACAAAAGCAACAACCCCTCCATCAATGTCCAAGACTAACCAAGTCTGAGTATGTGCTGCTGTTCTTCAAATTGTTTCTACCAGCACTGGTTCTGGCTGGTTTGTTTTGGGGAAATTAATGATGATACAGCAAGGTCGTGGTACCTCTGCTGTAGCGAACAGATGTTGACACATTAATGCCACCGGCCTGTTCTGCACGAGGACAGAGCTGCTCCTGCTCCAAAAGCAGCCACACAAAGCAGCCCAGTCTCAGAAATTCAGTCTAAAAGGCAAACATTGGAAGAAAAGAGCTCCTGCACTTTTCAAAGCCATCGCTCTGTATAATCCTCATCAAAACACGCCACTTTTCTCTTTTTTAAAAATCAACCCGAAGCCAGCAGAACAATAAGAAACCAAATCTTTTTTCCTCTCAGCAGCACAGACAGTTTTCAATGCCATTTGTAAGCTGCCTATTTATCCCTGACATTCACAGCTTGAGTGTATCTCCAGTTCAGGTCGCTCTCTTACACCAAGGGAGAAATGATCAAGTATTTTTCCATCTTTTTGCTGGGAGGGCTCAGAGCTGAGGGTGCATATCCATAGCTCTGTTAACCTGGCATGAGATTCTCATGGTAAACTGCTCAGGAAGAAGGCTCCACCATTCCCAAAGATTCCACTCAGCAGGGAATGCAGCAGCCTCATGACTGGGAGGGAGCAGAACTGGGGTGGTTTGATGTCTAAACTGAAATAAACACTTTTTTCTTAACAACCTCACAGAAGCACCACATTTAAAGCATTAAAAAAGGGGAGAGATCAGCAGGATGAGGGCAGGGAGATACTTCACCAGGATAAAGCAATGTACAGCCCCTTTGCCTGTGGGGAAGTTAAAGATTTGCGGTCAGTATTGTTGTTTTAACTACCTAAAGTACTTCCTTTAAAGGGATTTTACAATATTTGCAGGCTATGACTACCAAATGAATTATACAAAAAGCATCAGTGCCTTAAGAGTTAGCTACATAAGTGACGTGTGTCAGAAAATTCAGAATTTTGAGTTATACTTTAAAATATGGAACCTCTTACAACACAACAGTCACTGTAGCTGGAAATGGATAGCAATTCTTCCATCACCCCTGCCCAAAACAGGGGACTTAACATCAGCACAGCTTGAAAGTCCATTTAAACTGTGACAGAGAGCTGTAAAAAGCCCTTAACAGAAGCATTTCCTAAGAGAAAGTCTCAGCTGTTTCTAAGCTACAGCTGTTGTTCATTCAGTACTGATAGGCATACAAAATAAGAGATGGATCACTCAGTCTCCAACGCAGGTGTAAGCTATTCAAATCCTTCACTCCTGATTTCTCATCATTAGTGGGTTTAAACCTGTCTCCTGGCTGTGTTTAATGCTGCAAACCTCCATCCCTGGGAGCTGGGACACAGAGATTTGAAATGTCCCCTGTAAATCCTCCCTCAGCACAGTGGCACTTCCAGCAGTGCTGCAGGAGCCACCCTCACAGCCTCCCTGCACCTTCTGACCATCACCCAGAGCTCACTGACACACCAGCTATTAGAATTCCTCACATTTATGAATATGAAAAGAGTCTTAATCCTTGGAGTGAAAGATCACAGCAAGAGATGCTTATCATTTCCTAGGGCAGGAAGAAAATAGTGCAATGAATTATGTAAAATACTTTAAATTTGGGCACTACTGAGAGCCTTAAATTGGGAAGCAGAAACTGTCAATAAGCAACACCTATTCTCTTCAGGAGAGAATCCTCTGGCATTAAAGGTGTGGTTAAAAAAGCAGGATAAAGTACAGAATATATGCTGCACATTCCAGAATTTAAATCTCAGCAATGTAATAAGATGCAGTAAGAAGTGGTGTCCCTCAAGGGTCCTGCAGAAATAGCTTTGTCTTTTGGAATCTTCACTGTGCAAAAAAATATTCAAAAATAAATCAGCTTTTCTTTAAGCTCTCTACTCCAGGATTTATGTACCATGAATTATTAAAAATAATTAAGAAGTCCATGCAAATGCCTTCCAATTACAATGTACCCCTTAAACACTCTTGATCAGAAAGCTGTAATACCAAAACAGGCCTTGTTGAAAACCCCTTTCAAAGCAGATGGAAGCTCTCCTGTTTATGAACCTGAGCCAGGTCCTTCTGCTTAGACCAAGGGAACATTACAGGGCTCCATCAGTTCAGGATGACACACCAGCAAAAAACCACCAACAACCAGATTCTGGAGAGAGAATTCATGTCAATATAAAATAAAAGTAAGTTCAGTTTCACTTGAAGGAGATTTTAGTGGAAGCTGCTGTTTTGAAATCAAAAGAACACAAAAGCATCACTGAAGCCCCACATAAGGTCCCAAATTAGAGCCAGAGTGGGTCAGGAACACAGAGCTGTGCACTGCTGTGGGGAGCACAGGGTGCTTTGCACTGCTTGGAACTTGAGTCTTCCATGGCTGGCTCCATTTTTTACCCTGGAATTTCTTTAGTTCTGAGGGAGGTTTCTGCTTTAAATGAGAAAGAAGTTTACAGGTGATGTTTCAGGAGCAGCCAAAAAAATTAACCCTGTATGAGAGCAGCCCAGGCTGAAGCCCCAGTCCCACACAAATAGCTCCTAAGACTGGTGATGTTCAACACAAGCCTTGGCATCACAGGCAATTCCTACTGCAGCTGTTACTAAGAAACAAACCACACAAGAGTTCTGCTTTTCACTTTTGCACTTGTGAATAATCATCACCATTATTCCACAGGCTAACAGAGTGAGGCTGTCACCTGCCATGTGCTTTCCCTGCCTGCAGGCTCTTTGTCACCTCAGCAGGGCCCAGCTCTGCTGATTCCTTCAGGAGCCCCAAACCCACAGCCAGGCTCAGGGAAAGAACCCCTGCCTGCAAAGGGAGGGGGCACAGGGCACAAGCAGTTCCTCAGGCTGCCAAAGGATAATCTGACATCACCTGCTAGGGGGAAATTGCAGCTCAAACGCTGCTCTGAATCTTGTTTCCATGGCTGAAGGAAGCTCTTGAAATTGCAGGGAAAAGCCAACCCCTCTCTGATGCCTTGGGAAGGCTGACCTAGAACAGAGACTGGACAGAGCTGGAGAATAAAGTAGATATTTACTGAAAGGCCTTTAAATACACCTTGGTCAGTACAAGAGGCTGGCCAGGGCTACACCCAAGGTGGACCCAAAATGGTCACAAAATGGACAAACAGTCACGAGGTCTCACACTTTGATAAGTTTTGGTCAATTTGCACATTGGGGTTTAATTGTCCAATTACAGCTGCAGGTTATAAAGTTCCATCCTCCTTGTTCTCTCCCCTCAGCCCTCCATTGTTTATGCTTTTTTGGGCCTGAAACTTGTCCCAGTTGTCCTTGGTGTCCAGCAGGAAAAGGATTTGTTTTGTGTCCCTGCTCTGTGCAGAGCTGAGGGTGAGGCTCAGAACTGCAGCCCTGGGCAGCACAGAATCTGAAAAACATACAAGCTAAAACTCAAGGCATCATCTCCAGTCCCAGCTGTGTGGGGAGGTGTGAAGGGCAGGGCTGGCATGGAATGAATCCTGTGTGGAAGTTCTGCAGCACTAAATGCTGCTCTGAGATGTTGGGGGTGTGTTTGTGTTACCAGCACCACACTGTGCTTGCTTTGAAACCACTTGTCTCTATCCACCAGTGTTCCCATCAGTCCATATTGTTAATTTTTTATTTCTCAATCAAGAATTCATGGAGGTTAGTGTGACATTGCTGCAAATACCCTCGCAGCCTAGTAACTGTAAATAATGGATAGGGCTCCAGCAGTACCAACCCAGCCTCTCGTTGTATTGGGACACTTAAATCCTGCCTGCCCCAGCTCACCTGCCAGTAAACAAACGGGCTTCTCTCTGCACTGCAGCAAATCCCTCATCTCTCAGGGAAATTTAATGTGTCATTGAAAAGGCTGATGTTTTGGTAAGTGCACACAGACGTGTAACTGTGACAGTGCCCACAAAGACGCACTGAGTGCAACTATCTCCTTTCCCTTCAGAATTGAAAAATGCTAACAAAGCTTCAGAAGCTCTGGTGAATTTTAACACAGTTATTGCATTTCATTCCACACTGCGGTAAACTATATTTCCCTCTTTACATTTCTGCTAATTTCTGCCATTTATTTAAAAATTCTATAATGAACAGCTACTATTGAGGGCCCATTTGCTCCTCCCGTTTTCCATTTAACCTCAATGATTGCAGCCTCCTTTATTTCCTTTGGTGTTGAAAAGTACTTTTACAGCATTACCAACGGAACATATTTGTTAGATTTCTCCTAATTAATTTTCCATGAACCTTTCAGCATGAAAAAGAAAAAAATCTCACATTTCTGCATGAAAAATGAATTATATTTCTCCATTTCCTTAGAAATTTACATTCTGGGCTCATCTGTGCCACATATTCTTTATGGATAATGAGCAAGGCATCCTCACTTAGCTGTCACTGAGGCAGTGAAATGTTTACAGTGTGCACTTTGGAGATTCTGGCAGCTTAGATTCCAAGAATATTTCTTATTCACGACAATAAGCTCTGTCCTAAATTTCTCTTGCACATGAAGAGAAAAAGATTGATCTGAAGAATCCTTGAACTTTGCTGACCCACAGTAATGCTGTTTGAAGAAAGGTTAGTTCAGACACTCCACGCTCACGATCTGTTTCATATGATGTGACAAAGGCTCTTTTCTGCCCTTAACATCCTGCAGAACTTCTTGGGAAACTGAAAATATCAACTAATGGAGAGACAAATATCTTCATTATGAAGCTTACAAACAGAATACACATCATGGAGCATATTGTCCTCCCGTATTTATTCTGTAACAAATTGGGGACAGATGATTGCCAGGCAATAGAAACCTCATGCATGAATCTCATGCCAGTTCTGTGCAGGAGATTTCACTTAACTCACAAAAAATCTCTCTCTTTAATTACCTCTCTGAAACCATTCTTTATCCAAGTCATAAGAATATGCCTGTTGTAAAGATTATGTTAAGATTTCATTTCTGTGCTCAGGTCCAGTCACAGGCTCACAATGACATGTTTAAGCCTCTGGGCTTTATTGAACCAGGGCCTGGGAAAAAAAATCATCTTTTATGCTTCCTTCCTAGAAAACCTCATATAGTTTGAATAAATCTTTGAAATGTAACCAAAAGAATCTCACACGAGATTGTCTTTCATTGAAGTCATAACATCCAATTCATGTAGATACAGTTGGAAGGTTATTGCTGTCATGTTTTGAACTTGGGCTATGAAAGACATAAAAAGTGACAGATTTCTGCCCCAGAAAGGAGAACAGAGCCTTCTGCAAACCTCTCCTTCCTCAGCCCAGCTCCTGCACCAACCTGAGCCTACTTAAACCTGCTGGGGTTGTTTTCTGTAATCAATCAAATTTCCAAGTGTAATTATCAACACAGCCTTTAATTAAATAAATCCGTTCCTTTGGATACATTCTAAAGAAAAGTCAGCTATTAAATGTTAACAATTCAAACACTTCAAGAGTGTTTTTGAGTTCTGATTTGGAAAATCTGGATTGATTCTCAAAGGTTTCATACAGATCATAATTTCATACAGTTTCTCATTCTAAAAGAAATTTAAAAAATATATTTAAACCTATGTTTTCCATATATCACTCTAAACTGTTCATCAGTTCACCAGGAGTAATTGCATTTTGCAGAATGAGACAACTTCTGCCATTCCAGGAGTGCTGGTACTATGGCTTTTCTGCCATTTCAAGAGTTCTATATTGCTTATATTATTTCCCCTAGAAGACTATTTAAAAAAAAAAAAAAAGTTTTTCTTGCATAAAATGCTGGCACAGTGGGTGGAATAACAACCATGAGCCTCCTCAGACATACAGAAAAATCCCAATCTAAACAATGCTGTTTCAGACAAGTTGTTGTTTTCACACCAATTATCCTGTGACTCAGTAACATCTTGATAATAAATGAAATAATGTAAAAGTATTTCTTGCCAATGATGGAGGCCCCCCAGCCTTTTTAAATCTTCATATTAACTTGTCAGAGGTGAATCTCTCAGATCTGGACTGGCAGCTGTGAATACACAAGCAGTATTTCAGCATTCCCTGCCATATCACTGGGTTTGTTCTTTGGCACACTGGGTAGTGACTGGAAAAGTACTTTCAGAGTTACATTGTGAGAGGGGCAGAGAGAAAAAGGAATTCTGCCCCTCTGTGCCAGCCTCAAGATTTCTGAAGGGTCAGTGCAATACAACAAATCAGCTGCAGAAAAAAAAACAAACAAGGTTTTTGTGTAAGCAAGGGGAAATTGTACCTGGTATTTCTTTTTGTAAACCTAATTGCCCCCAGCCTCCTGTGGAACTCTAAATTATAGCTTAGATAATTACAGCAATAGTCAGGAGATAAATTATTATAACAGATCTTCATACAATAGCATCAGATCTTCAGAAGGACTGTTAAGGGCCCTGACAGAGATGCTAAAATCAAAGCCAGCAAGAAACTGCAGGAGATCAAGTCAAGCTAAAAAGGTTATTCAAGGCAATCAATTATCATCTCTAGTCTTGGTTTTTGAGATTTGTGTTCTCTATTTGAAAAAAAAATCAACAAAAAACAACATAGATGCAAATATCTTTAATCCATGTGAAGAAAGCAAGGAGTCTATTTTCCCCCTTAAGTCCAAAATCAAAAGGAAAAAGTGTATGTTGCAATTCTAAGTTCAATTTGGAGTGACTGATCCAGAGTTCAACCCATGACACAAAGTTGGGAGCCCTCCACACAGCCTTTCAATTAATCTTTATGTGTGTTAGCCCTGGATTTGTCTTTACTCCCCTGAGCTTTTGAGACTCCAGACTTTCCCATTCCACTCCAAAGGGAAACTCACTGGTGATGATGTGCAAAAGATAACAAGTGACAGGTAACAGAGGTGCAACCAAGCACCTGAGGCACACTTAAAGCAAAAACTAGACTTTCATTCATATTAAAAACCTGAGGTAAAATTAATGTCCACCCCTTGACACGACAAGGGATGCACAAGAGGTGAGGCATCCTCCACATTCTGGTGATCAAGAATTTTCTATAGAGAAAAGTGGGATAAAACTTCTGCAAGAAACTGATTCTATTGGAATTCTGTCTGCATTTAGAGCCTGATACAAATTCTAGCTTTTTAGTTAAAAAAAAAAAATCCTATCCATCTACCTAGGAGATTTGAAAGATGTATTTCCTGGAAAGTATTACACAATTAAGCTATTTTTACTGCTGTGTACACTACAGAAAACCAATTGTCAGAGAAACACTTCACATTTTTCTCCACAGTTGTTTTCCTGCGCAAAGAGAATTGAAAATAATTAAAACATTTTCCCTAATTTCCCTACTGGAAGGGATACTAGGAAAGTCTGACTAGTAGAAAACATGTATTATTGATTTTTTTTTTTTTATATTCTTACATGTGAAGAGACATATTCCATTTCTCCTTTCAAGGAGAGGATCCCTGATAGCCATTATCCTGTTGTTGGAAAGGGAGGAAGCTGCATCTCCCCCTATTATTTCCCTGTTCTCACACTTCACGTGTTACTTGCCAGTGGAAATCTTGTAAGAAGGCTCATAATAAAGGAATGAAAAAATCAGAAAACTTGCATCATTACCAAAACAATGTCTATCTAAATGATGCTAACAGAGTTAATTCCAAATGCAAATGGAGAAAAAAAGATGTTAATTTAGAAGAATGAAGTGACAGAAAAAGAAATTATCTTAATTGTGCTTATCAGAAAACTTCCCTATTGTAATTGTGATTTAAATATTGTGGGCATAAGCTTTGATTGCCTGAACAATTCCATTGATTACATATTAATTTGTCTTGAAACACAAACCTGCTTGAATTCAACTCTCACTTTTTTAACACCATCCAAAGCAAAACTACAGAATATTCAGGGTCCCACTTTGTCCCATCCCCAAAAGGACTCGACCACCTCCCCTACACGTGTTGTTATTTGTTTTCCCCTCTCAAACCCAGCTTATTTCACATAAATAATTTAGAGAGCAATCAGAGCATCCCAACTGCAGAGCAAGAGGAGGCCCAGCTGGGGCTGAGCTGGAGGCAGGAATTATTTTACCTCCATGGGTTCACCATTAGCACCAGTGCTGAAGCCACAGTGACCTCCTGGTTTGTTCAGCAGCTCTGGCCTGAGACAACTGAATGTGTGTGAGGAGGGAAATCAGCAACCCAGCACAGCACCTGGACCTGGCAGCAAAGTTACACACTGCTCTGAACAGCTCAGAAGAATCAAAGTGCTTTTCTCTGCCATCAGCCCCGTGTGAGCTTTCTCCTTAATGCTGTCAAATTATCTTCTTTTTGTCTGCGGAGTTCACACCATTTTCGGCAGTTGCACTTGCATATCAATGAGTTGTCACACAGCTCTTATAATTACTGTGCAGAGGTGCCTGTGCTCTCTCCTCCCTGCTTTCTGCTCCTCTCCATTAATCTCTCCTGCCTGTGCAAGGAGAGGCTGCCCCATGAAGGAGTTGTGCAGCAGCAGCAATCCTGCACACAGACACTGTATGAGCCATTTCACACCGGCCTTTTCCAACGCCAGGCTCTGTCCCCCTGCCCCCGGTGGTCCTGCAGTTCCCCTCTGTCTGTCTGTCTGTCTGTCTGTCTGTCCTGTGCAGTGTGTCTGCAGCCCTGCCCAGCCTCGGGCAGCAGTGCAGGGGGTTCAGCAGCACACCCCCCCTGCAAGCTGTGCCCCAGCACTGCCTTGAGCATGGGGCAGCAGAGTCTCCCCAGACACCAGCTGAAGTTGCAAACAGCTCCAGCAGCCCAATTTCGATTTCCTTCCATGCTTGTCTGAGATGTCATTTGGGGAAATTCATATATTTTCATGCATTTTCTTTCCACAGACTGGCTGGGAAATAAGGAAATTATATGCTCTAGGAGCTGTTGGTGGCTGTCACATTGTTTTGGTCAGGGTTGCTCTGTTTGTGTGGCTCAGAATTTTCAATCATCTACCTGTGACTTAGTGGTGACCCCAGAAAGACGTTTTGGGGCATGAACATGGAAAATGAGCTGTACCCTCCTCACCTTACACTGTGTATCACTGGCAACAACACACAGCATAGCACATGTGGATTTATAACTCAAGAAGAATAAGCAACAGCATAGCATCAAAATGCAATTCTTATCTGAAACAGATTCATACAAAGGTCACTTTCCACCAGAAGTAAATAACATTCAGTTTGGGGGAATCACTGTAGGTGAAGGGGAAAGAAATGCACTATTTGATTTGGGGAGAAATTGGTTAGACAGAAGGTGTTTCAAAATATAATCAAAAAATAATTAGAAAAAGGAACAAGCCAAAGGACAAACATCTGTGACAGAAGGATGTGAAGAGATAAACAAATCCTATGTATGACAGTTAATTTCAGTTCAGACCAGAATCCTGCTGGGCTACATTTGGAGTAGTCTGTAAACACCCTGGGAAAAAAGAAAACTTACATTAATTTCAGTGTGAAGTGTGGCAGCATCAACAAGCAAAAGACTGGGAAACCAAACCAAGACACTGAAAATACCAGATTTCAGCAGAACCCCACCACATGGGGAAAACAAATAACAGTAAAGGGAAACTACAGCAATTAACAGACTGAGAGTTCTCCACAAGTCATGAGGCAAGAAGGCTGAGAAACAAATACACACTAAAATCCTGCACTTTGCTTTCCTAAACACCCCAGATGAGAGAGGGAAAGGCCCAGTGGGCACAATCTGGTAGGAAAAATCACTCTAAGGCAGATGCCACTGGAGACTTCATCCTTCCCTCACTTGCTGGCTGAGGGCTGGGGTTTGTCAGAACTGAGACAACACCAAAGCTGAAAAGGGAACTGCAGCAAGTGAGGAGTGGGGTTATTGCCCCTCCCTGCTGGGGGCTGTGCTGCTCTGCCCCTGGAATGCTCCTGCAGCTCCCCAGAGGGAGCAGGGCCCCCATTCCTGAGGAGTGTGCAGCAAAAAGCTCCAGGCTGGGGCAGGGAGGGCAGGGAGGGGAGGTGGGACCTGCACCGAGCTCTGCACCCACACCTGGGCAATGCTCCTGGGCACTTCCAGCCCCTTCTCACACAGGAGCAGGTGGAAAATGCAAAATTCACTGTGGAGGGAAGGAAAGAGGAGAATTCAGCAGCCCAAACTCTCCCAATTTGCTTATCTCCCCGTTCTGTATGCATTTTGTTTAGCAGAGAATGCTCACCTATATAGACTACAGTTTGTGTGGGCAAAAACACAGATAATATAATTATTAATTACAAATAATATAATTAATAATTACAAATAATAATCAACTGTGCTGTAACTTCAGCTGTGAGACTGATGTGCTTTCATCATGAAGGTGATGGAGTAAGTCTAAACCCATATTTTGTTTGATGGCCATTGCAGAAAAACAGCAGCAAGATGTTGAGAGGCACTGCAACCTCCCTGTCTGAGCTGCTGAAACAAATCTCTCAATGTTTTTTGTGATTAATTCTTTAGCTGAGTTGGAGTTTGTTTGGGAGTAGTCTCGGGTAAATACACAGTTACATAACTCTGCCTCACCATAAAATAAGTGTTATTAACAGCCCTCTATGGATAATCAAAGTTAAAATTTCTTTTTCTGCAAATATTCTGAAGTATTTGTTGGAAACTTGGTGCCAGCATGCTTATTGAATACCAATAAACCCATCTGCCAGAGTATTTGTGAAAAGCAAACACAAAGCAGGTGCAAATGAACTCTGATTAAATTTGTTCAAAACTTCATGCAAATACTAAAGTTAGAAGATGAGTGGAGATGTATTTTTCGTATTTGGCTAACTGTAATTGCAATTTCTGTGCACTCAAAGCAGGATAATTAAGCAAAAGACAAAAAAGAATCTGGCAGCAGACTGAGCAAGTAACCATTGCTAAAGAAAGAGAAAAAATAAGGGTGTAGTGGTAATGTAAACAGAGTTAATGAGGGAATGTTACTAACATACCAAAAATCCCAACAAGGAAATATAAAGCAAGTTGTTATTAGGAAAATTTGCTTAGCACAATTAATTAGTTACTAATAAAATTGTGTAATTGTGTTAATAATTGCCATCAACCAAAATTTCAGGCTGAATTTAGTAACTGAGCACCAACTCTCAGAACCTGAATTTGTTTTAAGCAGAAACAAAACAGTATTCCTGGTAAAGCAGGAAATATTTAGGATTTCCAGCACCATGCAGGCAGCTAAACTGCCATCACCTGCTCCAAACATTTCTGGGGGGCCTCAGGATGTGCAGGAATATCCACAGCTTCAGGTTAAAGTCAGCTGTCACCTCAATTGCATCCCCCTTTGACAGAAATGGGGTTATTTCCTCACATCATCACTACAGCTAAAATGAATTAGCTGGAACATAAAGGCATAAAAAAGAGACTACAGCTGAGCAGGAATGTTTGGTTTGGAGCAGGCAGAGAGGACATGGAGAAGAAAAGCCACTGTGTATTTAATGAAGTGGCTACTTTACCTTGGAACACTTCCAGGATGATAAGAACCCTATTTAAGGAACACAGGAACACCTCCTGATAGTCAGTTTATGCAAATGACAGGAGAACAGAAGAATTAAGGGTAGAAGAGTGAAAATTATTTCCAGAAGAGATGAGTGCCTGTTCTTGAGAAGGAAAACATGAAGACTAAAAAACTTTGATCCATGAACAAATTATCTGCATCCTCCTTCTGGACGCCATGGATTTGATCTGATTTTATCCATAAGTTATTTGATTTAAATTTTATAAAGTTTTATAAGGGTTTAAATGTTCTCTGGTGCTAAGGTGTCCTTTACTGGGATAACCTGGGACCTGGTTGTTGACTCTTATTTGACTGAAAAGATGTTTCACCTAGACTTGCACAAGATTCTGAACAAGCCAATGGCTCCTTCCAAAGAACTCACAGAAGGGCAGAGATGAACTTGTTGGAGACAGTGAAATTGTCATTCCTTTATCAGGGAGAAAAGGGATGCTTTATCATCCTGCTCCCCCTTGAGCAGGAGGAGTCTGAACACTCTGGGCAACCCAGACAGACAGAAAGTCACTCAACACACAGGACAAAACCACTGCTCCTTAGTTAAAAACAGTGGGAAAACCTTCCCAGGAAGTGATTAGGAGTATTTTCTTGGGATTTTGGGTGGGCTTTCCAAGAGCTTCCAGTCAGGTGAGCAGAGAATGTATTTTTGGTTCAGACCACCCTGGCTGAGGAGAAGGAAAGGGCTGGGGGGGGGTCACTCCTGAACACCATTAATATCTTTGCTCTGTAGCAAACACCCACCATTATCAGATCAATAAAGATATGGAAAACTTGCTGCCAAATTTTCAGATTTAATGAATTCTTTCTTTAGTAAATTATTGGACTGTCCCAATGGTGACTTTCAGAAAACATCTGCTGAACTTTTGCAGAGCATTTTGTTTTTCTTTTAGCCACCAGCTAAAGCTGAAGGGATTTTGAGAGCAGAGTACTAAAATTTAGCTAGACCTTCCTTAATAAAAGCAAAATCTTCAGTAATTAGCTCTTCCCCTAACTGCTTTTTGGCTCTCATTACAAACAAAGTGCTATGCTAATATACCTTGTGTTGCAAATGTTTCACAATTCCTGCTAATCAAATTAAACTCAATTTTCAGCAAATAAACCCTCAATGCAGTTAATGGAAAACAAGGAACAGCACTACTTTGCCTGAGAATGGGTCATTACCACAAGCTCCTAATTACAAGCACCTTAATGCATAATGTAAAGCACAGTCATAAGATTCTAGACATAGGCTCTTAAGAATTAAAGCTGTAGCAGGATCAAAGACTTGATGTGTCCTTGAATCTTTTATATGTACATTTGAATACAGATGGAGAAAAGTAACAAAGAGAAACAGAGCAAAGCTGCAAAACACAAAGATTCATTCACTTACCCACCTTTCAAAATGTATAATAATAATAATTTATGCAGCTTATGAGTCTGCAGAAAGAGACTGATTTTGACTCAGGACACATTCTGAAACCAATTTTCATTTGCCTCCTCCTCTACCCTCTTGATAGAGAATGTTTCACACCTACCAGTTAATGAAGGATTATTACTTTCCTCTAGAGTAAGCTGCAAATACAACCAAGGTTAAAGCAGAGGACGTTCATCCTGAATTAGGTTATATGATGCCATCAAACGGGAGCCCAGGTGATTGATGACATATTGCTATTACTGCACCAGGCATTTATCAATACTGCACTGTGAATTATTTTCCAGTTTAGTTCTCTTATTGTCACATGATGGTATATTTTATCAAATTTACTTAACTGAAAAAAAAAATAGAAACCCAGAGAGAAAAGTACTGGAAACAACAGAAGGCATAATAAATCACAGTAACAGACTTACAAAATACAGACTCTGGCATCACCTGCCAGTCAGAATTCTGCTGTTCTGAATGAATTCACACAGGTTGCATTTTTTACTCAGATTTCAGAAGCAATCTGTGGGAATGGGCACAGCAGCCACTGCAGCCCAGCCCATGAGCCACCCTTAACCAAGTCCTCCAGAGCAGTTCAGCTAGAATCACTACAAAAGACTCTTCCACCAAACTAATTATTTTTCATTTTTCTGCAAAATAATTTGCATCTATTTATTTTCCTGGAGAATCATTACAGAAAGCTTTGAAACTTTCAGCAAGATGAACACTTCATGCTCTAACTCACTCTGGGTATAAAGAATTGATATTGAATTATGTCTGGTGCAATTGTAAATCTTCACAATGTTACATTTGCAAAATTTCTGTGTGGTGTTGTTAGATTCAGGCTGCCTCTCCTCACCCTCATTATTATTAATACAACATGAACTGCCTGTGCCTATCCTCCTGACACCACAGAGTCTGTAAAAGCTGAGCTCTTTCTTTAGCTTTGTAGTTGTCCTCTCCCTGAAGGGCATGCAAGCACAGAATGGGAATTATGGCTATTTGAAAGAAAATTCGTTCCTCTTTGGTTATCCATGGAACTGAGGAGAAGGCAGGCTCTGGAAAAATCCCACCTCTCATCCTGGGCCTCGTGAAACAAAAAATATTATTGGGAGTTTATGAACAACAGCCAATAAACAGCAGATCCCTCTCTGCCTCCCACTCACATTCACCCAATTTTCCTACCTTTACAACCCAGAGGCAGAAATAAACATTATAACCAGTCATGGAAGGGGTTTCTGCTAGGGAATAATACATTGAAATATTGCAAATTCAGTCAGCTTGAGACTTGTTTATTTGTAAACTGCAGAAGCAGCAACTGAGACAGACACTCATCTTCCCATGAACACAGAGAGAGATGGGGAGGTTCTCTAGAGGTAAACCTCTAAGAATCAGGGGTGAAAGGACAAATATTAGGAGTAATCTTGCTTAACAACCACCATCCAAATCTGAGCTCTGCCCAGTCAGTTCTGTTTTAAGATTTTCCTTATGTCTCTGAAGTATTTGACTATAAAATGTGTTACTATGAACAGCATTAAAAGTAATCAGTTGCTGAAAAGGTGTCAGATGTAATGTTCTAATAGGTCTAAAAAGGTTGTGAATATTGACTGTTTCTGAACTTATTTCTATGCCTGAAGATAAATGGACCACAGATCTAGAACTTTAAGCTCCTACTACCTAAAGGCAGCACCTATTTTAAATTTTCTGAACAATTTTTAGTTTTACCCAGACTTTACAGCCTCACTTTGTTCCAAAGCAATAATTTGCGTTTCTGGAATTTTCATCCCTTGCCTCTTGCCCTTCTTTGCACTAAACATTAATAGTATGGAGAGATAAAACCCAGGTAGTTCTGGGACCAAACCCAGATAGTTTCCCTAAGTATCAGAATTCCTGTCCTTTGCACTGGCCATTCTTGCACACACAGCTCTTGCCTGTCTCACATTCCTCAAAGTGGTTTATTCATAACAAACAAAGTTCCTTATCTCACCAAACCGCATTTCAAAATATTATGCAAAGGGTTTTCAGACTCCGTGTAAAATGCCCCATATCCATCCTCTAAACAGCTGTAATTTTCACCTTTTTTACTTAGATCTGTAGCAGTTTATGGATAATTTTGGTAAAAGAGGCTGAACTGAAATTCCATCTTACAGAGAAATAAAGACTGTGGGGTTTTTCTGAATCACCTTCAAAACCAAAGGCAAAGCTTAATAGGTGAGTCAAGGGAATTTACAGGACCCAAAACATCTGTGCCAGAGCATTATAAAATGCAGTTTTATGGAAAAAAACTGAGGTTCAGCTATGCAGCTTTGTGGGTACTGGATATGTTCATGTCCGAGAAGGGAAACCAAGAAATTATGCTCAGGAAGAACTTGAATACTTGTTTGTGTTTCCTCCAAGTGCAAGGTAGCAAAATTTACAGCAGCTCAGAGGAAATATAACACCATTATCTACCTTTACAAGGAAGAAAATGGGTAAAGTCTCAGGTGCCTTTAGAACCCTTCCAAAAATAGGTTTGTTTTCAGTGCACCCTCTGTCCATAGCCTTAGTTTTCTTTTGGCTGACTTCTGATAGTCTCAGCTGCACTATCTCCTGTTCCCACTGCCATTAATAAATAGGATCTGTATAGTTTTAATTACTTCCCTTAAAACAGATTGAAACCACTGTGAGAAAGATAATTTCAATCAATTATATGCAAACAAAAATGATTTTCAAGATACTACTCCTCCCTCTTCCCAGACTTTTGCATGGTGACTCTGCATCTCCTGCACTGCCTCGTTCCTCCAGGGAAGATTCCTGTCCTACACAGTTTGCCTTAAACACTGCACTGTTACCTGGTGGTGTTCCAGACATGGTCCCAAACTCTGCAGTTCATTCTCAAGCAGGGTATCACTGAAGTCAGACTTTTTAACCCTCAAGAGAAAGCCTATCTTGTTTCTCAGACATCTGAGAAAGATGTGAAGTAAGAATTAGAGGCTGATTCCTGTAAATACCTTCAGAGTGAGCACCGAGCAGTCCTGGAACACATTTGAGTGCCATTTATTTTCTAATTCAAACAAACAGAGATATAATTCCCAGACACACATTGTTAAGGCCTTGCTAATTACAGACAATAAACCAGTGATACAATCTTACTCATATATTAATAGAGAGAGACATTGCAGATCTTGGGCTGATGTACAACTGACAGTGGAAAGGATGTAGATTAATTTTGTGTGTACCACATATAATAGCACAAGTTGGATTTCCACAGTCACTCTCCTCCTTTTTGATGACAGCAGACAATTATGAACAGAAAGTTTGCTTGCAGGTAACTCCAAACAAAAACCAGATCAAACTACTGAAGTAACAGTAGCACCTGCAGATGGTGTCTTCAGAGCAGAAACATAAATGTGCACATACAGAGGCTGTGTTTGTAGGAATTGCCATGAAAGAACATCTCTCCCTTTTAATCTCATCAGAGTAAGAGTGTACTCGTTCTCCATCGCTATTTCTAAAATATGGAAAAACTTTAAATCTGAATAAACAACATCAAGGTCCGTAAACTCATCAAGGAAAACCTCTGAAGAAAATAATATCCCTTTTTCATACCTTTGCAACTTAAACAAACCTTGAGTTGTTTGTTAGATAATTCCACATGGACTTTCACCTTTGTTGTCACTGTTTCACCATTAGTGTGTGTTGTTGTAAAACACTGGAGACTTCCAGAGGCTTAAGCCAACATAAAAATCTCTGCAGTATGAAGTAATTTTATGTCACTAGTCTGGTTATTTCAGAATTGGCTGCAAATAAGAGCCTGAGGATGATTTAATGTGTCCTCGACCCATCATGGCCATGGTTAAACAAAGTAAACACATCAGTCTTTAGCAGTTATTTATAACTGGAGGAAAAGCACAAACCAGCCACGGTAAACAGAGCACTGGAAAACATTCTGAAAGGGAACTAAAAGTATCTGAAAATACCTTTCTTCATATATTTCTATATTCCATTTCTCAGTAAAATAAAATCCCAGTGACCGTCCACAGGAGGATTTATTAGAACTAAAATCACCACTTCCAAAGAAGATCCCAAGATACCACGGCTGAAGTGGAAATTTAGGCATTCAGATGTGATTACACACCAGCAATTGGCACTTCTAGTGCAGTTTTAAAATAGAACAGCCAGCCTGCAGAGCTCATAGAAAAGACCCAGCTACTCTGAGGTGGAAAAGCCCAAATCCTGGAAAGCTCTCTGTGATAATTTGGGCCCTGCAGTGGTACCTGCCCCAGTGACCCAACTCCAGAGTGCTGATGACACTGACTTGGCAATCTGCTCAAAGAGAAGAGGTTTGCCCTGCTGCTAAAGCCTGAATTCCTCCAGCAGCCTCTGGTTCTGTGCTCTGGGGATTTCTGAGGAGCCTGGGCTGAGGGCTTGCTGTCAATGAGAGCTGTGGCCCCAGCAGCAGAGCTGCAGGCTGGTTGCCCTCTGCCTGGCAATAAAAAAGGTTTGTTTGCAGCCAGGCCACAGCCAGAGAGATTCTGCATGTCTCTGAGGAGGAACTGATCCTGAAGAAACCATCCAGCCCTGCCCTGAGTGGCAGCTTGATAAACGGGGTTGTGTTGAGGTCTTTCCCATGCTCTGATCCCTGCTGAGAGGAGGGAAAGATGGGATAACTGGAATGGGGTGTGCACACTCCCAGCACGTTGGAGACTGCTTGGAAAATGAGCCAATGTCAGCACAAAGGACTGTGAAGTGCCACTGTAACCCACAGGACACGGCTCCAATTAAAGCCTCCTTGCTGGAATGCAGAGCTGGAGGTTTCAGTGCAGTGGCTGCTGTACAGTGTCACAAGGGCCCTTCTGGAGGCTCTCTGCACTCATCTGCTGAGGAAGGGTCACCCTCTCATGAAATCTTAGTCTCAGGATTTAGGAAATTAGTGCTGGCCCAAGTCTGGCCAAACTGACAACTCACTTTCTTGGTACTCATATAATTGAAAAATGTGCTCAAATAGAGTCATGCATCATAATATTTGGCATCTAAGAAACCTGAAAGAAACATCAAAAGTTTTGGGAAGTGGGTTCTGGTTGTTTGGGGTGGGGGGGTGTTTGGGGTTTTTTTGTTGTTTG
>WEIU01017749.1:1000344-1013748 GCA_013389925.1 Aegithalos caudatus
TTCTTATCCATGTAGTCTCTGCATACAAAGCTGTAGTGCTGGAAACAGTAGGAATAATTTGTGGAAGCAGTAGACAAAATTGTCTCCTGAGTGGTGCTGCTGCATGCTTAGAATTGCCAAGTCTTATGATGAGAGAGTCATGATTAGCTGAAAATTATTATTCCCAGGCATGAAAAATAAACAATTGGAAACAGTTTTCCTGAATTCTGTCTGTAGTTCTGTTGTAATTTTCCGGCTGTGAGAGGTGTTTGGAAACCAGTACTGCTTGTCCTGGGTTAGCTTTGAGATTGCTGTATTCCACCTGAGGGCAGGGGGTCTTCTTTTAGCATTAATGAAGCAGATTTCATATTGGAAATCACACCCATGGCAGCCCAATATTTATTTAAAGTTTAGCTTCCATATCTTTTGTTATCTGCATTGGGCAGCCTCAAATCATAAATAAAACTTGAACAATTTTCCTCCATAAACTCATTCCTTCCACAGCTTTTCCAGTTCATCTCTGGTCCCTCTTCCTTAATTATAGAATTCTTCTGAGGCACAGGATGCATGTTATTTTCACCAGTGAGAGATAAGAGATGTCAGCATAGAACTGAGCTTTTGCTATACTTAGTCATAATCCTCCTATCACTTAAAAAGGCAACTGGAGATCTTTTTCAATAAAGCCATCAACAGGGATTCAAACATAAACACTGGATTTAGGCACATAAGCTTAATTGACTTTCAAAAAGAGATGAGCATCTCTTCCACTTAGGCTTTCCTGATAACGCCACCCTGAGTAGCTCTGGTTTATGGATGCTATGATTAACTTGGAGGGGAGGAGCCAAAAATAAGAACATTCAAAGATCATTATCTTCCTCTGTTCTTTACAGGGAACTTTAAAAAAATTTAAAAATAAGAAGAGTTAACATATTCTTCCTTTAAAATTATTTTCAATGTGAGAATCCTCAGAAGCACCTGAACACACAGTACACTGTTATCTTTGTATTGATTTTCTGCAGTATCACACTGAACTGCAAAGGGTGCTGGTGATTTAATTGCAATTACATTTCACTGGAACATCTAACATGAATTACATAACAACCTTTAGAATGTTTTCTCTCCCCCCTCTTTTTTTTTTTTTTGCTTACAGTTTTATTTGCTCCCTCTTCTCACAGTCCCATTTTATCTGTCCTCCCTTTCCTGTAGTCCAAGGCTTGCAAGGTCATGGCACATGGAGTCCCACACTGAATGAGCCACTGAAACCAGGTAACCCAGAGTGCAATTGATCCCTGATGAGCAGGGGGACATTTCCATCTAAATGAGGAGGATGAGCTTTGTGGCTCCCATTAAGGTTAATGGGGGTTATATAGCTGGGTCCTGGTGTACCATAACAAATGTTTGTCCACTCAGCTAATCCATTCCCATCTCTGAGTACTGAGAGGGAAAAAATATTTTCAGGGGAAAAAGAAAAAAAATGTGATTTAGAAGTAAAGCTCAGAGTTGTTCCATGTTTCTTCACTAACTTTCAAAAGTGTTAAAGCAGCACATTTCACCTCTTTCCACTTCATCTGCAAGAGTGTTCGAGTTAGTGAGGGTTCTGTGAGAACCATTAAAAATCTGTCAGAGAAGTGCTGGTAATGGCAAAAACATTTTTCAGGAGCTGTCAATTTCCCCAAATATCCATCAGTGCTACCAGGCACAACAAGGGATTCCTCATTTAGCACGTGTCAATTCTTATTATTAATGTCATGATGAAAACACCTGCTAAGTGTCTGTGTCTGGCAAAGTGAGGCTGTCACAGAAATGAGAGGGTGAATTCCGCTTGGATTAGTGAGCAAGGAAGAGCTGGAGATTTTTATTTTTTTTTTTAATGTTTTCCTAAAGAAAAACATCTTTTTATCCTGAGCTGGGCTTGTAAAGGCAGGAGACAGGGAATGCAGCAAGGTATAACTGATGAGAGATAATGTGAGAATAATGTGCAAGATTAACTCTTTGTTAAATTCCACTTTTGGAGAGATGAGTTCTTGGTCATTTGTTTTGTTTGCAAGCTCCAGGTGGGAGGTACACGAGCCCCACAGCCCACCAGACCCTGCAGATATTGGGTTTTGACACAAGGATGTTGACTGCAGCTCCAAAGGACACATCAAAGGAGTTGGCTGGGCTTCTCCCAGCAGGAACACTGCAGGAAAATGGAGTTCAGGTGGGCCAAGCCCATCCTCACTGGAACATATGAATTTCTGTGAGTTTTGGGATGTGCTCTGCCCAGTACAGAAAGCACTGCAAGCTGGGCTCTGCTTTTAAAAGCTCACAGAGAGAGGAAAAATATATCCTGGCACTCACTGAACCATGTATTCCGGTATACAGTGACAAAAATTAAAATGTTAGCTCTGTCTTTCTTAAAAAATATCCATAAACATTATACTCATGAAATTATATGAGCTAAAAGATGATATCACCTGTGGAAGGTCTTAATGAGACTCCAAGGCAGGGTTTGGAAGAGAATTTCAGATTTCTGCTTTGGATCAAAACAAATCATATTCAGTAAGAAAGGTCATCATTAGGGAAATTATTCAATTCTTCTCTCCTTATTCTTAAACCCATGAAACAATTTTAAGGCAGTATAAAATATTGTAAACCACAGTGTATCCAGCTGGGTACATGTGACCAAGAGGAAAGTGCTCCCAAGAGATGCAGATGCCTTTCCCAGCCCTGGCTGTCAGGACACCTGGGTGGGCACCAGGCAGCTCTGCCTTCTGCTGCTGATCCCACCAGGCACTTCAATACCTGCTTAACTTTAAGCTCATGGCTTTAAGCACAAGGCATTAGCTGTAATGAGCGTTCTTATATTCTTAATCACACACTTGGATTCATTGCCAGAGCAGGCAGGAGGACATAATGGGCCGTGTCTTCAGTTTGTGTAAATTGGTGGGACTTAATTGAAATGAATCCAGTTGTGTCAATTTGCTGCTGAATCCCTGGGGTTCAGAACCTCAACAGTGTCAGTCAGGCCTCAGTGCAGCTCTCAGTGCAGAGCTCACACCCACACCATCCAGCTCACACTCACCCCATCCAGCTCACACTGACCCTCTCCAGCTCCCCCAGCCATGCAGCAAGCAGCAGTAAATGACCATACATCTCTTTTTTGAGCCACCCAGAAGGATAACCCTGCTGTCTCAGCCAGCACATTCGTTCTCTCAGTGAAAGACTCTATTATCCAGGCTGGTGAGTTATTACCCAGAGCACTTTGCCTGTCATATTTCACTGCAGAGCCTGCAAATTCCAGCTCTCTGGTAGGTGCCTTAAAAGTTTTTGCACATGACATTTCAAGTAGAAAACAGATAATTGGCTTTTAAATACTTCAGGTACCTTATTTAAGTCTCTTCTTTTTTTCTGTTCTCAGCTCTTAGTTAGTGTAATTTGGCACACACAACTCCTGTCCATCCTACATGCAAAGTGACCCATATTCCCAGAAGAAAAGTAGGCTTTCAAAGCCTTACAAACTCCCATCTTACAAATACTCTTTTGAAAATATCCTTATGGCTTGAAAAAAACCCAAAACCAGTTTTTGGACAAGGTCCTATGATAAAGTTTAACAAAAATGAAGAACAAGAATAATTACATCTAAGCGAAACATAATTAAAAGAGGGCAATTTTAAATATCCATTTCTTACTATAGCTTTTCAAACACACACTCAAATAAATAGTTCAAACTTGGCTTCTCCTAATATTAAAATGTGATTAATCTCTTTCCCCATGAAGAATTTCACAGTTAAAGAGATTTCTGTTCAGCAGAGGACTGAACCCAGTGCCTAAATCCATCTCATGCCAGCAGAGCACACCAATAATCAAACACAGCACTTTGGCAGGATTTCATTTCCTAATCAGAAGTGCTGGCAGACACCACCACAGCTTGGCCATGGAGGGCAACTGGGGGCTCCTTCCAAGGCTGTGCCAGTCTGGAGTTCTACCTTGTATTCACTCTTGATGGAACAATTAAATCTCACTCTTGGCAAATGTCACATTTAAAATAAGCATGCTCTGAACTATGCACAATCCAACGTTAAAGTAAACTTTAAAAAATAAGTTAGGAACCACGCAAACCTTATTTATAATTCATGGTTGGATTGCTTGTACCAAAAACCACATCTGACAGCAGACTCCAGCACGGTTAAAATATGAGAAAGGCTTCACTTAGATTTAGATTGTACAACAATATGTATTTTTCATGAAAGTATCTAAATTTCCAAAGGTTTTGGTTTTTAACTGTGATGTGTCACTACATATACTTGGGGTTGGGAAAGAAGAAAGCTCAAAGCACAACACTTCAAGTATTCAAGTATTCCAGGTCCTTACCTGAACTTTTCCTGAACATTGAATTTGCAAAAACACCCAGCAATTCCTGCTTCCACTTATAAACTGTGCCAAAAGGACACCAAAACACTGTCCTGTGCCAATGTTTCAGACAGAAAAGTGAATATTTCTGTAGGTAATCCCAGGTTTACAGCAGCATGGGGTGAGCATGGCCTGAGCGTTGCTCCCCCTGCCCATGGTGTGATGTTGTGGCTGATTCCAAGCAAGAGGCACTTCCAGCCTAAAGGTCGACCTGAACTAGGCAGGATTTGGGATCTGCTGGCACTTTCTTTCAAGGGAGTCCCTGCTGTTTGCCCACATTTTCTGATTCCTGGGGAGTGCTTTCTCTCAGCAATGATGTTCTGTTAAGGTCTGGCAGCTGTTCTGGGACAGGAGCAGCTGCTTTCCCCAAACTCAGACCCTTTCTGAGGGAGGCAAGAGCTTCCATCCCCTCATGCCCATTGTCTCAGTGCAGGACACATCTTCCAGAGGGTAATTTAAAGTTGGAGCCATTCCTTCCTCCACTAACCCAAGCAGAAACCTTAATTTATAACATAACATCAATGAAAACACCTGGATTTAAATAGTGCAGCTCTCCAAGCTGAAGTATTTACTTGACTTCAAAAGAGCTGTGAGATATAAAGTGAATGCTCCACGTAGGTTGCTATACCAAGGGGAGGTCAGAGTTTTAGGGACCAAAATTCCACTTGGAAATCACCATGGAAAGAGACAGGAAGGGGCACTCTGCTCCAAGGCCAAGGCCACAGGGACTCCTGGCTGGTTTATGCAGCACAGTGCCTGCTGCTTCCAGAAAAGTGTGACAAAACTCCAGATCTGTCCAGCAGGAAGATCTTTGGGGTATGGAGGGTGAATTCTCACATTTCTGATTTTACCAGCAAACTATTTCACGTGCCTTCCTCTCCCTTTCAGTTCCTGGTCTCTGGTGGATCTGACAGACACTAAGGAAGCACCACCCCAGTGCTCCCTGTGATACCCCCTGTCAGATGGCTAAAAATGAGCACCCATAATGAGCAAAGCTTTATTCTTGCTTTTCTGCTTTCAGCGCTGATTGGGAGAGACTCAAAACTCAATAAACATACAGGAAAAAAATACCAGGAAAATAGTATGGTCCTAATGCATGACATTTGGCATTAGATGAGCACTGAATTGGTTCATTTACCCTAATCTCTTTGTATTTCAATTTTCTTTCCTCTGCTCTCCACTACTCTTTCCCATTACTTCTTTAGGGAAGGGATAAAACAGGACAAAACAAAATGAGGCACTTTCACTTCCTTTTTTAAGTGAAAAACTAGAGAATTTTCATTTAAAACACACACCCATGTAAGAAATTAATCTTTTACTATGGAAAGGGCTTAAGAATAAGCAATATGGACTAAAATGCCTGGGTAGCTCTACACATTTCCCTCCTTTAAGCTTGGTTCTATCTATGTTTAGTACTTAGAGCTGCCTCTGTTTCTGCAGCCCATCTAAAATTAGATCAGAAGCTCTCCAGGGTAAGGATTGTGTTCTGTTTGCTTCTCAGCGCCTGCTGCCATTTAGATACTTGACAAAAATAATAATGAAATGTTGTTATTTTTCTACTTTCATGTGTAAAACTCTAAAATTCTATGAGAGTACTACCAAAATATATAGGCAGCAGAGATAACAGCCAGCCTGGTTTAATGACTGAGCACGCCAGATATTTCCCCTGTGTTATTCACACACGGGTTTTTTGTCTTTTTGCTGTTTATAAATCTCTAGTTTTGACCATTATATCAGTATTTTTCACAGTATAGTTAGCCTCTGAACCTGATTCCCAAGAGGAGAAGCACCCAGCCAGTAGAGGAGCCAGTGCTGCAGCCAGTGCCCATATGGGTTCTATTGTGTGAGTCACTGCCCTAACGACAGCTAAGCATATTACTGCCTGCAAAATTAACTCACACACTGTGAATAATCACAGAAAAGAAATTTGTTTTGCTACAAGGTTGTTTTCCAGCTGTTTTAATGCAGACAATTTTTTTCCTGAAACACAAATTGTAAAAGGGGGGGGAAAGAAAAAGACAGCAAGAAAAAGACTTTGAAAATCTGCATAATTTGAAAGTGCTTAATGTAAATTAGATAGATCCGCCTAATTTTATTTCAGTACTTTTTAATTGCATTTATAATTAGTAAAATACATTAATGTGCAACACAGAAGGTCAGGAGTTCTGGTGAAAGAATCTAATTAAGATGCTCTGCTGCATTTATGTCACACATGCGCTCAGTAACCTTGAGGCCCTCCTGCAGCAGCAGAGGAGGGGTTTGTACTTTTGGTATAAATAACTTTTTTCCTCAACAGTGCACGAGTAGCACGTGATATGTGAGTATTCTCATCTCACACCCCATCTGCCCTAATTGAGATGCTTTGGTCCATTCCATATTGCACTTCTGATGCAAAGAGAAGCAGCCTGGTTCCCTTTCCAAGGAGCACTCTGGGATTCCCAGCTCTGCCCAGCCTTTCCCTCTCAGGGACCCTGAAGCAAACTGTGCCTCACATCACTGACACAGACAGAGCTCAGAGCTGAACTTGGTGACAGCCAGAAATTTGAGTACATATGTCAGGTATTTATCCTGATGTCTGGATCCACTAACAGCATGGATTAAAAAAAAANAACAGCTTACAGCAATAATCAGCAAGCAATAATTAGTGATGCTAATTTTTCTACTTAGAACTCATATTGTGATTTTATTACATTTAAATTATACATGCTCAGGTGTTCAAATGCTCTCCTTTCATCACCCTCTTAGGTGGTAAAACATCATTAACATCCTTCTAGCACCAGCATGATTGCTCAGTAAGATTAGAGATCTCTGCCTCAGCAAGTTCCACACATTCTCCTGTGAGCAAAGCCCAAGGGGAACAAAATAGGAAGGGCACATTTTCCTATTATACATCCACTGTTAGCCCAGCTTTGGTTTCTCTACAAGCAGCAGAATTTAAAAGTTGTGGAATAATCACTGGAATTGCAAATCCCTTAGCTGCCAGCTCTGTCTGCAACAGAAGAGCTACCTCAGTCTTCAATAGGAAGGAAAAGCAGGGGAATGATTGCTCCTGCTCCAGATGAGAAGCTGAAGCTTTCAAAGGCTTGCTGCTCCATACCTGCTGTAAAGATGGGTCACTGTCTGGGGTCACTGTTTATTGGCCTGAACATCACAGGAAAGAAAACGAGTTATACAGAATAAGTAGGTTAAACTTACATAAAAACAAACAACATTCACTCCTTTCCTTTATAATCCCTCCCAGCAGTTGTAAAGCAGCCATCAGCACCTGTGGGAATATCCCTAATAGTTCTGAAATGGAAGGAAAATGATTCAGTTCACTCAATATCTGCTTTTACCTACTGGGACTGAAGGGATTGGAGTCCTTTCTGGAATGAAAGGATGGCAAACACCAGCAGGGCTTGCAGGCTGGCTTAGCCTGGTGGGACTGAACTATTAGAAAAGCTCCTGCCTGAGGGACAGAGCTGGCTCTGCTGAGCAGTTGGGCACACAACTGGCAGCCAGGAGTGCAGAACGTGTGAATTGGCAGGAGAGTGTGAAGGGAACAGAGGATAAGGGCTGTGTTTGCAGAGCAGCAAGAGAGAAGATAAGAAACATTGAAAGCTGCAGACCAGGGAGAAGAAGGACATTCACTCGCCTAAGTTTTGCTCTGCCAGTCTGATAGAACTCTAAATATTGTATCAGAGCTGGCAGATAAACACTGGCTTGCTCTGAAATGTGTGTCCTGAGCTGCTGGCAGCACAGTCTACTCTATCGCTTCCTGCTGGCCTCCAGCTCCCGCCAGGGGACCAAACTCCTCTGGATTCCACAAAGAAATGAAGGGAGATCGAGGCCAAATGGCCCAAGCCCAAAATAGTTCAGTTGTATGGCTTGCACTTGGAGCTATGGAGAGCTGAGCAGCAGTGCAGGATCCCAGGAGATCCTGGAAGGCAGAGCTGCCACCCCAAACCATGGACACCATCCCCTCCAGCAGCCCCAGCTGAGGAACCACTGAGGAACCACTGAGGAACCACTGAGGAACTACTGAGGAACTACTGAGGAACCACCTCCTTCCTCAGCCCTGCTGCCAGCAGCACTGCTGGCTGCAAGAACCATCTCAAAGCCACATGCCTCATGGAATCCTCCCCTAATCCCAATTCCCCAGGAAGCCCCTGAACAGGCCCAGCAGCACCAGGAGCCAAGGCCACAAGGCAGCAGAGAGCTGAGGCTGGAGTGGCTCATGGTCCCCAACCCAAATGGGTTTGGTTGCTGCCTGCATCACAAGACAATGTGTGAATGGGGCTGAGGCTGGTGCTGGTGTGCTGGAAATTAAGTGTACTTGGACAACAGTACTTGGGCACAGGAACTTCTCAGAGCTGTACACCTATTTGCAGTAGCTCTTAAATGTAACATCATCTAAAAGGGCAGAGGAATATTTTTTTAAATGCATGTTTGTTTGGCCATGTGCAGCTAAAAGCACAAGCTGTATTAAGAACACTATCAATGCTCAATCTTGCCCTTAGACCACAAAACAAATCACCAATGCCATTCCTAAAGTTATTTATAAAGCACAATTCATAAATGACCCACACATGTGAATGACACAATGAACTTTTCAAATCCAGGCCATCTTGTTTGTCAGTGTTCAGAATTTCAAGCACTGAATTCACTGTTGATCATGGTCGCAATTTCAAGTCAGAAAAAAATAGTTTAAAAATAATTGGGCTTCAATTATATAGTCTTCTTTAAAGTGCTGAACAGTCCTCTTGGGGGAAATAATTCCCACTGTACACACTTATTCTCATTAAGGCTTGCTGAGGCAGCTTCTTGGAAAGTGAAGACTCACCTCTAACCAACCAGAAACTTTATAGAGGTTTGAAAAAGTCACCTAATAAAGAAAAAGGGGGTAATTTTCATAAGATTTCAAAATATCAGCATAAGGCAGAGACAGATGATCATGAAGGCTTCAGCATGCTAAAACCCAGTTTAAATCTGCTGAAACTTTGCAAGGATCTGTTTTCATGGTAAACTAACCCAGAGAGACTGATACATTCAGGAAAATACAGATTTAGGGTCTCAACACTCAGCAATTTGATCAGTTTCCAAAAATATTATGTAAATAAATTAATACATAAAACTCTCCTCACAGCCAGAGTGCACAGAGATTTACAGAACAGAGAGCAAGCAAAACTCCTGGATTAGGCCAAAAAAGGCCTTGAAACCTTAACTTGGCAGTCCATAATGGTCCATAATTTCATACAGTGAAATTAATATGAAAAGGAAAATCTGACACATGTATAAAATTAGTCTTTTGTTCTCCCCTAATGATTCAAACTTGCATTAGCAGCACCATTGTCCCCAAATCTAGATGTCAATTCCCCATTACACACCAGGCACCAGGTCAATGGCACAGCTAATGAGGATCTGCTGGTGCAAATGCTTATTGTATCTTAGCCTAATTCTAGTAAAATTTAAATGGTCTATTAATTTTCTTAATAAATTTAGATATGGCTCCTGCCTGCAATCTGTCTTTGATTAGCTAACAAAAGTGTATGAAGATCCTGCCAAGCTGACAGTTCAGAATATTTCAAGCAAATCATCATCTACATTAAAAAAACATCAATCTATTCATTTCTCTGTAGTGCAGGCAACCAAGAATGGTTCAGATCCTCAGATTTAGCCTGCCCAGGACTTCCAGTTCTTCTTCATCTGGATTTGGTACATATAAATTATTTTACTACTGGTGGAAAGTCTCAAATGTGCAGGTACTTCCTGACTGAGACTGCAGGTCAGAAGTTCATTTGGGTACAGGAATAACTTTAAAGACTTTTTTCGTCTTTACACCCAACATAGCAAATGGCAAATCCATCAGCTGGAGAAGTGCACAGAGAAGTTTCCCCCACAGAGATGAACTTTTTTCCAGATTTATGGAGCACAGGGCTGAAGTAACAGGGTCCTCACTGAGGAATAGCAAATAGATGTTGTTACTGAGAGGGTTGTGCTATTTCTAAGAGAAAACATTTAAAAAGGGGGGCTGTGAATAATATCATTATCATCTATAATCATCAGGTATTCCTTGTGAGATCTCAAATGAGTTTAGCAACAAAAACACTCCAGGGACCCTGTCTATTAAGATAAACCTGTAAAATACTGAAAAAAAGTGCAGCTCAGACAAGAGGCAAAGCTATTTAAACTAAACAAGATTGTGCAAAACCATATAAACAGCCCAAGAATAAGCTCAGGATTTCTAATAAAAGGTTTCTGTTTGCTGAAAGACCAAGGCTCTGACACAGCCCTCCAGTGGGGTTTTGTACATTTATAAAAGTCCAACCTTTACCTGAGACACGGGGTCAGCCCTTATCTTTTCATTGCAGAACACCTTCCAAAGATGATAAAGCCCAAACACAAGGTACCAGGAGCCAGGGAGGTCAATCCACTCGTTGTACAAGACTGTAGCATGATCTTTTTCCTCCCAATGTGAGAGAAAATTCCAGTGGCACCTGGAAAAAGGATACTGCAAAACTTCAACCTTTGCTTGCTACAGGACCAGAATCAGAATAAAGAGTTGTGCTACATTGCAAACCTGAAAATATTCATGCAAATTAATCTAGAGTTAGCTGCATTAGTCATTGACAAAGTTCTGCACTAAGATGGAAATGATGATCTAACCCCAGATCCAAACAACCCAAGGCAGGGGATGCTTGAAGACAGAAAATATTCAGCTTTCCTCAGCACAGCAGTACAAAAGTTCACAGGAAAATAAACGTTTCTCAGCTTTAATTATCTCTGAACTGTTTTTTGCTTCTGTTCTTTGGTTTGGTTTTTTTTTGGTTTTTTTTTTTTTTTTTTTTTTTACATTTTAATTACAGTTGGCAAGTCTGAGTCTCCTGCTGGTAGCTGTAATCAAAACTGAAAACTGATTAAATGATGCAATCTATGCCACTGGACAGCATTACTCAACCCACATACAAACAATAAACCAACACAGTATTTTAATATACGAACAACATTTCAGCTCTCTTTACAGCAATGAGTTCAGAACATTCAAACCAGGTCTGAGCACTTTCCCAGCCAAGAATGAGCCACATCATGCCACAAGTCAGTCACCAGCTGTCCCTGCTGTGTTTGTGTCCCTGTGAAGCCACAAAAGCCCTGGAGTGAGGACGGGGCAGCTCCCAGCACTGTGGAGCTGCCTCGGTCACAGAAAGCCCCAAAGGAAACAACATTCCAGATTCCTGAGTGCCATCTGCTGGCACCTGCACTGGCAGCCAAAGCTAACAGCAAATTTCAAGTTGCCCAGGAGAATTTCCGACAGGTGTGCATTCGTTTGCAATCCACCTCATCCCATGTGAAGTTCAGAAGAATTTCAGGGTACACTTTTTGGTTTTTTCCCTGTTGTGGTGTCCTCAGTGGTTGTGGCACAAGGCACCCAGACAGAGCTTAGGGTGAAAATGATGGAATGTTTGTCTCAGCTCAAGGTGACACGTGTCTGGCTGGGCTGGTTTGGTGCCTTGGGGAGGGCAGCCCGTGCCCATCTCTCACAGACACAACTGTTCTGTGCTGGGCCAGCAAAGCCTTTCCAGTTTCCCACTGTTTGGAACACACAGCCCAGATGAGGAGCCTGGGCAGCCAGGTGGAGATAAGAATCATGGAAATTACAATATTTAGGCAGAAAAAAAACCCAGTTTGCTTAAAGATCTCAAGCATCCCCAAAGGGTGCAGGAGCTCAGAGCAGCTCCTTGAGGACAAACCCTGCAGGGCTGTGCTGGCAGAGCTGCAGCAGGAGCCCACCCCGGGGAGGTTGGGAGTGGTGTCCAAGCACCAGGATGGAGGCTGGAGGAGGCAGACAGGCTGCCAGGGAGGGAGATGGATGAGCTCACTGCTCAGGCCTGCAGGGAGGGTGGCAGCCAAGCCAAAACCACCACCACTTGTCATGGGCTTGCAGGGATAAATCACACCTGACCACACTGGCTGCCTGCTGAGCTGCAGGGACTGGGAAGTTGGATGAGGAACTTCCCACAGTTCCTCCCAGCCTGAGTAATTCTGTGCTTCTATGACAGGCATTTCTCAGGATTGTGACAAGTGATTTTTCAGCCCACCAGAATGATGAAAGTGTCTCATTTGGTGAAAGTCATTCTCGTGTAGCTGATCTGGGATCAGCAGTCTTTTCCACCATTTCTTACATCAAAATGGCAGGTCAGCAGATGGATTAGGGAAAAGAGCAGAACCCTCCAAGAGAGAAATCAGTTTACTTAAAAGCTACTCAGTGGTTCTTCTCCATCCAAGCATGTCACTGAATGGGCTCCTTGCTCAGTAACACTGGACCTCTTACAAACAGAATGCAATAAATCTGTTGGTTTCCTCAAAGTCTTCTTAATCATAAGAACTATTTGGCATTTTCCCCCTCTCTTGTTCCATACAGAGTTCAGCTACAAACTAGGTCAAAAAGGACCCAATACATGAACTGCAGGAATTGCAGTTTTACTCTGGCTTCTAATAACAGCAACCAGGTTTCAATTCATGAATGATGCCAGTTAACAACTGTGAGAAATAAATAGCAATTTTAGCAGATTGAAGCATAGCAACTTCAAAAGACAGCTATAATGTATTTCCAAAGAAGTGTTCTTGACTCAGGAATATGTGAACTCAGGGATTTCAGGCCAAGCTTGTCTGAAATTAATCATCTCCTCACATCCCAGTTGTGACACTGACACCTGACCATCTGCTGAGCAAAATGAGGAAGAACCCTCACACAGAAAGAATTCGCTGTCCGTGGATTTTGAGGACATCCAAAAACCCAAGTGTGTTTTCAGTATAATTACATGGCCTCTGAATAACCAGTAAAACCAGTGAATAAACAGGCAGGAAGAGGCCCATGTGAGATCTATCATACAGAACCAATTTTGCTCCAAATATCCAGGAACAGAAATATAATGATATATGCTTCATATTTTGTAGGATAGATTTTAGTGAGAAAAAAAAAATTAGTGATAAAAATTTAAGTTAGAAAACCCTAAGTGAAAAACCCTTAAGTCTTGACAGAAAAAAAAAAAAAAA
>WEIU01017749.1:1013768-1048086 GCA_013389925.1 Aegithalos caudatus
AAAAAAAAATCAAAGAGAAGCTGAATACAAACCACTAGGGCTGTTTAAAAGTTTTTCCTTAGCAATACCTGTTTCAGATCTGGATTATGGATAGAACAATTTTAAAGCAAATGCTTCAGTGGAACATTTAATCTCCGGCTATCAATGTTAAAAAATTACACGCCCTATACCCAGAGTACTTCAGTTTAGGACTATTCTAAAGTGCATGAAAATTCCTGCTTTAGTTCTGCTCCTTTTCCCATAAAGCAGCAACAAGCAACCAAAACCTCTTCACCAGTAAAAACCTAAACAAACTCACAACACGTGAACACCTGCACACATTTGTCTCTAAACTTCTATTTTTTGAAGACAACAGGACTAATCTGAAACTGTGACTTTAGGGGGTTTTTAATCATGCAAGGCAGAGGACTGAGACAGCGGTTAGAGCTGGTATTTAACACATGGCTCTTTGTGCTGGTTGTGGCTGGGAGAGCAGGGATTTGCTCCCAGTACCTGGTGAAGAGCTGTGGTTTGTGCTGGAAGCAGGGATGATCACACCCTGTGTTCTGGGGGGTTCTGGTCACTGCTGAGCAGGGCTGACACACTTTTGTCTTCCCAAGTCACTGGGATGGAACTCAGCTGCCTTGGGCTGGCTGAACCTGCCTGCCCAGGGGAATGGGGAATGAATTCCTAGCTTCACTTTTCAGCTTTTGCTTTACCTATTGAACTATTTTTATCCAAATCCATTGATTTTCTCCTATTTTTTACTTTTATCCTTCTGGTTCTTTCCCCCATCCCACTGAAGATAGAGCAGGTGAGCAGCCACGTTGTGCTTCAGGTGCTGGCTGGGGTCAAACCACAACATGTCCAAAAGTGCTTTTTTAACACATTATTCTGAAAACAAGCAGTTTCTTTAGCCAAATAGTCTTGTAATACCAGCATATTCTCTCTCAAAGCCTCTCCAAAGCCTGGTAATCTGAGAATAATTTGGTTGTAGTCACTCGTGATTAGCAGCACTGCCTACATTCACAGAGACCTTTCAGGGTGGCTTTTGATTATTTTTCCCCTTTAGTTGGTTATCAGGATACTTATAAGCATAATTAATTCATACTTTGGACTCTCAGGATTATGAAGTATTATAGGATGGCAGCGCTAAGACAGAATGCTCTAATTCACCAGCTGTCATGTATTTAATTAGAGATTTTGATGAATCTTTCCTACTTAGATGAGCCTTCACACTTTGTGTGCTATTTAAAAAAAAAAATGGAAAGGCAGAAAGAAAGGAGAAAAAAACCCTTCTTTTGTACAAGGAGTGTAGGACTGTGATCAAGCCTTTGTCAGCATGGCAGCCTTGTCTGTCACCCTGATGTCAGAGCTGGAGTCAAACATCTCGTCAGCTGCCAGCACTGACACTGGCACAGGAGCAGGAGGGAGGCTGCAGGCTCAGAAATGAGCCTCCTTTTATGCAGAGACAGAGAGAGCACAGACAGAACTCCTTTCCAAAAAGCAGACAAACTTCAGATATTTCAACCATCTCCGTGTTTTGTGTCATCCAGGTGTTCACAAAGGTTAAACCAACATTCCTGCCCTCAAAAATGTGAACTGGCTCCCCTTGGAGATCTGAAGAATAATTTATATTTTATATATTCTGTATGGAGTAACAGTATTCAACGTGACATAAAGTCGGGAATATATTTAAATTGATCTAAAAGTCATATTAGCTGCAGCATAGAAAAAAATTATGAAAGAGAACCACAGAACTGACTTATTTAAGCTATTGTGAAATGTGCTTTAAACTTTTTTTTTCATGGAAATTTCTCTTATAATGGTCATGGATAATACACAGGGCACAGTATTTTCAATATCAGTGTCTACATTAATAAATGAAGAACTCCAACACTGGAATACAGTTAGTATTGAATAAGTATTTTCAATTTTAGATTTTTAAAATGTGTTATATGGCATCTAAAGTACAAAAAATTAGTTGCAGTAGAAAAAAAATCCTGCTATAGTGTTACCTTGAATCTTTTTCATCCTCTCAGCATGCATGTTAATGATTTGATTCAAGGATCTGCCTTTCCAAAAATCCTCCATTCTATTTAGGTTTGGCAAGCCTGATTCCCCCATGTAAGTAAAAGTAAATTTCTTGATATATATTTCAGTTAGGTGGCCAATAACAAATTACTGATAGAAAGATAATCTTTAGAGAGGGCAGAAAGATGACACGGTTAGTTTTTAGAGAGGAACTGAAATACTTTGCTCATTTCAGTTTTCCTATGTTAAATAGCTCTGCCAGTGTGAGTGGATTTTTTGATCCGTAATTTAGGTTAGGCTAGGAATTATTTAATATTAATTATTAATTAATTAGTATTATCCAACTCTGCTCCCATTAAAGTCAATGTATGAATCAATATTTAAAAGCAGAGAAAATTCAAACGCGGAGTGTTTCCTCATTAAAGAACTGCGAGGGGAGAAAGCAAACAAAAAAAGGTGCAAGGATAGCTCTCCAGAGCATCCCTCTGCAGCAAAAACCTGATGCTGGGGAGCTGCCAGCACAAATTGGTGTTATTTTTCTGGTGGCTGCCTAAACTAAGATGCCCTGTGGGGATGGGTAGAAGGGGCTCAAAGGAGATCTTCAGTTTCCAACCCTCGTGGAACAAAATCCCAAGAAAAGGAACTCAGCAAACCCCCAGGGTCAGTGGGCAGGACTGCCTGCACACTGCAGCCTGGACAGGAGGGAGATGTTTGGTGAAAAAAGAAATCCCCTCAAAATTGTGGGAAGCTACCGAGTCACGTAATCACACCAGTGTGGCTGCATCCGTTCTCCTTTATTCATCTAAAATGGCTGGGTTTTAAGTTTCTATATTTTTTACATCTCAAAGTGCTTCTACATTGCTGTACGTCATAGAAAGAACGCAATCAAGCATTGTTTACTTTATAGTTAAGGTGGATAGAAGATCAAAGTATTCCAATTAGTTACTGTTACACAAAAAGCCTCTTCTCCTCCCTACATGCCTTAAAACAATTTCCAACTGCACCACAGACCTGGGCCTTGCTCAGGCCCCGCTCCCAGAGGCCCAAGATGGGGCCCAAGATGGGGCCCAAGCCAATTCAAGTCAAATCGTGCCCTTGCTCTCTAAGAACTCCTGCTCCAGTTTGGTTCTGGGTGTCCCCCAGACTGTTCCCTGCCCCCTGTCCCCTCAGGGTGTGTGGGTGGTGGCAGCAGCTGCCAGGGGGCTGTGGCACGGCCATGCAGCCACTCCATGGCACTGCCAGCTCCTCCCTGCCCTGCTGCTGCCCACAGGGGCTGCTCCATGGCTGCCCAGCTCCAGACAAGGGGAAATGCCCGAATTTCCAACAGCAGGGGCTCACCGGGCTGTGCAAACTCACCAGACAGGAGGAGAGGAGTTGCCCTAGGGAGGCAGGGCACCTGGAGCCCTTCATCAGGGATGCAGCATCACCAAACCCCAAGGGTCCTCAAATTATCTTTACAGAATTCACAGAATTCACTGAATGACTGGGTTGGAAGAGACCTCTGAGATCATCGAGTCCAACCCAGCCCTAACACCTCAACTAAACCATGGCACTGAATGCCATGTCCAGTCTCTTTTAAACACATCCAGGGATGGTTTAAAAACCACATTCCTGGGCAGACCATTTCAGTACTTTATCACCCTTTCTGTAAAAAACTTTCTCCTAATATCCAACCTAAATTTCCCTTTGTGCAGCTTGAGATTGTGTCCTTTATTTCAACTGGCTAATGTAGGAGGGGGATGGCACTGGACAGGACAAGGGAAAAGACAAAGCAGCAAACTCCACGCCTGCCCAGTTTCTCTTAAATGTTTCAGTGTCCAGATTTTAGCTGAGAGACACAGGAAAATGAAAGTGTCACTGACTGTTACGGATTGGTCCATCTCAAATATTAACACATGGATCCATCTGCTTTGTGGAAACTGAAATTGCCCTTTGGTTCCCAGGGACCCAGCAGATGATTCAATCAACAGCAAAATGGAGCCCAAGTAACCCCAGGTCCTGAATTTCCAGTTTTCCTGAGAGAATCAGCTGCAGGATTAGGCTTCAGAGAGATTAATTACAGATGGAACAATGTTACCAAACAATACTCCACAGAGTTTCCAGGAGACATCTGATATTCTTGTACCATTTCATAGTCTGATTATGATTGCCACTGTATTTCCTGCAATAAAATGTTCTTTCACAGATCACTGTATCACATCATATATTTAAATACTGTCCTAAAGTTTTTATTCTCAAAATATTATTCACTTCCTTTTCTTTTAATCCCCTGCCCTTGTTCCTGTCCACAGTGTGCAAACCAGCAGTGCCAGGACAGGACAATTCACTATATCTCAAAACAAATAACTGTGGAATTTCTTTCCACAATGCAGTTGATAATTTGCATCACAAAAGCAGGAGATCTCCCAAAAAATTCTTCTATAAATCTGACATTAGGAGTGGTTTTTTTGCAGTGTATTTGTCAACCTTTTTGAAGGAAACTGTGGTCTTCTCTTAGTTCTCGCACATCAGAAATTACTAATAAATTATTGTCTTTAATGACCCCTTCCATGGGATATGTGAAATGCATATTTTGATAGAATTATGCCTAATATCTAAAAAGAAAAAAGAATACAGTAGTACCAATTTGCAATCCCATCATTATTTAGGTGAGCTTTGGGCACCTCTCAAGTACAGAAGTTCTGCAGTAGCATTTAGAGTCTCTCCATTGCACAAAACCCAGTTAAGCATTTCTGTGAATTGAGGCCATGACCCTGTAAGAAGCTGAGGAACAGAGCTGCTACTGAAGGATTTTTCTGATGGATCCCCCCTTTCTTTTTAAATAGATATGCAAGAAGATTTATGAACAAGTCATGGTCCTTACTAAGCCTAGAAAGTTCATTTTATCATTTTCATTTTCTGCTTGAACAAGGATGCTACGGGGCAATACCACAGCTGGCTAAAAGGCAACCATTTAGGTGAAAAATAACAGGTAAAAATTGCCTCTATATTTCTTTCTGAATTTATTTAAGAACCCTCTTCATTGATTAACACTTTTCTCTGAAGTATAGTAAACCACTCCTTATGAAGCCAAACTTTGCTATCCCCAAAATAATAATACTCCATAAGAATGCTTGTGTGTCTCATTATGTTTTTACAGAATAACAGATGACTGGAGACCTCAGGAAAAAAAAAGAAAAAAAAAACAACAACAAAGTAATATTTCTTTGAAGTAATAGATATATTCCATGTACGATCACAAAAAGATCTTTAAAATGCACGCAATGAATTTTGCAGTTTGGAAAGTCCTGACTCTGTGAATGATAATTAGCTTATGTATAAATCACATTCAGAAATATTTATGATGAAACTTCCACTCAAAATAAAATAGACAAATGTCTTTAACCTAATGAAATTGCATAGTAAATTATTTCCAAGAACATTCCAATGTCAAGGTAACTCACTTAATTATCCATTATCACCGAAATGTAGACATAATGTTAATTAAAATGAAGGGGCAAAACCATTTCCATTTTTTATTAAGATCCATTGGGCTCCTGAAGAGCCATTAGCTGAGCTGGCAGGGTGAGGTGGAGGACGAGCCCTGCCCTGCCAGGTGGGGCACTGGGAGCTGAATTCCTCAGCTCAGGAGATGCAGTGTGCAGGGACAGGGATTCAGTGACTGCTGCCAGCCCCCACAGCTCACCTTGGGGCAGGAGGGTGATTTTAGAGCTGGATCAGCTCCTGCTGGAGGGAGTTTTCCCTTCAGTGCAGATAAAAGGGAGTCAAAGGCATTTTCAAGTCTGTGGTTCGAGTCAACCACTTGAACTAAAGGAGCTGTAGAAATAAAATGGCAAATTGGTGAAGTTTCATTTTCCCTTGGGTCTGGACATTGAATTGCAGCTGTGGAGGAGATGAGTTCCACATTGGTCTAATGTGTCTATTTTTAAAAATAAAAGGCAGAATTAAAGAAAGGAAGAGAGAAAAAATTTCTTTTGTACAAGGAGCGTAGGATTGTGATCAAGCCTTTGTCAGCATGGCAGCCTTGTCAAAGGCATTTTCAATTCTGTGGTTCAAGTCAACCACTTGGACTAAAGGAGCTGTAGAAATAAAATGGCAAATTGGGGAAAGTTTTGTTTTCCCTTGGGTCTGGACACTGAATTGCAGTTGTGGAGGAGATGAGTTTCACACTGGTCTAATGTGCTGCTATAAATCAGCAGCTCAGCTGCACCCTCACACAGAACCTTCACTGCCTCTGCCCTTCACCAGCAGCTAAAAGCTCCCTTGGCTGTGCTGGAATGCTGCTCAACTTGATTTTAAAAATAAATATATATATTTATCTGAAGTCCTGAGTGAAATTACTTCACAAAACACATATGTTTTGGATACAAATGTCTGTATAATCCTGGTTTACCTTTCCTTCCTCTTCTGTGCCATTCACAGTCCTTTAAAAAGCTACAAAGAGCATCACCTTTTTTTAACTAATATGTTTGCTTAAGTGGTTTGAATTATTAGGGCAACAGCACTTAGTCTTGTGCATAAATATGTATTGTAAAAAACAAAATTCAGTAATTTCTGTTACCATTATATTCCTGAATCCCTCCATTAGCTCAGAATAAACTTCAGATAGCCCCTGTTTTGTTTTTTTTCCATACCTGTTTTTCAAGGAATACATAATAGAAGGAAATAAAAAGGACACTGATGAGGGTAACAGGATCTAGACTTGGGGAAAGTACTGTCAATGCCCACCCTTCTACAGGGAAGTAGTTTACTCCAATTCAGAAGTTTGATATATTTATGTTTCATTTGGGTTTTCACTCTAACAATTAATTGGAAATATGTAAATGAATCCCATGGGTAACTGCTACAGACCATATTCTTTTACAGCAAATACTATGTTCTATCCAAAAGTGGTTTAGACATGTACTAATTTAAATTTTATTCATAAAGAACTCTTCCAGTCTATCACATTTTATTGTCAGACCAGCTAAAACCCTGCTCACCTTCTGCACATTAATACTACTCTTAACATCACTGGAGATTTTCATTAGTAAAGTGTTTCATGAAATTTAAAGCATATATTACTTCCTTCAGACTTTTGAATGGCGAACTATAATTGCTTTAATAATTCAGACTGACATAAAAATGAATCTAAGGTAATAACCAGCTTGCATATTACCTACCACATATTGCACTCTAAGAGTAATCAGGGATACATCAATTAACCAAATCTTTTTTTCGGAAAAAAAAAAAAAAAAAAAAAANAAAAAAAAAAAAAAAAAAAAAAAAAAAAAAAGCTGTGGTCACTGAAAATAGAAAGTTTCACTGGCATGTACTAATATTTCCAAATTGTTTGAATAATCCTTTCCCATAGCCCTCATAACCCTGAAACACCTGAAGAGATTCAGTATATCATAACTTTCTAAGTGCCTAAACCTTTTAAACTTTTAATACAGAATTACTCTTCACTGTTATCTTACAGAAGTAGTGGGTTTGGGGAGTTTTCTTTAACCAATACAATTAGTTTCCTGCTTACCCCAGAATAAGCTTGTGGTTTTTTTGGTTTTCCTCCCCCCACACCCTGGCTTCGTAGTTAATGAATTGCCTGGATTCAATTTAGAATTCTACTAAAATAAGAGGAGAATGGAAAAACCAAGCCAGCACATGAAACAGAGTCTTCCAAGGATTTGGATTCTACTATGCTGCTAAATATAATTTTAGCTAGTGTAAAATACTTTCCAAATTTCACTCTGCAGGCACAGACAGTTTTAGCACATGAACCACCTTGGAACATGCAGGAGACACAGCAGTGAGTATGGAAATCTGAGCCAGAAAATCAGAAAAGGAAATGAAGGCCAAGTAGATGCTTCCCAAGTCTCCTCACTCCTGTTCAGGACCTTCTTTAAGCTAACAGCGTGCCTGGTTTCTGTAGGATGAGGATGTCCTGTCCTCTCCTATGCCCAATAACCCCTGAGGAACAGAAGCCACATTGATCTCCCAAATACCAGTGCCTGCTTTCCAATGCACAGGACAAATCCCACAGCACCTGAAGGACTCCCCACTGCACCTCACATTCCCTGCAGATTTCACATCTGGGCAGCTGCAAGGCAGCCTTGTGCAGTCAGGACACCCTGGGCTTTGGGGATCACAGCAAAACAAGTTTCCCCCCTCCCTGTTAGATCTGTGCAGCTTTACGTCTCTAATCATCAAGTTCAGCCCATCTGAAGGACTCTCACAACAGTGTTTAAGTCCTCAATTTGTGGAGTCTGTGTTTCCATGGTTACCCACACAGCCCATATTGCAAAACTGCCACGGTAAGACAATTATCACAAAGAGCCAACTTGGTGCAGTGCAAGTCCCTGCACATCCAGCACTCTTCCTCTGCCTTCCTCTCCCACACCTCACAAGGCTCTCAGAGATTTTTGCTGCACTCAGGCTCTTAGGCAGGCAGACACCTGTTTCATTGAAACAACCAATTATTGGACAAATTTCTTATCTCCCCCCAAGTAACTTCACAACTCCAGTGCACAGCTAACAGCGAGGTACAATAGTTACTATAGTAACATTATTCTGGGAATAAATAACACTATTGCTTCGGATTCCTTTCAACAAATAAAACAAACACAAAACCCCGAGCACACTCTGGATTAATGGCATTATTTATTTAGAATCCATCATAGATTGTTATTTATATTCCAAGCCACGAGCTGGTTTTGGTGCCGCATTCTGTCTTCTCCAAGTAATGAGGGCTACATCGAATAATCAACCCCCTCTGACTGCACTGGAGCTATGATCTCATTTGTCAGGAGGTCATTGGAGACTGACACTGCTAAACTGATGGAAAAACCTGTCACACACCTGGAGGGCATCCCCAGGCTGCAAAGGCTCCGAGCCCACCCAGGACTGACACCCAGGGCCCAAGAGCTCCCAGCAGCTCAGGCCCTGGGCTCTGCCTCTTGCTCCTGCAGGTGAGGCTGACAACGAGGTGCCAAATGCCTCAGCACACTTCTGGTGTCAACAAAAAAATGATTTTTAGCTAGGAAAGAATATCCTGAGGGGAGGTTCTGCTTTAAATGCAATTGCAGAATTTTATTTATGGCTCAGACACTCACGGACTGTTTAAACCAAATCAAAATAACAAAACAAACAAACAAACAAACCCCAACCCTGACTGCCAGCAGCTCTGCATAGGGCAGTGCTTGCCTGGGGGATCAAACCTCTGGACCCAGATCCCCTGGGTCTGCCCAGGTGGTGACAGGAGTCCCCAAGGGGGCTGCAGTCCCATTTTCAGGCAGACCCCCCAAAACTGTTCTGCTGAATCCTTGCATGCTCCTGTGAGACCCCGCAGGTCAGGCATGATCTTAAACCATGGACAGAGCATCCATCTGTGCCAAATGTGTGCAGTAATTGTCTGTTCTGTGTCACCAGCCCTGTGTCACCAGCCCTGCCCCTGCAGGGTGGGCTCTGTGCCTGCTCCTTGTGCCCCAGGTGTGGGATGCCTGTGCAGCAGGAGGAGGCTCTGGGCTCTCAGCTTCCCAGCCAGGAACCCTGAGCTGGAGTGGGACCTGCAGGAGCCTCCTGGGGGAAGCAGGCTGTGTGAAATTCCCACCTGGAGTCTCAGAGCAGTCAGTCACTGCCTTAGCTGGGATCAGCCAGGGGTTCAGTGAGCCCCATCAGCCCATCTCCTCCATCCCACTGGTGATGGAGCTGGGAGCTCCTGGACCACAGCAGGATGTGAAAAGCACAGCACAGGAACAGCCCTGACCCTGAGCCACACCACAGCTGGCACTGCAGGACAGCTGGAGTTTGCTGTTTAACTCAGTGCAGTTCTGTATTTAACTCAGGGTAAACACCATGGCTTTTGCCAAACTTCCTACACTAATAAAATTTAATAGGACTGGCAGGCTGGAGAAAAATTATATCATTATTGCAGTGTTTAACTGAGGTTTAGTTTAGATGGGGATCTCAAAGTTATAAAAACTGGAGAGTACATCAGAAAACACTGTAAACTGGGGTAAGGAATTCACCATGGATGAATCATCAGTTATTATGCAACCAAAACTCTTCTCAGCATACTAATGGCACAAGATGGCCCCTGGTGCAGCATTTTTGATTTTTGTGTTTTGTTGCATGTTATCTACTTTCGTCTAGTCTGCTTTTATCACTCTTAATCCTGTGCAAAGACAGGAGGCTCACCCTCAGGAAAGCTCCAGCCTCATAAAAAACACTTTTTTTCCCCACATGAGAGAGTTTTATTGACAGACAGGCATCAGCTTGAGCATGGTCAAACAGCTCCTGCTCTTTCTAAACAGTATCTGTTTCACACAAATATGCAAAGGGAAATTAAGCAACTTCAGATAAAACTTTTCAGAACAGCAGGTAACTGCAGCAAGATCTGTTTGCACAGCTTTCTGCAGCAAATCCTCTCTGCCTACAGGTACAAGAAATAGGGTGAAAAATCACCTTCAGGCAATGAATGAATGTCTCAAAGGGCCCCATTCAAATCACTGAGGGTTTTGCACTGGGTGATCACAAAGTGATCATTGTCCAAGCGTGACCCACAGGAGTCAACCAGCACAAGAGTCAGAATTCCCTGATTATTGAATCAAGTCTCCTGGCTCACAATACCCAGCAAGGCATGTAAAACAATTTTTCTACATATTGCTGCTCAACATAGGTCAAAATTTTTTCCCTTAAAGACTGGAAAGCAGTGTAAGGCAGGCCTGAAAAATGAAAATCAATTGTAAGATGCTCTAGGAAAAAAAAACAAGTTGCAAACCTGAACAAGGACAGTTAAATGGATGGGAAAGCAGCTCTCCCTGAAACATCAAATCAGGTCATTGAGACCTCCCAAACATTTTGCTTCTTTCTTTAAAACAAAGTTATTAAAATTTAAAATGTCACAAAATATTCCAAGGTGGAAGGAAATTTGATCAAATCATGTGATGCTTCCCCAGAACTTGTCATGTGCTGTAAAACACAAGTCCAGTATAAGGAAGAAGACAGCTCCTGAAAGAATGATATACTGGGGGCTGTTTCAGTGAAAGAAGAGTTTGACCAAAACCACTACAAAGCAAACCCCAATTTTGGATGGTTGCAGAATTTCAGTGCTTTTTAAATAACTCCATGTGATGGTTTTAGTTTAGGTGTCTTCCTCATCAAACATCAATAAATGCAAAACCACCACACGCCAAAAAATAGGCTAAAAAAANAAGAATGGGAAGTGCTAAGTAAATGAAATGATCATGTCAGGTTTTATGTTCAGTTCCAAAAATCCCTTTATCTCTGCACATGAAGAGGCTACAGAAGCACCCATGCCCAGGAAAGGGGCAGGGCAGCTTTGACAGCACTGCAGAGCACCAGGGGTCCCTCCCCTGGGCAGAGCCGGGCAAAGGCAAAGCAAACACAACCCAAACACCCTCAAACAACACTTCCTCCTCCCCCTTTTACTCACATCTCCAGTTTCTCCAGCCCTGAGATGTTTCCAAAAGGACCAGGATGTTTTCTGCCAAATCGGCCACATTTTCACAGAAATGGTGAAAGGCTTGATGCAATAATTACCACTGAAAAATACCTTTACATTCAATTTTTTTCCCACTAAGAAGAGTAATAAATTCACAAATAAGAGGCATGATGAACATTCCTAGGACATGGATTTTTCTGTCTTGAGTGAAATGAGCAGTTTGTAACCCAAGCAAGGTGATGGCACTAATGAATTATAAAGGCCTCTCCTCATGAGTGGGATTAATCTTACATGTCATAAATACTGATTAGATACCCTATATGCAATATGGAAATAGAATGATAGGTTTATTCATCTTAATGTCGTGAGTTATGTTTAAACTGAGGTAAAACCATGTGAGATAAAGACAGGAGTCCATGGGAAGGCTTTTCTGAACAGCACACACGTGCTGCCTGCAGCAGGAAATGGGAGAGGCCAACTGCAGGTCCCAGGGTCCCTCACCTGCTGCCAAGGAAAAAGGGATCTGAAAGGTCCCAGCCTCTGGCCCAGCACCACAGCAGGACTCAAGATGAAAGAGCACAGGGAAATGCTGTTGTTAATACAGGAATAATGGTGTTGCACAAGCTTTATTTTCCTGTACAGCAAGTTCTGACTGAAATCACTTTGAATTACCCCGTAAAAAGCATCCAAACTTGGCTTTAAAGAGATCCAAATCTGATTTTAACTTTCCTATCAATAAAAAATCTTCCACAAGCTTTCTTGGAAGATTCACCCAAACAAATAATCACATTTACAATTGTATTTACATTTCCACCCCCCCAAAATGAATTCCTTCAGTTTCATCTGCTTCCAGCAGCCTAAGTGAAACATTTTTGTCTGGTAGACTGGAAAACCTCCATTAGCAAAGTTTTGCTCCTGATGTAGTTATTTATACTTTGTGATCCCATAACCTCCTCCTGGTTAACCTCAGCCAGAGTTTGCTCCCAGAATCTCTCCCTGCAGTAGGAAGTGAGAGGTAATTGAAGCTGGCTGAAGGTAATTACAGCAGCCAGGCAGAACCACAGCACTAACGAGCCACTTTGTGTGGAAGGTGCTGTGGCACCACTAATGACTACAAGCCCTGCAGGTCCCCTCATTTGGACTCTAGAGAGAGCTTTGAGTGGAGCAGCACCCCAGTGAACTGTGCTGGGACACAGGCACACTCCACACCAACTTTGTCTCAGAACCCTCCTCTCCTGAAATCCAGCTTTGCTTTTGACTTTGCCAGGAGCACTCAGCTGCTCTGCCTGTCTCATTGCCCTGTGAAGCTTCCAGATTTCTGAGCGTGTGCTAAAAAACCCCACAGTCCAACTACAGCATGACAAACTCCAGATTCCTGACATTGAAATATTAAAGTGGTTTTCTAGCACATTTGTTGTTTTGTAGTATGCTTTATCACCACCTTGCAATCTCTGTTTCCAGAGCAGCTCGTCTCATAAACCACAGTAGGAAATCAAGATGATAAAATCTGCTTCTGACAATTTGATTTTTTTTTCTATCTTTCCTTTTGCTTCCCTTGTGCAGCACTCTCACCTTCCTCTCATTGACTATCACATCTGTCCCTGGGTTTATAGAAATATTACTCCTGGTAAACATAATGCAGGTTTGTTGCTAATTCAGGGTGATTACTTGATGCTACACCAGAACTTCTGTTTCTCATTCAGTTTTTCTTAGATGTTACCAGTGCAGCTCTTAAAAATGCAAATATCAGCAACTTGAGCATCTCTCACACACTACATGTAACTAAATTTATGCTTTTTCTAGATATAAAATTTAATTTTCCTAATGCCTGCCACTTAATTTGTAACAGGCTGAAAATAAGAACACTTCTAGATCTCATGAAGGCAAACAAGTCCCTGGTAACTCTCCTGCCCTACAGCTGCAATCCCCATGGGATTGCTGTTCTCAGATGCTCAGGCCCTCTCTGTTTGGAGCACCTGAAGCCTCTGCTGGATTCTGGTGGATCTCAGCAGGAAAATGAGATCAGCATCAGGAGAATCAGCTTCCATGGAGAACTGATACATCCCCTGTGTGGAATTCAGGGGGGTGCAAGGGAAAGGTTGCTGGTAATTTTGACCATTATCAACATACTCTGAACCATGAAAACATATTTTCCCTTTTGAATTTCTATTAAAAAAGCATTAGCAACAGGAAAATCAACTTGCTATTCACTTGCATATCACATTCAACTCCATGCTGATACTTACTCAGCAGTCTATTTTTTTCTATGAATAAACTAATATGAGAGAGAGAGACAGAGACAGAGACAGAGAGAGACAGAGAGAGAAATTCCTGCCTGGTACTGCAATGATCTTCAAACAATCTTAAGCATTCCATATTCAGAATTATCATTTTTAAACTTTTCTAGCTGAAGAATTAAGATATTCATTCATACTCATGGAAACTCATTATATACTATCTATGTTTTGTGTGTCAGCCAGTAAATAATAGCTTTATAATATTGTTCTGCAGATCCTGTTTTACCTGGAACTTGTTTGAAGTGTCTTGAGCAAATTAAATCCAGAAGTGGAGCCTTGCACAGTGTCATCCAAGTTATTGAATTTATTAAAAGCAGATAAAAGACTTCTCTTTCCTTGACTACATCTTAAATTTAAGAAAAGTTTCTACTCCAAGTTTCACTTTCAGTATAAAATATGCCCTTGTGGAAGCTGTTACAAATGTCAAACTTTAAGGAGCATAAATTTATGGTGGCATTGAATTTTAATGGCACTATAAATGTCTATAGTAATGGTGATATATCTATTGCAATAAATTGCTATGGAGAAATATAAAAATAAATGTAAGATAAAAGATTGTGTATAAAATATGTTTTTACATACTCTTTAATGATTAAAAATCATAGAAAACTAGAGGCAATAAATCACTGCAAAGTGCAGTTAGACTTTACACGCTGTTTTACTCCTAGAACATATAGACACAATCCTTTGGCCAGAAATTGCACCAACTTTAACGAGGCTAATCCAGATGATCTCTTTTTTGACTTGAAAGAGATCTGCTTTCCATTAAGGATCACAGAAACACTGCTATCCATGACCCACGTTACTGAAGCCATGCCTGCTACAAAAGGGAAATTTATGGAATTCTAACATCATTGTTTGGCAATGCTTCCTGCCTGCTCTCTTCCTCTTCACAGCTCCCTATTATTTGCCACAGCTCATCCCATTTGGGCTGGGCTCTGTTCCCAGGACAAAGGAATGTTCAAATCATGGTGAAAGGAGAACTCAAACCCAAGGAATCCACAGATGTGCAGAGGAACAGACAGCATTGTCTCTGTGTAGGTCAAAAGTAGTGCTTGATATAATAAATGATCAGTCCACACTTCCATTAATTCACTGTCTTAAAAACCTTTATGTCCTTGATTTATTTTCTTAAAACAGGGGCAGCTGAAAATTATGAGATTGTTCCTTGACAGTCATGGAGGCTGACATCAATAAAACCTACCAGTCCAGGAATATAAAAGGAAAGGGAAAAAGGCAAAAACAAATGGAGTTTGGTCAGGAATGAATCCTGGAATCCCAGTAAACACTCCTGGCTGGGGCAGTGGGTTAGGTGGGGGAAAGTCACAGTGGGTTTTTTTCCCTGTTTTTAAATACATTACAGTCATTTTAAATGTGGAAAATCAGGTTTTCTCTAAATTGCAGTAGTAATACCTTCCATGTATTCATCCCCTAAGACATAAAAGCTGCTTTGGAATACTGGGCAGTGCTGCTGTAATTTGTGTGAATGCAGATCTGTGGTGTCCATGCAAATCCCAGTTCCCATCTTCCCCACGAGGAGGTCTGGGGCAGAACCACCCACAGATACTGGGGAATCAGGACCCTCCCAGCAGGACAAACTGCAGACTGATCCCTGCCTTTCCCTTCCTTGGGCTCAGGACATAACTGGGGACTAATGAGATTAAACTGCCCATGACTCGATTACCAGTGACACTTCTGTTGAACATTCAGAAGCAAGACCTCGGTGAACAATAAATGGAAGCTGCCAGCTCTATAAATATCTGCAAGTGAAAGCTGCAGGACCTGTCCTGGCACTGCCAGCTGCTGCCAGGTGCAGGTTCCAAACATCTTGGCAAAGGGTGCTCCTGCAGTGCAGAGAGGAGAGCAGGGGAGGAGTTCTGGAGGAGGGACTGGGCTCCCTTCAGTGACAGCAGCACTCCCTGTGCAAGGGGGTCCTGCAGAGACCAAAGGATGCCAAGGGAGAAGGAGGGGCAGGAAACAGCACTGGGAAAGTGTCTGGGAAAGTGTCCCACGAGGAGACAAACTCCAGAGAGCAGCACTGCTGTTGGGTCTGCACAAGCTGGCAGATCCAGTGCCAGGTGCCAAAGCTGTCCAAGGCCACCAGCATCACCCACAGGACCCTGCCCCATGCCCACCAGGACAGGGGCTGCTCTGGGCACACAAAGACCACAGGATTTTGTACACACCCCTGATGGAAGCAAGGAAACCACGAGGAACTCTCACTGTAATACCAGCTTCTTGTGTTGTGGAAGTTACTGAAAAAATCTCCAAGCCAGAAATATCACTTTTGTTCTCCAGCACATTTCTCACACAGATAAATTTGAGATATCCCTGGGACTCAATGGATGATAATATCTTAATGTCAGATCTTAACATCAATCTTGAGAAAATTAGGAAAGTAGGATTTAACCAATGCAAAGTGCTTTTTAAAATTGTGATTTGCTTGTTTCTAACACTAAAAATGGCAATTAGTGCCATCAGCTTCCACTAGGGACAGTTTCACAATGAAGATCACTGAGTAAATGTACCTGTTACAAATACATGAAGACAACAGAGATTCTAAGGAAAAGTGAAGGAAGGAGCAAGCTTAAACTTCCAGCAAAATACTCTCTAGTTAAAGCAAAAGCATTGAAAAAAATTGCAGACATAGAGTTCAAATTCCTGTTATTTACACTGTTATTGGCAGCTGCTGCTTTCTTCAGAGTAGAGAGGATGGGACACATAAAACTCTGCTGCCCATTTTCTTCATCAGCCATAACCTCTCCTCATTTCTTTCCCACCCACTGAAGGAAAAGGAAGGCAATCCCATCAGCTCCTCAAGAGTCTTATGGAACTGAAAACTTTATACATGGTGTGTTTCCTTGTCTTGCACACTGTAATTGACACTCAGTATTAACATTATTATAACCCAGCATTAGCATTACACAGTTTCTCTGGGGATAGACAAACCTGCCAAAGATCCATTTGGCTGCTGCTCATCCCTTGGTGTGGCCTCACCAAATATTTCTCACCTTTCTGCCTTTTAGTGTAATTTATTTTTTTCATTAAGAGGATACAACATAAGTTATTAATAGCTTCAACTTCATTTTATCACTATTAGATGCAGACATTCTTATTAAGGACAAAGAGAAACAGATTCTGCTGGCATATGGAATGTTTTATTAGCACCCCATGGATGGCATGGATCATCTTTCACTGCTAAAGAGGCATCATTTCCTCACTGAGAAATTAACTCCCCTCACAAAGTTATCACATGAATATTTCAATTCTTCCTTCATGCATAAGAATTCAGAACCAAGGCTGCAAGATCTTTGGAAAACCTCTCCCTGTACTTGAAGAAAGCTCATGCAACTAGAAAATAATATTGCAGCAAAACCATGGCCTCACTGTTCTTTTACAAGCTGCAGATAAATGAGGGGACAAGGTGACAATATGGGATTATTTTCCTATTTCAGTAACCTAATTAATTTCATTTTGTTCACACTTTCATCTGATTTCATTTTCATACAAATATTAATATTTCCCATACATGCACTTCACATAAAGGATTAGATGTTTCCTAGTTCAGCAAGAGAGGGAGCTGGATATGGTCTCTGTCAGAGACATGAGTGAGCTGTAAGCCACAATCCTTCTATGCACAAATCTATTCTGATACAACGTGGGAACTGGCTTTTTTTTTTCTTTTTTTTTTTTTTTTTTTAATGCATGTTATCAAACTTTCTACCAGATATGGCCACTTGGGAGTGATTACAAGACCTTTCATTCCATGATAATAATGAAAAAACCCCAAACCACCACAAATAAAGCAGAGACAGCTAAAAAAGAAAATATCTTCAAAGTACTTTTAAGTTTTGCCATAAATAAGAACAGGTGGGAACGATGGCAAGGGAGATCACGGACAAAAGAATGTCAGCACCACTGTCAAATGAGTAAGCAGGGACTTCTTCCTGCAATTCCAAGCCAATAAATTGCTGCCACCTCTGTTTATGTGTGGCACAAAGAAGCAGTCAGTGTGGACAGGCCAGTGATTACAGTGATGGATCTGAGGCCCTGCTGCCATCACCCTGTGATGCATCTTACCTGGATGGACAGCTGAGCATAACCTTCTGCTGGAGCTTGTAAACACAATGTTGCTGTGCCTGAGAGCCCTAGCTCAGCCTAGAACAACCACACAGCTCGGATTAGTGTCACACAGCTCAGCTTAATGTCACACAGCTCAGCCTAGAGCCACACAGCTCAGTCTAGTGTCACACAGAGCCCTCAGCTCAGCCTAGAACAGCCACACAGCTCAGCCTAGAGCAACACAGCTCAGCTTAGTGTCACACAGAGCCCTCAGCTCAGCCTAAAACAGCCACACAGCTCAGCTTAGAGTCACACAGCCCAGCTTAGTTTGGTCTAGATCCCCTCATTCCACATGACTATATTTCAATTGCTTTAGGCTCAAGCACTTCTTTTGTCAGAGCAGTGGGAGCACAAAGCCAAGCTCTGAGCTGTAACACCTTCTGGCTGCACACAGCATCCCAGCCTGGGGATCAGGACATGCCTGGGAATGGTTCACCTGCCAAGCCCACAGAAATCCAGGTTCCATTTGGGAAACATTCTCAGGTGAAGCACTGAGCTAACCCTGCTGCTCTGGCTCTGAAAGGGAAGTGCCTTTCTCACCAGACTGTGATTTCCATCCAGTGTCCCACTTGGTGGCACTTGCTGTAATTTCTCTGGTACTCACAGAGCTTGAGAGTTCTTCGGATGTGTGCCCTAAGATCTGCATTTATAGAACACCAGCTGGTGCTTCACATTGATCAAGTTCTGCTGTTACCAACATACTACAGGGCCTTGTTTCCCTAAATATAGGAGTGGTAAAATTATCCACAGTGTTATTCATCTATTACACTGAGCTAAATAGTGCTTCCACTGATTTGTGATTTTTGTTATTGGGTTTGGTTTTGTTTTTTTTTTTAATGTCACAGTATCACATTTTTTCCATTTGAAGAGAGAGTGTGATGACAGTTATAAATAGATCCTCTTGGACTGCTGCTTCCAGCAGTGTCTGAAATATAAATTCCTAACCAGCAGAAATAGAAATTCCTAAGTGGCACTTTCAGAATCAAAATTTTTGAGGGCATGTGACCAAAGCCATGGCCACAATGAAATCAGTTGGCAGTTCTGTCCCAAATTAGGACAGCCTCTTGGTCAGAAATCAGAGACACCAAGCAGCCAAAACACTGAGAGAAATCATAACTCTTTACTACAAGGCACACAAAGATCAGTGAAACATCTTGAGTCCAGAGCTCTTGGTTCTGCACATTTTCTCAGAAAAGAATTGAGAAAAAAATACCCTGCACAACATTATGTCCTAAATTGCTAATAAACCCCTCAGGCACTTTGTTCCACGCACAGCAGCAGTCACAGAGTGGGACTGCTGCAAGCAGGAGGAAAACCAAACATCTTGTGCTAGTATGGCCATGATATATCCATCAGTCTGGTGATGGGTGATTTAGCTGTACCACATCCACAAACAGAAGAAATGCATGAATAGAGACACTTCTGACAAGCTGTGAGAGGGAAGGCTAAAATAAAAATAGCATAGAAGGAAATGAGTGAGTGGTTCATTTTTGAAAGGGAATACCAACACTGCCATCTCTCCAGGTCCTGACAGGTCCCAAAAGCTCCTGAGCACAACAAGCCAAGTGCTAATTCCATAAGGAGGCTCCAGAAATGGATGTAAAGTTACCACAGACATGTAAACACAGAAGGAAAAACAGGAAATATTCCTGTGGAGATAATCTACCAAATGGGAAGTCCTGAGAGCAGACAGGGCTGCAGCTGCCCAAAAGCAACCTGTGGACTCTGAGAAGGGACAGAGGACAAAGAAATCACCCCATGGTGTGAGGGAGCACAGTCACAGGGGCTGCAAACCCACCACAGGACACGACTTTCCCTTACAGCAAGGGAAATCCTGCCCAGTCTGTGACAGGATTAAACATCCTTAGAGGAAAAGATTTAAACTCAGGCAGCTCAAGGTTTGCTTTGGATTCTGGTGGGGATACAGGCTCCAATACCCTTGTCAGCCTGCCTGACATGAAATCTGGGTTAGTTCATTACAATAAATCAGATAATCTTTTCTTGTGGGCAAGAGACTCTAAATTATTTCCTTTACTAACTTTTCAAACAGCACTCTGGGTTTGAAAGCAGCTAAGCTCAAATAGTTTCCAACAGACAGGTTTCCCCTTTTTTTTTTTTTTTTTATTCTTCTCTCTTTTGACTAATGATCAAACCTTACAATAAACCTGTGAGGATTGTCAGTCCTTCATAACACAGTGCCATTATCACAGTGCACAAAACACCCAGGATTATCTAAGATGCTAAATCAATGACTGTAGCCCAACTGGTGATTTAATTACAGCTAAGAAATACTTTACAGAGTTCCTCACAGATGAATAACATTATTCCCATTTTATTCTAAAAATCTTTTTGTTGAATTCACTCTGAGGTACTAAAAACCACATCACTACAGAAGTGCAATGATTTGTGTTTAGATTTTTTCCCAACATTGATTTTAAAAGTCAATTTCTGTATTCTCTTCAGGCAAGGAAGGGATTTTTTAGCTCTACAACAAGATACAGCTAGGCTGTAACAGCATTCCAGTGTTTTCTGGCACTCTACAGATGGAACTAACACAGACCTGTGTTAACATCAGGAAAACAGCTTTTCCTGCAATTAACCTTTACTATAAGAACAGCCTGAGTGGATATTTGAGGGAAAACATGTAAGGGATCCACACCTTTGGTACACATAGAAAATACAAGGTTATATTCACCTGTGACCCTATGGGGTGCCTCAGAAGGAGTGTGTGTCGATATAGATGATATAGATATAGATTAGATACAGATAATATAGATATTTTGCATTAAGAAGGTCACTTCACCTGTGTTTTCAGAAGGTTAATTTCCACACTTCTCAGAGTAAACGAAATTCATTACAGCTCCATGATTTCTAATCAGCAGTCAATTCATGCACTCTCACATCACCCCCTCAATGCCTCAGAAATAATGTAAATTTTTCATCTTGAAAAAAACCAAACATTAAAAAGTGAATAACTACAGAAATTTCTCACTTTGTACTAGTAAAAATCATGATAGTTTGGTGTACAACATGAGTGATTTCAATGACAGCCACCTCAGTCCTGCCATGTGAAATCATTTAGTGTTAAGACATTTCAAAAAGCCTACCTTCAATGCAGAAAATATAAAGTAAAATATGCAGCCTTAGTACTTCAGTTCATGAAAAAAGATTCGGTGTACACACTTGAACACACTTCACCTAGGAAACACTGAAGTTTGTAATACAATTCAGATGTTTACAGCAGTTTAATCACATGGATGTCTGAAAATAAGCAAGATTGCAAGAGGCTGCTTGCATGTTTAACTGTCACAGAGCCCACAAAGCCTGGAATAATTCACTTAAAAGTGTGGCTGTTTAAAGTCTCTCTTTTTCTTCCATAAATAACTGGTTGGAATTCAGTCCTAAGCTCTCCATGACCCCTAACAGCTCCAAAGGCCAGCTGCAGATGGTGCCCCTCGACTTGCTTACACATGAGAGAGTCTGAGGTCAACTTGTATAAACTGCTGGCATATTTAGACCCACCCTGGGACTCCAACTTGTTGTGTGCCAGCTCATCTTAATGATTTAAATTAGTGCAAAGTTCTGCACTTGAATACCAAGGCAGCAGCTCTCAGGTGCACCTTTACAGTCAGGGCTGTGCTGTTGTCAGTGTGCTGAGTGCCACTGCAAACTCATCTACCTGAAATTCAGTTAATTCTTCACTGAGCTTCAGCCACCTTTTCTGGGTTTTACACTTGCCAGCTTGTTATTAAAATCTACTCAGTTAAAAAGAATAGCAACTCTTCAGTCTTTTCTGGAGGGCAAAAAATTGTTATTTTATATATGTGCCTTTTTCATTCCTGGTTACTCTTTAGATAACAATGATCATGAGAAGACTAAAACAACAATCATCTTCTAGTCTGGCAATCAGAAATGGTTTTGATTTATTGCACATTTACCTCTGTCATTGATTTTCTACTTTCTGGTGAGCAAATATCTGGCAACACCTAAATTTAAGTAAGATAACAGGGCAATGAAGATTTCCATTTAACAATGCAAAAAGTTTCTGTGATTTGTCAGGAAACACTCTTCCTTTTTCAGAGAAAACAAAATTCATATTCACACAGCTGCTTCTCAACACTACCCCCATCTTTACATCCAAACCCTGCTGTGAGCTGAGCCTTTAGAAAAGCCCCCAAACCCTGCCCAGACAAAATAAATTCTGTGGGCAGCTCAGACCTGGGTAGCCCCTAAAATAACTCCAGGGTTTGATTGCACCCAGTAGGTGCCAGCAAACAAACCAGCCCAGCACAGGCATTGCTCAGGGCTATGACTCACTCCTGCTACCTCTACACTTCCTTCCTCAGAGCAGGATTTCCAGGGCATCAAAAATGCAAATATAAAATCAAAAGTGCAGAAGGAACAGGGGGTCAGCACACAGGAAAGCAAAGAGTGAAGTGGAATGATGATCAAGATTCTGAAAGCAAAGAATCATTCCACAAATGTCCTCTTCCTGAATAACATCTTTATACCTATGGAAGGATGCTTTCCCTGTCCACTGTGTTGGCAAGAAACAAAGTGTTAAGGAGCAGTTGATTTCCAGTACCACACTTCCCTGGATTCTTTGGTGTCCTTTCCATACTTCCAAATGATAACACCCAGAATGAGGCTAAAGAAGAGGGGTGGCCCAACAGCCCTGAGAAACCTGGGGAGAAGGGCAGGTGCAAGTCTGAAAGGAAACAAGATGAGACAAGTGAGAGAAACCAGAAATATTAAACATTTGTTTCATTCCAAGTAACACAATTTCCTTCAGGAGCAATGTCCTTAATGCATTCCAAAGTGCCACTCGGATCACTTCCAGTCAGACTGATTTAGAATAATGAAAATCACTGCTGTGCCCCTGATTATTGTACCTGTTTGCATGTGTGTGGAACTAGGACTGAGCTGCTTTTTTGTTTGTTTTGGTCAGGGCTGCAGCTTTTCACTGAAATAATTATACTACACTGCTACTTCACATAATTCCCCTCCAGGTATAAGCTGGGGAGATAATGTTATTACTTGGGAATAACACTCAGAAGAACTGTTCACTCAGGAGGGAAGAGCTGCTTCACTGTGATGAAATAGATAAATTGGCACTTCTCTGGGTGCAATCAAGAGATATGAGACTGAGTCTGCATCTATTACCATGGCATCAGAATGCTGTGATATCACCCCTGTAGCAGCCCTCTGATGTAACTCTATCTCTAGATTACAGAGAGAAAGCCAAAATCAAACCTCAAAAGGCAAATACTGCAGCAGGGTTGAAGAAGCTGGAGGAAAACTTACATACTTACATATATTACATACTTGAATCTCAGGATGCAAAATTAAAAACCCCATTTGAAGGAAGAAAAACTGAACCCAAGCATACTTAGCAATAGAAAAGAACCCAAGAGTCACTAGGCCATTAATCACATAGTGAGGAACCCCTGCCACTGTCTAAATATTTGCTGCAAGGTTCTCTGGGCCTGGAGAACAGTTGTGCATTAAATTTGGGTTTTTTTCTTGGTGTTGAGCAGAGGGTGCTCAATCCCAAACCTCTGTGATGTGATCCAGCCTGGGTTTCCTACACATGCTGCTGCTTCCTCTAAGCAAAAAGCTCTGAGGGAGTTTTTTGGCTTACAATAATCCAATCCCTGCAACTGTGGCACCTGTTCCCAGTTTGAGTTCCTCAGCAACACCACACACTACAATGTGCCAACCCTTTTAACTGCTTGGTTTCTGAGCACTGGGGCAATTTATCTAGACACAAAGATACAAAAATAAGCAGAAAAACCCAAGCTTAATAAACTGCTTAAGACATCTGGAGCAAAACACAGGGAATTAATTTATAAAAATACAGGGAATTAATTTATTGCAGTGAAATGAAAGGTCAGCTTGCTTCACTTTTAGGGGAAAAAAAGGCATAAAAAAATAAAACCTCACATTTAGCACTGCGAATAATCAAAATGACAAAGGAAAACAGAAGGGCAACAATAACATGTTCATGGTGACAGCTCTTACTCCAGGGACTGTTTGTGTTCTCAACCCACATCCCATTTGGAATGGGGAACACTGCACTTTTGCTGCAGGGAGAAGAAGCAAACACCACAGCTTTTGGAGAGAAGGGTATGCCTCTGATGCCTGGATGTTAATCCCAGCTGGACAAAAGGGCTGGGATTTGCAGTGAACTGCCAGCCCCTCTGTCCAGAGGGAATGCTGACTTCCCTGCCTTGGAAGCCAGCACTTTCCAAGAAAGCACACACAGGACTTGACTCTCTCCTTCAGGCACCAGCTGCCTAAAAGCCCTTCTCTGCAGTGACTAATTTTGTTGCTCCAGCTTAGCCTCTTTGAGGATTTAAGTCTCCATGACCTTGCCCAGGTCACACTCTACTTTCCTGCATAGCAAGAAGGAAAGGCTGCCACCATAGTAACCCAAATCTCAGCCTGAAACCATGGAAACAGGATCATCTTGCTTCAGGCACGCTACCCGAGGTGCCCAGCACCATTTGAAAATATTCAAATTGAAATAAACTGCTTTCCAGCAAATCAATTCCCTGACCCCAATCCCTACAAATTATTCCGGTGGAGAATCTCAAGGTAGACTGGAGCTCCCATAGGAACCTTTAAGGGAACATGGCTGTGATTTATCCTGATGCATCAAAGAAGGGGTGGTTAGAAAATTCTATCCTAAAATTCCCTTGAAACAGTGGTACAGAAAGACAGAAGGGTCTCCATCTGTTCACCTGTGGATATTCTTAAAAGCCTTTCCTGTGAGTTTCTCCTTTAATATAGAAAAATGCTTCAGAAAGTACCCCTGGTAGTGCAGTCTAACCAAAATGGAGAAAAAATAGGGGGGAAAAAGCCTTTTTGAACTGACCAGCTCCTTTTATTTTCATCAACCTTAAGGTTATTTGCAGCCCTAATAAGTGCAAGATTGCTGCTTTCGGTTTCATTAATCTTAACCTTATTTGTCAAAATAACAAGTCCAGGATTTTCTGACAGAAATGTGATTTCCAAGTGATGTTTTTCCTTTCAGCAACCATAATGTAATTAAGAAGAGAGAAAATGTAGCCCTACTTTTCAAGCTTTCCTGCAGGCTATCACCAAATTTATGACCTTTATGCCTCCAGTTTGTCTGGCACGAATAAAACAAGGTGGGGGATCACAGTTTGTTGTGTCTCACAGCATCCAAACACCACCATGTCCAGGTTCTCTCACAGAAAGCTGCAGTGAGATGTGCACACACCAGAAAAGCAGAAAATGGGGTGGGGAGAACAGCACTGCACAGGACTGAGGTGATGCCACTTATTCAGATGGAGAGATCACTTGTAAGAACTCTGGGAGATGATTAAATACAAAGGAAGGAACTGTTTAACACAGAAAAAATTCTACATATGAGAGATAATTTTTTCTACAATGAGAGATTGCAGTAAATTAATGGTAGATTGTTTCATAAGGTATTTTACTGCCTGACCCCCACTGAATTCTTATGGAACAGGCTGCCTGGAGGTGATGGCTTTTCCTAACAATATCTGCTATAGGGTTTTAAGCCAAAGAATTTCTTTCAGAAAACTATTTTAAAAACCACCCTAATTTAACTGTCAATATTTTATTATCCACATAAATGTCAAATCCTTTAGCTGACATTACTGTTTTATTGGCATGAGTCTACTGACATGCTGTAACACATGTTAATTGTGCACTGCATCATATTTCACTTAATTAATTATGGCCTTTCTTCTTGATGAATGTCCTTGGCTTGTTATATTGTTACCAAGGGTAAACAGGAGCACAGCACTTAACTTTATACCATTAGTTTAGAAAGTGTTTCTTCCATTCTTCCTCTTCATCTTTTTTTATGCTAAATAGCTCTACTGCACACAGCCATATGCAGAATGTAAATTAAGTGCACAGAACATTCATCTGTGAAAGACCAATTTGTGTGTAGAATGCCCATTATATAGAGATATATAAGCAGAAAAAGATAATTTCAAATCAAGTCCATTTTTGAGTCCAGAAGTGTGATTTGCCTGTGCTGTTCTTCAATGGCTAAAATACCTGTAAAGTAAAACTTAAGCCTGCTATTTGGGAATTCGGGTAAATATACTGGCTCAGAATTAAGTAAATGAAAGAAAAGTTAATTTTATTTTTTTCTAACCTTATTTCCTGTTTGTCTGAAAAGCACATGGAGCAGCCAGCCAGCCAGCCAGTCAATGATATAAAAAAAAAAATCATTAGGCTGAAGCCAACAGTAATATTATCATCTGATTAACAGCCACCAAAACATCATCAATTTAATAAGGCAATGGAAGACCTTATTCCCCTCAGAGGTTTCTTCACTTATATACAAAAAAGCAAAATGAGAAAGTGCCTCTTCAGCTGCACAGTTCGTACTGATGAGCTGGAATGAGCTGGATTGTGCCCTATGGAAATATATGTGTACACATACATATACACACCCCAGAACCTTGAATAAAATGCACCTTGAGCTGTCCCTAAAATGAATAAAATTAATAAAATGAATAAAATACACATTGAACTGCCTCTACCCACCTGCAGAGAGTCTCTCTGCCAAGGAACCCATTGCTATGGAAAGCGTAAGGGAACTCTCCTCAGCCCAAACACGCTTCCCAAAAATATTTTGTCTTCTCAGCATTACACATTTTACACATTTCACATCCCTATTCTAAGGCCTGCTACAATTCAACTGTTTTTTTTTCCCAGACCTGCCAGCAGTTCTCCAGTCAACAGCAGGAAATTATTAGGACTATTTTATTCATCTTGTGCTCGCCCTGCAGCCCACACTGCCTGCTCCCTGCTGCTGTCCTGGGGAGCTCATCCCATCCCCTGCTCCCACCTTCCCTGGCACTGTCATGCCTCAAGAGTGTCTGAATACTTTGTGCCCCATATTTACACACCTATTAGTGGCTAAAAACCTCCTCTCCCTCCAGCTGGAATGACATTATACCCATTTGAGCTCTTTTTACATCAGATTTATTTGCAGGTGAACACAAAACAAATGGGAGGATTCTCTGGCAAACAAGGTGTTTTGGAGCAGCAGTGAATAGAAATTGCATTCTGACAGGTTAGCTCTTCTGCTTAAGTTCTGAAGCTGCTATTATGGTGGGAAAAACATTTATGCAAACTGCTCAGAAATTTGCCTTGGTCTACTGCCCATCCAATATCTTATTTCTCCGATGGAGTCTCATTTCAATGTAATCATATTCCCAGTAAAAATTGAATGGTGCAGGAATGGGAGATTCAACACAAGTTATGCAGTCTAAAATACATGAAAGACTATTAAACCTGGCCATGGGGTTTTTAGGAGGGGGAAGGGAATGTTTACTTGACTATATTTTAAATATATTTTATGTGAAATTTTGATTTTATAGTAAATATCCCCGCTGATCCCTTTGCCACTTCCTTCTGTAGTAAACATGATCTGGTGCAAACATAAGGCTTATTTCAAATCCTAAAAGGTAATTAAAGCTGAGAGAGTCCAGAGAAAAAAAAAATCACCAATGGTTCTTCTGTGCCTAAGGGAAGTTTTAATTAAAAGTCACAGGAGAATAATCTGTAAGAAACAAAAATGAGATGGCTGCTGTTAATTTGCCCGAGTCTCAGGCAGATAAACAGTAAATATGGAACAGCTAAAGTTGCTGTGGTTTTGTTGTTCACTTTAACACTTGCTGGCAAAGCTCTGCCCTCATTTCATGTCCTGAGCTCTCCTTGGCAATGCCAAAGCTCTGCTCTCCCAGCTCGGGCTGCAAATTCCACCTGGGAAACTGCAGCATGTGCTGAGCCAGCCTCCAGAGCTGGGCATGGGCTCCAGGGAGCTATTCCTGGGGGATGAGACAGGATCCCAGCTCACCAATTCCTGGGGGATGAGACAGGATCCCAGCTCACCAATTCCTGGGGGATGAGACAGGATCCCAGCTCACCAATTCCTGGGGGATGAGACAGGATCCCAGCTCACCAATTCCTGGGGGATGAGACAGGATCCCAGCTCATCAACACCTGAGGGATGAGACAGGATCCCAGCTCACCAATTCCTGGGGGATGAGACAGGATCCCAGCTCATCAACGCCTGAGGGATGAGACAGGATCCCAGCTCACCAATTCCTGGGGGATGAGACAGGATCCCAGCTCACCAATTCCCCTGGGATGAGGAAGGATCCCAGCTCACTCCCCATAACCCCTGAAGCAGTTCAGGTTAGGAAATCCCTTTCCTCAGGTTACAGTGCCTGCAGAGGTTCTGCTCAAGCCCTGGGCTCCCACACTGCTAACCAAATGAATAATTGCCACAGATTCAATTTCTTCCTTGCATGGGGCAAATTTCATTGCAGGTGAAAAGTGACTATTTGTATTTGTGTTTGTATTTGTATTTGTGTTTGCTCAGAAATCTTTCCCCAGCTTCACTGCAATCAATGGACATCACAGATAAAATCTAGTAAGAAAACCATGATTTTTCTTTTTTTTTTTTGGGTCACATTAATTTTGCTATTTTTCTGCATCCATAACAAGGAAAAATCACATGTATTGGGGTTTTCTTCTTGTTACACAAGTGAAAATCTCTACTCCCACTTACCTCCATCCCCAGTAATTGTGTGTTTCAACAGGGCAACTCCCCTTATAAATTCAGACATTTCCAGGTAAAATGAGAAGCAAATCAGCTCTTCCTCCAGAACACACTGAATTGTGCTATTGTCCTACACACAGCAGGGGCCAATTTTTACAAAATCAGGAAGCGTCACAATTATAAGCAGAAATATTTGTTAAAGTTTAAGAATCAGATAAACAGCAAACATGAACATTCATTACCCAACAAATGATGGAAAAAGGAAAAATGTCTGTCTGATGAGACCTGTATAACATTTCTTTGTTCTATGGGCAAGATACATCTCTTCAAAATGTAATGTTTGGTTAAGAACATTTTTGAAGACTACTATTTTAAGTCTTTCTTAAGTTACCAAACATAGGTGTTTTTCCTGTGAAACATTTACAAATACCATAACTAACCATTTGTTAATGGTGTATCCAATTCCATGGCCTAAGTCATCATACTTTACCTCAGAGTTTATATGCAGATGCACAACACTATGTGAGCCTTCTGTCAGGCTTTGAGAATTCTCTGTAAATCCAATTCCCACTCTGGAACACAAATCCCACAGCTGTAAATGGGTGCCCCAGAGCTGCACTGCCCAGGGGAAGGGTCCCTCCAGTGTCCCCTCACTGACACTCAGTGTCCCCACACTGACACTCTCAATGTCCCCACACTCTCAATGTCCCCTCACTGTCACTCAGTGTCCCTTCACTGTCACTCAGTGTCCCCTCCCATTTATCCCTGAGCTCAAGGACTGGGCTGCCCAAGCCCCCACCCAGCTGCTGCTCACTGCTCTGTCCCCATGGGAAAACTGCAGAGAAAACACTCCCAGGCTGGAGCAAAGACAGAGCAATCACCCTCCAGTCACTGTCACAGGCAAAACATGCTCACCTGGCAGGATTTGACTTCATTTTTTGCCAATTAACATTAATTATCTCTACCCCTTCTTATCACCACAGGTTACTCAGTCCCCGTGTCTCCTTTCCTCTCTCATGCACACATGCCATTATTATACAGTTTACATTTTTCCTGAAAAGCACAGGAAAAGACAGATTTCCACTGTTTCACAGTAATACCATTTTTTTCTGTGTAACTGTGGGGTTTTTTTGTTCACCTACTTGTAGCCTGACAGGAATGGGAGAAGTATCTTCAAGCAAAGCAGTTTTAAAAATAAAGAGACAGATTACTCATATCTTTATAGACAGCTCATAATGAATACTCAAAGGAGAATCTGACAGGAGTGGTGAACACACTCCTGAAAACTGCAAAGACAGAGGAGAAAGAAGGCTTCTGGTCTACCAGAGCTGATACCTTAATTAGGCAATTATAACTATTAAACATTGCCAAAGCTCCAGGCCTAGTTGAATTACAACTGAGAAATCAGTAGGAAAATGGTAAGGGGAAAAGGAAAGCCCTCGGCAGGATTTGTGATAACTCACAACAGAAGGAAGGGAGTATTTGAGAACTAGAGTAGCAGTTAATATAATTCTTTTTACTTTAAAAGGCTCCTAGACCATAGAAAGCCCAAGCTTCTTATCCTGCACTCAGCAATGCAGAAGACAGAAAATTATTAAGCCAGATTTAGAAATGCCTGACTTAGAAGACCATGACAGGAGGCTGAATACAGAGGAAAGAGGAGGTCATGGCAGACAGCTCGGATTCCTTTCATGTGTTACTCACCTGGAGACAATCCCAGTGGAATGGACAGTTTATCTGGAACTCAGGAAAGCATTTGGTAGCACAGCACAGAGCAGATTGGCTTGAAAGGAGGTGAACATGTTTGCAAAAGACTGACAAAACAAATTCCAGCAGATTCAAAGTCACGTAGCAGCAGCAAGGGGCAGGCCAGCTGTGGAGGGCAGCTGGAGCTCCTGGGGGCTCACAACTTCAGATTGTTTTCTAGAGTCCTGACCTTGGCATGTTGTGTTCAAAATTGTTGTATTTGCTGATGGCACTCAGTTTCTGAGGCAACAGAAGCAGGGGAGAGGGAGCAAACAATTTCAGTGACCTGGATAATTGTGGTTTACAGCCTTATCCACAGCACACAGGCCTTGAGCAGGCACCTCAAGGAATTCCACAGCTCTGGAAAGTGACCACAAAGAAAAGCGTCAGTGGGAAAAACTGGGAGAAACTGTGATGTGTTGTGCCTGACACAAAGGATCCTCTTCTAACTCATTACAGAGAAAAATTAAACAAATCGTGGGGTACTTATAGTGAAAAGCATATAGAAGAGAAAATGATTCTAGAAATGCAAAGTGGGATGTCTTCCAAGAAAGTTATTGAGTGATTTCACTATTTCAATATTGGCTGATAATTCACTAAAAATAAAATACAACTTAGATTAAATGCTCAAGAATGTTGTATTTTTCAGACATCAAAGTTTTCTGAATTCTGTTCAGAAGAGAGACAATCTCTGGATCCAAAATTGTAACCACTCACCACTTTAGCTTCTATTCCATGGATGAATATCAAAACTATTAAATTCCATGCCATTGAATTCTTATTTTCTTAAAAGGTTTCATTTTGGGGTTGATTCTACACTTATATATAATTTCATGAAAAGAATTTTAATTTTATCCACATTATACAGGGATGAGATGAGAGAGAAATGAGAGAAAATAGTAGATTCAAATCTTTGAATAACTTAGGGGAAATTACAGAGTAGGTAATTTCTTAGGCTTAATGAAGAGAAAGCATAGAATTGATGTAAAAAACCTGTGACTAATACAAGGACAAAATAGCAGATTTTCTATTGTAGTATAATACATAGAATGCCCATCTTTTAAATAGATCCAGCATGAGGATAAATCAGGAATAGTGAATTTAAATGATATTGGAGTGTGGCTCAAGGAGGAAAAAGGCTGGGTTTGAGCATTAAAAAATTGTAAGTATATATAAACTGATCTATTTTTGTGGGAGAAAAGGAATGTTTTGATGACTGTAGTTTTGTCTTTTTCTATAAAGGTATTATTGCATGTTCCTAATTTTTATGTGGCAAGACAAAAGGATTTCCTGCCCAAGTACCCCAGGAACCAGCCAGTGAGCTGAACAGCCTCAGGCACAGCCTCTGACCAGGAATTGAGGAATTCCTTGCTTCCAGGAAAAGGCTCCAGTCAAAAACATTTTAGGGGGTGTTTTCAATTTGTATCTGTATGTGACTCTGCTGATTTAATTGGCTTTTATGTCCTCACTTTCACTTGTAAAGCTCAAAGTGATAATTTTGGCAAAGCTGTTGCCTAATGACTTTCAAATAGACTAAAAACATATTTTGATATAAACTGTATTGCCAAAGTCAAATATATATCAGCTAAGTAAAATTAACCTTCAAGTGATACTTGTATAACAGTAAACCACAAGGGTATGGAAGAGATTAGATATACTGTAGTTTAATTATGTGACAATAATTCACCTCATTAATCTCTTAGGAAACAATAACCACAACAGTTAAATACTGTAATTAACAAACCCTATTTCAAGTTTAATTTTAATTTTATATGACTTTGCAATATTATCCAGCACAATCATAGAAAAGATAAATGGAAAAAAAAAAAAAAAGCAAGTATTAAGTTCTCTGGAGAAGACATCCAAAATGTCCTCACCTCTTCCACCTGTGACAGGGAAGGAACAAGACCAGCACTACTTGGATCTGTCCCAATAAGTGGAAACACAGTGGCTCCAATTCATGTGCAAATAAACACAGATTATCTCAATTCCCACTCCTGCTAGGTCCAGGCACTCTGTGGACATTCCTGCTTGTGTCTGCTCTGAACATTCCTGATTCAAACAGCACTGCCTGGGAGGAATGCTGCAGATTTGGGTGGCACCTATATCTTAACAAAGGTGATTTAATGTGCATTTAGGGGGGGGTTTGCCCTTTTGTTGCACTACACAACAGTTTCCTAAATTGCATACAGAAATAAACCCGTCCCTGTTGATACCTTGGAGTGGCTGCCTGGAACTGAGGCTAGACAAGATTGAGAGTAAAAGCAGGTATTTATTAAAGGCCTTCAGTAGATACACCTTGGGCAGTCAGAGCCTCCCAGGGCTACACCCAAAGTGACAATGGTCACGAGTTCTTCACACAAATATAAATTTGGTCCATTCACACAACAGAGGTTAATCCTCCAATTACAGCTTCAGGGAATGAAGTCATTTACTTCAAGTCTGTCCCCCCCCAAATTCACTCTTGTTTAGATTTTCAGGGCCTGAGACAGTGAGGTGTCCTTGAGTTCCAGGCCTGGAGAGGAATTGTTTTGTCTGAATAAAACAGGAGAACAGCAGCTGACAGGCTACAGAGCTTTAGAGTTACACACTAAAGCAGGATCTGAAAAATTTAAAAGTTAAATCCTAAGGCATCACTGTGTCACTGCCCTTGCCAAAAACCTGAAATCCCCCAAGCCTTCTTTAGCCCTTCCCAGTGTGAGGAATGCTGTGGGAGGGGAGCACAGAGCTCTCCATGGCTCAGGAGATCCCAGTGTGGGCAGAGGACATTCCTGCAATGCCTGCAGCAGCCTGGGGCAGCTGGGCTCTGCTGTCAGGAGTCCCAGATGAGCACAATGCAGGAGGAAAACCTGCATGAAAATAAATGTATTCACAACATGAGCACCTCAGGGTTGCTGCCTTGCACAGGGCCTGCTCAGCATCACAAATACAACAGAGCTGGAAAAGGAAATGGGGACCAATGGAGCCCCTGAAGGCAGGCAGGTGAGCCTGGCACCTGCAGCATTGCCACTCAGGTGCTGTCAGTATCAGAGAGGAGAGTTCTGCAGGAAGGTACAGGAAAAAAGCTCTCAGCACCACCAACAAACACTAAAACACCTGCTGCCTGGGGATCTGGGGTCTGTTTGCAAGATAAGAAGACTCAGTCTTTTTATTTGATGAGCTCACAGTCTAAGTCCATAGCAACTGCAGGTATTTTCCACGTGGATTAAGCCAGATACCCCTTAGTTTACAGCTGTAAATCAAAACCTCACTTTCAAATGTATCTTTGTAGATTGTATTCCTCATTCAAATGCAATGCAAATAGGAGGGAAAGTTCTTGCCTTGATTACTTTGATTTCAGCTTTTTAACAGGTGTCACGTTTACTCCACAAAACTTCTATAAAACCACACTTGGATTACTTAGCCTCTGCTTGCTGACCTTTTTTTCTTTCTAGCTCTCCAAGGAGAAAAGGAGATATGTTTATAAAATCAGTGAGCAATAAACAAGAAGTTCATGTTCTCATAGAACGAAAAAAATAACATCATCGAGAAAGTCATGTTCAAAAATATAAGTGTCTCAGAGAGAATAAAACTCATTCATTTATAACATTTTTCTATTAAAACAATGTAATAACTACCAAAGTTCAAATGATGTATGAGTATCTCCTTGAAGAAGATCTCCTGTACATCTGATAAACCATAAATACTGTAGAATGTACCTCAGGCAGAACAAGCACAGCTTGCTGTGATCCTGAAAAATATCCAGTGTGTGTGGGGATGAGTTATGAAGGTGAACAAATTTAATATATCTGCTTGCCTCGTGGACACCCACAATTTGCAATTTAATCATCCAAAAGTTACAGTGTGTTCATAATTGTATTAGATTTTGAAATAAGGCAGTGCTGGTTATGTTAAGCCTAAAAAATAGCCCACCTTTTCAGGTTTATGATAATTTATAAGGGAAATAGTTACAAACAAGGTGAATGAAAGCATTAGAGTGCACTGAACAAAAGGACAGTATATTGCAGGCAGATTCTTGAATCTACATCACATTTTTATCATTGTCATCTTTTATATCTCCAGATTTATAGGCACAGAAAAACCCAAGTACTGTCATTTGGGGAGGGTGACAGGATTTAA
>WEIU01017749.1:1057495-1076811 GCA_013389925.1 Aegithalos caudatus
AAAAAAAAAAAAAAAAGACACAGTGGGTTAGTCCAACCTATTTTTAAACATACTGATTTTCAGTTTATTCTCTATGTCTCCCTGGCTCAAGTTCCCACACCTCTCCTTTAGTGGCTGCTCTGTGTTTCACAGGCTCTCCCATTTCCCAGATCACATTTGTTGCAGATTTTTCTGGGCTCAGAGCAATGCTGGTTTTTTTCAGCTGGGAGCACACCCAGCTTTTCCAGGGGGCTCCCAGATCCATACAAGGGCTTTGGCAGCTCCTCATCTCTGCTGAGTGCAAAGGCACTCCTGGCCACCCTGGAAGGCACAGGTTGGATTTCTCTCTCCAGAACACTTTTAATCTTTAGCCCTGCTCCCCACTGTGCTGCCTGTCTGACAGAATATGCCTGCCTTTCCAAATGGGGCTCACCAGAAGGGTTTTCCCACTGGACTGCAGACTCACCATGCTGGGAAGCTCCCAGCTGCTGCTGCCTAGGGAACAGGGAAATACATCACCTAAGGCAAGGGCAAAAAGCAGCAAAAATATTTTCAACTAAGCAGGAAAAGTTTTGAAATATAGGCATTTCCCATGCAATAGGAATTGTAGGCTTTGAGTAGCACTAAAAGCAGTTTCTGAAAGAAAGACAGGGAACAAAGCAAAAGAAGTCAAAACCTTCCAGAACCATCACTAGCAGTATATCCCAAACCTAGTGTGTCTTATGCTTTCCCTAAAAGTACAGCAGTTATAAAACCAGATATGTAAGATTTGAGCTTTTATCAATTTATCTTACACTCTTTGGAAGGTGATTTCCAAATTTCTACTCTCAACCTACTTTTTCTGTACAATATTCCCTATTGCACTCTGCATGGGTTCACTGTGGACCACATCTATCCAAAATGTCTTTCTTTGTGCCTTGAAGTTTTCTTTGACTCTTAAGTCTCTCTGATCTCTTGTAGTTAAACATGAGGTGAGAACCTGGGAGATTCTTCTGAAAAAAAGTGAGAACAACATTTTCCCCTTTAACTACCTGCAATTTGCATGATTTCTGGATTTTATTTCCAAAGTTCAAAGCAAACAAGAAGACTTAAAACAGAACTATTTAAAACTAAACCTAAAATGCTGGAAAAGAATTTTCTATTAAAAAAAAAAGTTTTCAGTCAAGACTGTAACTAGTAGGTCAGATGTGTGAGAAAGCCCTACTCTTCACTTTCATAACATGTTTCTATCCCAGCATATCTTCATCTAAGCAGACTCTCTCTTTGATCTTTATGTATCAGCAAGGTAGAAGATAGAGGGATTTGATAAATCCCTGGCCAATAATGGGGAAGATCACACTTAAAGAACTGGCCATCCAGCAATCTTCTTCCCCAAAGTGAACATTACATCTTAACAGACTGAAATATTCTTGCACAGACAGGAGGAGGCAACTCCAGGGGCACTGAATGTGGTCAGGGCTATCTGAACTCCTAAGTGGAGATACCAGCACATCCAGATTATTTGTTTATCTATTAACCCAAGAGCATCTGGGCCCTGTGTCCTGCACTGGGTGTAGGGTGAGGGTGACACAGGGGTGGCCTCTGCCACAAGAGGCTTGGGACCAGGACAGCTGCCCATCCTGAGGCACTGATTCCAGGGAAGTGGCAGGAAATTGGCAGCTGGTGGGAAGTTGAGATGGAATTTCCTTTGGTTTGGCTTTGCTTCTGCATATCACCTCTGTGGTTTTTTTTTGGGGGGTTTTTTTTTTTTGTTTGTTTGTTTTTTGGGGTTTTTTTGTTTGTTTGTTTTTTCATTAAACTGCCTTTACTTCAAGCCAAGAGTTTTTCATGTCATTTTCTGCCCCTGTCCTGCCTGGGAGTGAGAGAAAAACTCCCAGCAGCCAAGCTGGGGTCACCCCAGCACAAACAGCACCCCAGGCATCCATGGATAATCAACTGTTAATCACCTTTAAAAGGCATTTCTTAAAGGGTGGCTGGCTATACCTGACAATTCCAGTTTCTCTGAATGTGCCCAGCAATCAAATGGCAAATTGGTACAAGGACAAATCTCACTAAATGCATCACACTGCTAGAGAAATGTTCCCTGTCCCAACACTAAATCTTTCTGTACTGGAAACAGTTCTTTCAGACAAATTTATGAGCCTCCTTTACAAAACTAAAGTTTAATTTCACTTTTTTTACAGCTGTAATCATCAGTTATGGTATTTCTTCAAGCCCATAATGGACTTTCCTTTGTGACAATTCAATATACTAAACACAAGCCCATCAAGAAATTATCTCAATGAATATGTCAAAATAATACAATGTGTTTTCCCTCATATTCTGCTGATGGATTTAAATCCAGTCTTCAGGAAATGGTGATGGTTTTGGAAGGTGAATCTACTTATAACAGACACAGGATTGAAAAAATTATTTCTTTTCAGACCAGCAATTTAGAAGGGCCAGGTAGAAGATGATATAAACCTAATGAAAGTTTGAAAACATAGCAGGGCTGAAGGCAGTGCATCAACTCCTGAATCTCCAATCAAGAAGGCAACATCTTTAATAGCTTTTTAGAGCTCTGCCTCTCAGAGCTATAATCTTAAGTTATCCAGCTCATGCAGCTCCAATCTTCTCCAGTCTCACTTTTCTCCCCAGTGAAAGATTATGAAATCCATTTATCTTCACCCACTAGAATACTGTAGCTATAGACACAAAATATGCTGCTATCAGGGAAACAAAATGCAGTGGAAAGCCTTCTGATATATTTATTAACTGTTTAGTGTTTCTTTATTAGAGAAATAATATAAACTCAGCTTCTACAAAATCCCCAAGGAATCAACACAGTCTGACTGAAGCTGTCATTGCAATGAATACTGTAAAAAGTTTACTTTGAGGGAAAATATACTCATGCCTCAACTTTTTATGTAACAAAGGGCAATACAAACCAAATCCTGATTCTCTGGTGACACACCCCATGTCCAGCCTACTCAGTTTGCATCCCCAGAAACAGCCAGGAGTCATTAATAAGCTCATTAGCTGATCCCAAATTCTTCCAGGCACACAAAGTTGTACCCATACAGGCTACAAATCTTTGATAGAATTACTGCTGCCATTGCAATGCCAGCATCTCCAACTGACACTGACATTTCCCTCAATATTAACATCTTATTGAAACTGGGGATTCTGCTTCCTGCTCCTGCTGCTTCCCCCTGCTTCAGAAGAAAAACAAGCTGGTAACAAGGAAGTACAATGGGCAGGGAAGCAGGAACATGCTGAAACACCATATTGTGAAATATACACTCACATTTCACCAATCACCCAAGAAACCTGTCTCAAAATAGGCAAGCAGAGAGAAATAGCTGAATTCAGGAGCACAGGTGCCTGTGCACAGTTCAGCCACCCTGCTGGGAATCCCTGCCATCTCCCAGGATTCAAACCTTCACAAACCCAAGCACCAGAATTGCTAAGGCACATGGCTGTCAGTCATGCTTCGGGGAAAATGGGATCTTTCCCAGAACCTAGCAGCAGTTTCAATTTTTACTCTCAATTTTTATTTTTACTCTGTCAATTTGACAACAAACAGAAACAAACTTCCCAAATTTCACATTAGGGCTCAATTCAATTAACAGCAGGCTAAAAACTCAGACTGAAGTATTCAAGTTACTTTAGTTTTGAGAACCTCTGAATACATTTTTATAATTAATTTGCATTACCATAATATAAAGTCCAGAGGAATGAACCAATTTTTACCAACAGTAGCTGCAGATTCTCTCCTGTCAACTTTATAACAACTTCATAGCTAGAAAGTACAACATTATAAAAGAAATATAACTTTTTTCAGTACAAAACTCTGATACTTGAATTACTTACAACAGAGCCCAGCTTCCAAAAGAAGCAGTGCTATTACATGTTCTATTCAGGACCTTCCTTTTAAAATGTTGAGTTAACTTGCAGTTTGAGTGATAGCTTTTAACCAAACTGGGGAAAACCCACAGTCCACAGAAATCTGATTATTCACCCCTCTGACCACCTTTAAGGGCCAAACAGATCCCCATTATTTATAGTATCACACAACAGCAAAACATCCAAATCTTTGCATTTAGCATTCAAAAAAACATATAGGGAAATAGAATGGTAAGCTCTGAACATTCCTAAAGTGCTGAAATGCAGAAATACCTCTGAAAATATTTGCACTCATAGGAAGGAAACCAGAATGCACAAATTTTTCACCTACAAGAAGGATTTAAGAACCTAGGCTGGAACGCTGTCCATGTGTTTGCTGTAACATTACTGGAAACACGGAAAAAAAAAATAGGTTAAGCAGTTTGTAGTGAAGTATGAAGCACACACAGCTATTTTCCCTTTTGAATTCTGTGTGAGAGGCCATCAGTAAGAAGTTATCATTATCAGCAATGAGACAATTATGACAATCCCTGGAAGCAATAACCTTTTATGAACACATTGAACACCTACATGCACAGAGGGCTTGGGAGATAACAACAGATTCTGCATTCAAGCAGAAATTCAGCATTTGTCTCCATCTCCTGCCGTGGGTAGGACCTTCCTAAACAATTCACTTTGGTGTGAATTTGTGTGGTCACATTTGCAGATGAACTGGGAAGGCATAGGGGACAGAAACTTCAGTGGAGGGCAGAAAAGCTTAGTAGATTGAATAGTTGAGATTTCCTCAAAAGTAACACTTAAGAGCTGGTTTATTTCAAAGCACTACCTAAGTACACATCAAACTTGAAACTTTTCTTGCTAAAATTAAAAACAAACTGTCCCATCAGCATTTTATAATTTTTAATTATTTTTAATTACCTCATTTCAGAGTTCTCTACTTAAAATCACAGTAGAAGGAGGAAGTTCTTCATTTAAATGATTTACAGTGTACTAAAGCAAAATATTTTGAAAGGCACAGAAAAGGTTTGGGTTTTTTATAGCTCTCCATTTTCAAGAAATTTTAATCCTCATTTAGGATCAAAAAGCCAACAATAGGATAAACTGCTAAACAAATAAATAAACAGCCCTCGACACATTTCTTCAACTCTCCACAGACATACATCAGCAGATCTACAACCACATTTTTCTGGGTTACCATGGTTATCTGCTTCCCTTATTTGTTTGAACCAGAAATTGGAAAAAAAATCCAAACAAATCACATTTAATCAGCAAAAAGCACAGATTCTGCTGTGTCACGTAATTCCTTCTCCATGGTAGTTAAAAGTATCAAGGCCCAAGGGCAGTGGTTTTCTCATGCCCTGGACAGCTTTGGGATGTCACATTTCCAGGAGGCTCCATGGGCACAGGGACCAACTCTGCTGTGGACACAGAGCAGCCCTGTCCATGAAAATGGCTAAGCAGGAATTTCTTAATTCTTGGAGCCCTGACTGAGGCCAGCAGTGCACAGGCAATGATAAAGCTTCTAATGCATGCAAATTTGCAAGGCATGATGCATTTAATAATCCCTTGTCTGAGCAAGTTGTAAAGAAGCCAGCAGGAGGAATAATTAATTTACGTTAATAGCTCTCAGTGTGGTTTGTGTAGTGCTGGAGTTAAAGATTAAATAATCTGGAGAGCTACAAGTAAGACTTCACTCCACCACTCACATTGTGATTCTCTGCAAACCTCTGAGACCCCAAACACCTGGGCAAGAGAGCAAGAAGTGCCAGCAGCAAACTAAAGGAACCCAGCAATGAGCCCAGCAGGGGGAAATCTGCTTTCCACAGGCAGAGTTCACAAGGAAGGAATAATTCCAGAGTGCTTCCTGATCATCCTGTGTGATGATCTCTGATGGATCATCCTCACAAAGTCTTTTGAAGTCAAAATATTGATTTTGTATCACAGTGTGATACTCCTTGTGTAACTGAATGGAATAATGCAAATTGGTGTTATCCTCATGAGCTTCGTGCCCTTTTAATACCACCTTGAAAATGAAAATAAGGACTATTATCACATGAAAACATGGTCAGCATCTACAACAGCTCTATTAACTCTTGGTTTCAACTGGTCAGTCTACAAATCTCATTTAGATCACTTTTAGCTCCACCCTAACACTTTGGAACCAGGAGAAATATTTTCTTCTGATAAATGAAAATTATGAGGAAGCAGAATCTACCCACAGACAGAGGGCCCACAGAAATAATCTCAAATCATCTTATATGACCCACCACCTATTCTTGAGCCAGAGTTTTTCTGAACATCACTCTATTAATAGAAAAACACGTGACTTCAGATATGACTTGGTGTGACCATTTATGAGCAAAATGGTGGATTTAGTTCAGATCACTCTGTTTAAAGCAAGACAAGAACCCAATTCTTATTTCCATTCTTCATGTGGCAGGCTGTGTTTTGCTTTCCACTATGGATCATTCCTGTAAGTGTCATTGTAATAGACACTATTGTCAGAACACAAACATTTAATATCATTGGGCTGAATTAAGGAGGCACAGAGACTAATAGACTTTCTATCATATGGCAACAACTGCAGTAATCAGCAAGTTAAATGGAAACATTCAGAAGCTGCTTCCTAATGAAAACAATATGCTTCCAATCTGTTCTGCATTAATCACACTTACAGAAAGCTGAATTACGGTTCCCTTCCTATAGCAAATATTGTTTTAATGGGATATAGAGTTAAAGGGGGATCAGTGGAGTGAAAATGAAAGATGTGGGGGCAGGGTTAGGTAGGTTGCTCTCAAGGAAAAATCACTGCAAAGCATCCACACTAGAAGAGAAAGTAATGGTCAGGTAAATTCTTCTGACTTGTCTTTCATTTCCTTTGTCTTGTGTGGAGGAAAAGCAAGTGAGGAAACATGTGCCAGAACACTGCCAGCCTTTCCCAGCTGTGAGGGATGCTGAGCACACCTTTCTGGCCCTGGCAGGAATCTCCTCAGCAGCTGCATGCAGCTGTACACACACCCCCAGGGGAGTGCAGGGATGTTTTTTAGCAGAGGGAAGTACTTTACTCTGCTCCCCTCCTTTTCCAACTGCTGTGCTTTAGTGCTTTCCCTGCTCCTGAAGGTGTGAGCAGCATGGATGTTCAGGGGGCAATGAACCCAGCTCATTAATGATCTCAGGGGAAAGCAAATAAAATCCTTCTGGGTAGAGAAGTTTCAATTCAATCATGTTTTCTACATTGTTCTTAAACAGCACAACTTCTTTTTTTCCCTTCCTCCCTCTGGCCTTCCAGGGTTTGATTCAATTCCCAGCCCCTGTCCATGTCTGTGACATTCCCATGGCACAGCAGTGTGCAGGAGCAGGAGCTGCTGCTCACACATCACCACTCCATGTCTCCAGGTGCTGGAGTGGGGACATCAGCCTGGCAGGGCACAGAGCCAGCCAAACCTCACCCCTGACTGGCCAGGTCTTGGCTTCAAGCCCTGGAGGCATTTATTTAACTTAGGGTGAGCCAGAAGTATCCCCCAAGTAGCCTTTGCAGTTATTTGGTTAATGAACCCAAGTTCTGCTCCCCTCTGGGTTGTCTATGTTCCTGTTTTGGTTTGCTTCCAGAATCATCCACCCCCAGGTCTCTCAATTGTCACTTCTCCCTTGTTTCTTGTCTTTTGGAGTTCTGCCCTCATGCTCTGTTGGGTTTCTGAGCATCATCCATATCTTATTTCTTATTAAACTGGTTTTCCTTTCCAGGCACTCCATTGTACCCACTCCTTTTTCTGTGCCACATTTTCTCTGAACTCAGGGAACCTAAAAAGGCCTGTCACAGTCCCCATGCTGTGACAAGTGGTTCCCAAACAGGGACTTGATCCCTGGACATTCAGATCTGCTCCCTCCCATTTTATAAACCCTGACTGTTCATGCAGTGCCATGAGTGGAGCTTTACAAAGGTGTGACATCATGTCACAGACCTTATATTTGTTAAGTTTCATTTTAGTGTAGCATTTATTTTTTTTTTACTTGTGCAAAGCAGTGCTTAAAGCACCTCATCTCGTGTATCTGCTGTGTTCCTTCAAGAGGAATATCACAAATTTTCTAAGGTCTAAAATGAAATTATTTCAAAAAACATCAGGTGCATAAGAACAGCAGGAGTTCTTGCTGGAATGCTGATCCATGTTGGCTTGGGTCCCCTCTAAAGTGCCCCTCACACAAAGCTGCAGCAGGTTCAGGTGCACACACCCCACAACTCTGCCAGAACACAATTCCTTCTCATATTTTGTTCCATGGGAAAGTGGTTAAAGCCAGTGTTTGGTTCCAGTATTTCTAGGAAAGCCCTGTGTCAGTTTTTCTGGAGCCATCCCTACCCCAGAGGCACTACAGAATGCCTGTGATATCAGTTTCCTCACAGGTCTTTCACATCCAGAAAAACACCCTCCTGGGAGAGAACTTTCTCCCTGAGGGATGCACCTAAACTGGACAAGGAGCTGCACTTCAGCAGCACCAGTGGCTGAGGAGCTGCAAGAGAAAGGAGGATTGGTGGGGATGTCATTACCCCCCATCTGCTCTTGGGGTTTCTTTAAGGCAAAGGCACCAAACTCCAAAGGCATTCACTGAGTCCTGAGCAGGGGACACGACAGCCAGAGGATTTGCTGGGTTGGATTTGCTACAAGCAACAATAAAAACTGCTACAGCTGTGAAGGTTGAGGGTAGCCTCAGCTGGAGTAGTGCTGGGATTATGGAGTTTAACTTCAGCAGAGAAGTAAGGAAGACAGATAAATTTTAGGAATGGGGCAATCGGTAGAGTTATTACAAATATCATTACAGTCCTCTGCAGATGGATAACTGCCAAACCAAGAAAGGAGAACTCCAAGATGGATAACTCTCACCAAGAAAGGTGAAAGCACTAAAGGATACTTGAGAGTGGGTCCATAATGCAAATGTATCCCTGTCTGAGACCAGACACTTTTATATTCCTGGGAAACAGGCTGAATGAAATAACCTGTGAGCTCACTAGAACCTCCCACTTTCAGAGAAGTCTAATTTTAAAAAGCTAACATAAACAGGATTTATTGCATTACATCAATACCAACTTCAACTAGTGCTCCTAAAAGCTTTATGAAATCTTACCCCAAACTAGAAAGGATTAAGGTAGAAGAAAATCGAACTCATTCTATAACATTTACTCCATGAAAAATTCTGGATCAGGCAGGAATACCCCACTAACTGTGGTGAGCAGCAATGTATAGAAAAATCACCAGTCCTGCCTGTGGATACCAGAGACAGAGATCACGGAACTCATGTTTACAAAATAAAAATTTGCCTAAGTTAATTTTTATTCCTCTATAATATGCAAGGTCTTTGGCATAGGGGGTCAAGGTTTGACTCGTAAAATTTAAGTCAGAGCTGTACACTTTGGGCACCTGGTAACTGAGCCTTATGCATGAGAAAGAACTTCAGAGTTCTGGCACATCCCGTGCAGAAAGCATCTGTATTTAAATGTCAAATAACTGAGAACATATTTCAGCCATAATGAAGTTGTTCAAAGGCTAAACTATTCTCACTCTTATAATGTCTATATCCTGTCTGGCATCTGAGTTTAATATTCCTGGGGAATCTTCTCCCCCCTTTTTCTCCTGAAATAGACATGATCTCCTTACAGTGGTATTAGAAACACAGTAAGAAATGAAAGTAAGATAATTAGATTCAAATGCCTTGTTGTACGATAAGAGGAAAAAAATCAACATTAAAAAACACCTGCACTATAAACCACTACCAAATGCCAGATCCCAATGGCATTTTCCAATGGAATAAGTGATTATAAGGGGATTCTGTAGAAGACCAAGAAAATTGCAATGCTATAGTCCATGATGGCCAAGAAAATATAATTACTTTACTTTTTGGTGTTCACCTCAACATTAAATATATGCAGAAATGAGGATGTGAACTAAATTTGTAGCAGGAGGCTAAGCAAAAGAATTGAAATATGTCTATGATTTGTGTTTCTCTCATCACACAAACTACTGAAATAGTAACCAGTTCTACAAATAATGCACATTTGCTGAAATGGATCACGTGGAGATGAAAGAGCAGCATCCCTTTACTACTACTACTGCCTGCCCTGAAAGGAACTCTGTTTTCAGGCAAGACTAAGAAAGTTAAGCTTGTAAAAATAGCATTTGAGCAAAATCCCATCTTTCACTGCAAGAGAGCTGCAGGCACAGCATTCCCTGAGGGAAGTGCAGATTGCTGGATTTATTCCCTGTACTGCTCTGTTACAGCCTGGAATTAGCACCTGAAGGCTGAAAGTCACAATTATTTTATATAACTTATTATTAAATAACAACTAAACCTAAATCCTTACAGGGTGCTTGGTGCCACAGAGCACTGCTGTGCTCCAAAGGTTTTGCACCAGGGGGACACCTGCAGAGACAAAGCTGAAACCTTGCAGAGGGTTTGGGAAAGAATGGGTGACACATTCCTGGTTTCCTGTGTTCATCTGGGGGTTAAAGTAACAGCTGTAGGTGAAGCCAAAGCATGGGACTAAACCAATTTAGCATCATTAAAGGAAATATATGTTGCACCAGTGGGGTAGAGCTGCAAGTTGGGAAGCAGCTGACAGAGAAAAAAAAAAAAAAAAAAAGTTGAGGTCTTTTGTTTGGGTTGTTTGTGTTTTTTTTGCCATAGGTTAGCCTGTGGTAACCAAGTACTGTAACTTGAAAGAAAGTTTGTCCTTAGATAAGCTGCCAAAATTTTAGGTACATTTTTAACATGATGCTTGAAATTGAACTCCAAAGCCTGATATGACTTCCAGATGAGAAAGTACAACCTAGATGAAAATGGCAAAATCCAGAATCTTCCCACCCCTTTTACCTCTGCAAATCAACAGCATTTAATGCATTCTGGGAATTCAGGAAAACCTGGAAGAAACTGGTCTTCCTCCTTCCAGTGCCTCCAACTCCTCCTGGAGCCTTAAAATCACAGTAAAAGCCTATTGAAATTTATCTCTCTGCTCAAATGCCATCAAATTTATGGGAACATCCCACTGCAAGGTCAGGCATGGAAAAGTCAAATTCACCAAACAGGTGCCAGGGTCACATCAGGACCTGACCCAGAGCCCACTGAAGACAGTCAGCAATTCCCAAGGCTTTGAATCTAACACACACACAGAGTTGTTACATCAGGGAATCTGCAGGGAAGGTTGAGGAAAGATCCATTCATCCCTACTGTTAAATAAAAGAAACACTGGGAGAAGTAACATTAGCAGACATTTGTTTCTGTCATGATCCAAAGCGAAGTAAATGAAAAAGGCACTTATTTTCAAACCTGTGTCTTTTATCTTGTGATCCTGTTAAGAGGAAAAATCTATTTCTTGGGTTTGTGCATTTCTAAAATAAATGTTATTCTTTAAGCCTTTAATTTCATTTAGTATTTTATAAGAGTTACATATATAGCTTATGTCACTTGCCTGCATGTCCTCAAAGTAAGTATTAAACTAATTAATAAGAATCATTATAATGTTTTGCTTCTGGCAAAAGTACTCCTTTTCAACACTGAAATCTTCAGTCTCTGATTAACAGAACACTTTTATCAGGTTTTTTTAACCAAATTCATTTCCAGTTTATATGAAGAAAAAAATAAAAACTGGCTACCTTATTTGATTTTAGTGTATTAGCACACAAGTGTGGGTTCACTTGGGAATCCTTGTGAAAAATAATGTGTCACTTTTCAGACAAGCACAATAGAATTCACTAAGATTAAAAACTGAAATAGAAGATATACCCTTCTCTTCCATCTTTTGAAGTGTTCTCAAAACCTTTTCTGTCATATTGATGATCCACTTAAACTTTTTCATCTCAATCTGATTACTTTGTTCACACTGCTTCACAGATTAGCCTGAAAAAAGACATTTTAGCCATACTGTTCAGCAAATGCCAAGAGCTCATCTTCATAACATCAGTCTATGTGATTACTTACATCATATTTCCACAAGTAGAGGATTATACAGCCTACTGGAAAATCCACTTATTTCACAATTAGCAAAGGGAATTTTGTTTGGTTGTAGGAACTTACACTCATTTTTATCAGCTGAGTTCACTAAAAAACAGTTGGAAAGAAAAAACGCCCGTATTCCTTTCTCCCAGCAGATGTAATTAATCATAAATCTCAGGACAGATGGAACTGTTGTGAAGGCTCAGAAATCTCCACAACACTTCCAAAGCCATTGCATTTGCTGTTTTGTGACACTGCAAAACAAACAAAAATTGCTTGGTATTCAAGTTCAATTTTCATGTTTATGTTTATCTGTCTATTCTGCCCTCAACATTGTCTGGTTTATTTCTTATTTGGCTTAAAGAATAGGCTTGGCTGGGATTAGGACAGCTGTGTTTTCAGCATTGCCAGTTGTCTGCAGTTTAAAGTGCTCAGGCTTGATCCTCTATTGTATTGCTGGTCCACCATGAATATTAGGACAGCCAGCTGCCACCACTGCTTGTGAGCACTTTCCTACCCCTATTTCTCTATCTGCCTGCACAGCCCAACACAGCCTCTGCTTCCAGTTTAAATTTGTGATGAGCAGAGCTATTTCTGTTGCAAGTTGAATGGCCAAGGTCTGCCCATTGAGGCTGGGATGAATAATGCCCTGAACAAGCCTGGAGATATTTTGCAGTGAGCTTCATCCTGGATCCCTGTGCACTCAGAAGTGCTCCTGCAAACTGGGTGAGGTTTTTTTGATCTTCACCCCATATCACCCATGAGTCCCTTTTAGTCATGGAACATCAGGCTCAGACCATGACACTTTTAAAGATACATAAAATTGTCTCACTATTATAAAACTTGAGCTGATCAAAGCCAAAACATTTTTTTCATCATTTTCGGGACTTGCTCAGCAATTTTGATCTTGCAAAGTTCTTTAGTGATATAAAGAGACTACAGAAACCCAGGGGAGATGGAAATCTAATGAAAACCTCAGGGTTTAAACCTGCCTAATCCAAGGCCTGGCACTTGCAGTGCACCTCCCTGAGATGCTGTGCCTGCCCACCACAGCAGAGCTCCTGTCTCACACCTGAGATTTGAACAAGGCAGGCAGAATCCTAATTTCCTGCATGGTCCCCTGCCATTGTCCTGGCTGAAGCTGGTCCCTGTTCCACCAGCACAACACTGCCTGTGCAGGGTTTAATCATCCCTCTCCCTCCCATCATTTCAACTCTGAAGAACATTCAGGGCATTTCCGTTCACATACGAAATCATTTCCCCCGATTTAAAAATAAAATATTAAAAATAAAGCTGCCAGATTCTAAAACCAACCAGTGCTTGGAAAGCTGGCAGTTTCTCTTTAAATATTTCAGTAATGTATTCATTGATTGAAGTATTTCATACCCAAATCTGTGCAATCAGCAGAATTACCATTACTCATCGCATCACTCACTCTGAATCACAAAATGCTACAGCTATGAAAAGATTAAATTTGTATTGGCTTTTAAGCATTAATACTAAAATAAACACTTCAGCAATAAACATGTCAGCTAAGTGGCACTGCAGTCCTTCCCATAATCTGAGGGAAAATAACTGCTCACAAACAGTTTTCCATATATTAGAAGAGTTAAAATTACAGAAATTTCTGTTCCTCTGCTTTTACATTAAAACTGACAGTCATGGAAATTTTTTTCAAAGTTTAAATCTGTCAATTCCATTTCAGTGATAGATGTCAGCACATTTAACTTACACTTAAATGAGTTTATTTAAGCACTAAAAAAAGAAAAAAATATACGGAAGTTCTAAGTACATTACCTTTATTTTTGCTTGCCTGACTGTTAGAAAATACTACTGAGTTACCTGCGTGAGGACTTGCAAATTTTACATTAAAACATTTGCTCAATATTTTAAATCAGAGCATTTTAATATTTTGAAATTTGACAAAGAAATATACACTAAAGGAATTTAAAAATAAAATTCCTCAAGCAATTTAAGTTATGTCTCTTTTGTTATGAAAATACCCAATTGTTTCTGAACAACCTGGTACCAGTAAAATAACAGAAACTTAACAGCAGTGCTGGAAATACAAATCTGTACCAAAAACTGAGGTTTAAGGAGGTCATCCCATCAGCAGCATTTGAATTAAATCTTTCAGATGAGAAGTTACTTTAGAACTTCAGTCAAATACTAAACAAGGACTGTAGCAAAACTTGAGTGTAAGCACAAGAAATTTTATTCTTTCTATTTCCCTGATGTGGAAAATGAAAACCAAGAATCTTCTCCTATAATAAGATAATTCCCTGGGTTATTTCCTTAAATGTTCCCTGAATTTGATTGTTGATTCTAATCTAACCTTATTTCGACTCCCAACAATCCTTAACTAAAATGTTTACAAGATGGAGAGCATACATTGTTTCTAATTAATTTACAATTACTTAGTTGGAAGTTAATTACATCCTCAGTCAGGACAACCCAGTTCACTACTACCAATTTACCTCAATTATTCAAATGGATTTAATTGATTTTTAATGCATTACTCAAATGCAAACATAGACTGAGCCTGATGTTTTCCTTTTGCAAGAGAGACCCTTAGACTGCTTATGATTTGCATAACTTTGTGAAGACTTTTCTTCATTAAAAATAACAACAATAAAATTTAAATTAACTTGTTGTCAATAAAACACCTTTTTTTTTTCCATTTCAGGCTCAAAACCAAGCCTTGCAAATAGCAGAGTGCTTTCAACAAAGGATGCAACAGTCTCAGAGCACCAGCTTTCCTTCTTAATGTATGTGAACGTTCTCCAGTTTGGGTTTTGTTGGTTTTTGGGGGGTTCCTGCAGGGGTTTTTTGGTGTTTTTTTGTTTGGTTGGGGATTTTTTTGTTTTTGTTATTGTTTTTTGGGGCAAATTTTTGTGATTGTCTGTTTGTGGGTTCTTTGTGGAAAAGGACAGATTTTCCATTGGGACAACAGTGCTTGTCTAGGCAATACAAGAGTTCTGAGCATGGGTTTTACTGACAATTCCCTCCAGCAGCCTGCAGAGCAGATCCAAAGCACTCCCCAGGAGCTTGGCAGGATGCAGCTTTAGGTTTCTGACTCTCAGGAGATAAATAAAAAATGCTCAGGTGAAACCCAATTCCATTGTCCAGCTCTGCTGATGACTCAGATAAACCCCATTAAATTTGTTCTATTTTAATATGCCAAAATTCTCATTTGCAGATTGAGGATAATTTATGGAGCAGACCAAGATTCTGTGATAAACAGCCCTGAAGAAGAAGCAAGTGCTACTGTTGATGAATTAGCTGTGGCAACACATCCTTTAAAAACAAAAACAAACCCAAAAAAGTCCAAGTGACTCTAGAAACAGCATTGCATTCCCCAGGATTTGCATTAGCACTTTGATCCAACAAACTCTGCATTTCTTTAGAGGGAACAGAACAGCTTGTCTCCACACTCTATTGTAATTACCACTAAACTGCACTGGAAACTTGGCAATTCTGAATTTCATAACACCCATGACTGACGTTCCTAATTAATACTATTGTTTTTCTCCTCTGGCTGAGTTTCCTGAATGCCAACCTCCATAGCATAGACTGAAAACAGACATTAAAGAAAATAACATCAATGTTAATCTCTAGCACAAATACATTAAATGCCTCAGTAACACACAGAGGAAAGGACAGCATTCCTATAAATAATGGATCATTGCAGCCTGATAATCTTTATCCTCCTTCACTAATAAGATGATAATCTTTCTCCTCCTGTGTCCTTGCCTTTGAATTTCAGTGCTGCAGTGGCTGAAGTGCATTACCAGCTCTCCTTCTCATCTGGCTTTGAAATCTGTAAATAAAAGACCCTTCCAAAAGAGGAAAGCAAAAGCAGCCTAATGAAGACACAATGCAAAACGCTCAGCTGCATTAGGCCCTGATTAATTCTTTTTATTTTTTGTCATCTGAGTGTAGATCTGAGGCCAGGAGAAGTCATAAAGTTATGTATTTGGTTCATGCTGCCTCGCTGGGGAGACAGCTCTAATGTGCAGCAGAGATCACAGATCTCCAGGGGATCCCTGCCTCCTTCCAGAGGCACAATCAGAATATTCAAAAGCAGCAGCTCTGAGCTGACATCCCCACACTTCACTCAGGAGCAGAGCTGGGCTTTATTTCTGCATCTCTCTGTCCTGGAGAGGATCTGTAAGAATAGCAACTCTTCCTGGTTTCATGGCCAGACATTGTGTGGCAGGAGAAAAATATTTAATACATTAAAAATTCCTCTCATTTGAGAAATGATAAACTGGATTTCTACCTCTCATTAGAAATAAGATTTTTTTGATGCACGTGGTGGGAAAAAATCATAGAAAGGAAGTAAGTAGGAAAATGTGAAAAGCAAATTGACTATTAGAGGTGCTCTGAAAACTATTTTATTTATAATTACTATTGTGATCTGGTCTCCCAAACAGGACAAAAAACCATGATGTTTAAGTTGAACCCAAAGCATCCTACAAACCCATGATGTCTCACTTTGGCAGACCCAAGGCTGAATAAAACAGAGTCCCTTTGCTGATACTGGGATGTAGAAAAAACAACCTTAACTTGGGGTGCCAAGGTCAGTTGGAAAACAGCAAAGTTTTGCTTTAATTTCCCACAGACTTCCAGCAGTCCAGACACTAACACCTCTAAGCTTTAGGTCCAAAATTTTTGGTTTTGACAGAGTTATGCCAAAATAAAATGAAAAAAAATCACATTGGTGATTCTACCTTACATATTCCACATATTGATCAAAAATGCTTGAAGTAGAATATTCTACACACAAATTCACCACACAAAAACGTGTTGCTGATGGGCTAAACCACCTGCATTTCTTTTCTAAATTGGACAGATCAGCTCTGCCATCACAGAAAAAAAGGAAGGAAAAAAAATCTGATGGAACTTTCACACCTGTCTGTTAGAACTCATGATATAAAGAGTTTAAACTTCTAGCTACAGTGAACTGGCAAGCACTGTGAAGCATTTAAAGAGAGTTACAGATTCAGTCTAAATGTTGGAATTGTGTATGGAAAGCTCAGTGTCTCCTGTTCCTAACTCTGCAGATTGCTTCCAAATGTCTCACTTTCATGAGAACCAACAAAACCCAAAATAGCCCCCCAAGGCTTGGAAATGCCATTCAGCAGTGGCTGCAGAGTGGGAGCCTGGTGTGCAGCAGCACTCAGAGAGCCCAGTGCACGTGTGATTGATTGCAGGGTCTGTTCTGTTGGAGGCTGAGCACAAAATGTGGTGGTTTTTTCCTTTCCTTTTTCCATTTTAGCCCATGAAAATGTTAAAGGCATCAATGTGTGTTTGCCTACTGAGTTTCAGTAAAACATCACAAATTTCAATGCACTGAACTTGTCAGTTTAAACTTGTCATGCTCTGTTAAGTAGTTGTGATATGCTTTTGACTTGTATTTCACTTTTAAATGTGTGTCTAAATTGAACTGAAATTTCAAAACAGAATAATTAAATCAACTTGGGGGAAAAAATGTGCCAGTTTGAAAATACACAGACTAAAGCAGGTGCTTTCTTGACTTCTAAACTTTAAAGCATTCTGAGTTGGGAGTGTCCCTGTGGCAAGTTCCTCTATTGTTTATGGCTTCAAATTCTGCAGACTGTTATTTCCTGTGAAAATGACTTTACAAAAATTTCTTAACATATCCTTTTGCTTCATTTTCAAACCATATAAGTAGGAAAATGCCAAATGCACTTAAAGTCCTAGTAAACGCCTTACCCACAACCTTGCAAATATCAAGCAGAGCATCCACCTACAGATCTTGTTTTGAACACTTCCCTTTTTTCTCAAGGTCATTCAGTCAGTACAACACTCAAAGACCAAAAGCCTCTGCATGTCAGAAGCCTTTAGTTTTTTCTTGTCTGCAATGTCATCTCCATCAAAGTCTGCAAAGAGCTTGGAAGAGGCTCCAGTCCCTTTGCAGCCCAGCATTTTGTGGTGTGTGGTTTGAGAAAAGCTTTTATCAGGAAAAGTGTCACAAAAAATTTCTTTCTGAGCCCCATCAAGTTGTGTGCTTTGCTATCCATACGTTTCTGGAATACTGAACATTCCCCTTGTAAAGCTTTGACAGGCTGGAGCATGTGGCAGTTCTAATGATCTTTGTCTTCTACCCTTCACCTCAGGACACGTTTTACCCTCCCACTCCTCTCCTGATATCCCACATCCACGGGGATGTGCTGTGAATTCCCCTGCAGAGCTGAGTGCAGCTGACAGCAGCCTCTCCTCTCCTCTCCTCTCCTCTCCTCTCCTCTCCTCCTTGGGGCTGTGCTGGGGGAGATGCACTCCATGGCAGAGACAGCCTGTCCCTGCAGAGCCCTCTGGTCACCAGATCACAGCAAGACTGACAGACCTGACACCAGGGACAAACACAGCTACTTTCACTGGGTTCTGGAGAAAATACTTGTAATTCAAAAGTACTCTTTTTGGATTTGGTTCTGACACAGACACCAGACCCTGTGCCCCAGATTTTATTGGCTGAAAGACTCCAAGGCAGTGAAAAGCCAAGTTAAAAGCTAAAAATTAGAACACAATTAAATGACTGAGCAAACCATTAACAACAAAAACACTAAACCACCACTGTTTCAGCATCTGCTCCTTTTGCCCTTTCTGCTTTTCTCTGGTCTTCTCCTGGTTTTGTTTTCTCTTTGCATCTAATACTTCTGACATAATTCCTCTTACTTATTCCACAAAGACTTTTAATGTATTTACTCAAAGATATATGAAGTATAAGATTCTTTTGTCATTTTTCTTCTCTATAAAAAAAGGACAGTGGCTGTATTTATGAAAATGTCTGTAGTAGAACACACAATGTTTTCACTGCTGGTTAGGGAAATGTCCTTCCCAAACGAAGCTGTAGGATTGCAGTGTGTCCTGGATGCCTGGGAAAAGCTACAAAACTGAGGGAAAGGATACCATGAGCAAGGAAGGGGAACCCTAACCCAGGCCAGTGTTTCACAAGAGAAAAGAGATTCAGTAAAATAAGGAATCATTCTGGAAATGCAGTCCTACAGGAGACTTTCACCATGGGTGACACATAAGAGGAGTGAGAGAAGATTTCAATTTTCAGAGAAAACTTTTGTTTCTCAATATTGCAGTGCAGCTGGAGAGAAAAGAGACCAGACCCCAGGCAAACCTGTTTTAACTCCAGGAAAAAGACTTACAGATACATGGAGATGGCAAGAAGTTTTTCCCTTAAACAACATAATAAGCATCTCCAGCTGATAAACTGATATTGAAGAAGAAACACAGCAGAGAAACAGTAAAAGGAATACATTTTTCCAAGGATTCAAGAGAAATAAAACAATCAAGGCAGAAGGAATATATGAACCTGCAGGAGATGACCAATACACACCTAAATTACAAAGGAGCACTGCCAAGTAACAAAAGGATCCCAGTAAATATCTGAGCTTATTCTTATTCTTCATGTTTCATGAGGGGAAAAAAAAAAAAAA
>WEIU01017749.1:1076851-1094507 GCA_013389925.1 Aegithalos caudatus
ATGCGGGGGGCAGGGAGAGTATAAAATCCAGCTTCTTTCCAATTAGAAATCAGGATTTCGAAGGCCAAATCTTTTTCTCAGCAAATGCATATAAATCTGTGGTTAATCTGCCTGCCAGACAGACATTTTAACAGCACACTTCCCCAAACAGCAATCATGGCACAGTAACTGGCACCTCTTCTCAGAGACACTGCAGATTACCTCAGAAATCACCAGCAGAAAGCAATGAAGCATGAAATATATGACCCTCCAGGTGAACATTGCCCTATCTCAGAGCCTCGTTTGTAAGCTGAAAATGTACCATATAGGCTTTTTTATGGAGACTAACATTTAAAATGCTAATGCAAATGGCATGCAGGGAAACAGGCTCTTTGAACACACAAGGGCATCCTCAAAATGCAGGGACATCACTGCCAGTCCTTTTGGGAGGTGTGTGATGAAGCTGATGTATGTGTTAAACCAGGAGCTGTTGCACAAAGTCATGTTGAGTTTTGTTCAGCTCCAGCCAAACCCTCTGATTTCTCACCTGCTGCACTTCAGACATTTCTAGATGAGGTTTGAAGCTGCTTTTTCCCTGCAGAATGCCAGCTTCCATTCTGTTCCCATGTGCCTGGGCTTCAGGTGAGCAGCACACGTGATCAGCTTGGCATCTCTCCTATTGTATGCAGTTAATCTATATCCTCATCCTTCTAGAGATATCTCAGCCTCATCCACCCCTGCTGGCACTGTTTGCATCCCATGGCATCATTTGTGACAATTAACAGCTTCTTGTTTTATCAGCTTGGCTTCAAATAGTTATTTTGAACATGTTCCCTGCATTGTGTATATTAAAAAGTAATGAACCCTTATAAAAAATATATGTTAGCTCTGAATACAGCAAAGACTTGAGAATACAAGTGTGCTAAACAGTGGGGCAGAGCTTCTGGGACATGAGAGAATACTAAAGTAATAAAACATAACATTACTCAGAACTGAACATGGTGAAGCTTAACTGGGCTGAACTTTATCAATACTTAATTTATATCAAATGAAAATATAACAGAATGGCAAATTAGTATCAGTTGAATCTAGCAAAAGTAAAATCTGAGTGTCTTTAAGAGTTTTAGATACAGAAAAATTTAACTTATTCTGACTCCATTATTACAAAAAAGTCAACTGAAAATTTGGTCTATAACAGATAGACATAATATAGCAGAAACATAGATTTACTATAGGGATAAGAACACCCTTTCTTGCTTCTAGGGCAGCAATTTGGTGATTTTGTGTTCTCTCATTCCTATTTCAGGTGCTGAGTGAGTGCCAGCTCTGATAACAGAGGCTGATGGTCAGGTGTGAACCAGCATCACCACAATCAGCAGTGCTTCATTCAGGAGGCTCACAGACATGAAACACAACTGCCTGCAGAACTGCTGGGCTTTGGGAAGGAATTGGGCTTTAAGAATGACCCATTTAATGGATCCCTTCCCAAAAAACCTTGAGGCAATCGTGTCGATGGGGATCACTTCTCCTGTGCTCAGCACTGCTGAAATCCCTGCTGCTGTGGGAATTCTGCTTCTCCATGGCTGATCACAAGGGCAGGGATAGTGTGGGTGTCTGTCCATGGCAAAGAGAGTGCTAGTCCTGAAGGGCTCAGTGGTTTCACCACCCTGAGAACCAGAAGGAAATGCACTCGAGTTCAGTTCCCCAAACTGGCACATAAATTGTCTAGAACTCCTGAGGGCCACTTGGAAAAAAATAAAACTCTTGGAAAGGCCTGGTTAAGATTCTCCCCCTAGCTGATTAAGTTCATCATCAAGTGAATCATGACCACAATCTTTACTCCCTGGTTGCTGGTGACTCACTTGTGCACGTTCCATTGCACACAGAGAAGCCTGAGCTGCTGCACTGCTGCTCCTCAGCTCTTCAAAGCAGAACCACACTCAGGTTCCACCTACAGACATCAAGCCCAGCTGTTTAAATGGAGTTTGAGGCTTTTCTGCTGGAAATAGGCCAAGTGTATCAGGGGGTCTCTAAATGCAGGTCTGTTCCCTCTCAGGAGCCAGGCCTGAAAATTTTCTCCATTTCTTTTCTTTACGTCTCTCATAGTGATAGTTTATATTATCATATAAACACATCCTAAAATGGTAGAGCTGCTTTAGAATTAAGGACAAAAATCTCTCTTTCTCATGCATTGCCCAATAACCACAAATGGTTGTTTTTGAATATTCCATGCATGGGAACAGGAAAATGTTGTAAATAATTAAAACTCATAACCCAGAACCCCACACATCCTCAGCCTCTTTCCCTTTTTCCCCTCTCTCTCCCTTGTCAGCTGCTGGCACAGATGTCAGTCCCTGACAGATGTTTTCTTGACCCTCTCAGTCAGTATCTGCCCACAGGTGAGGCACTGCAGGGGTGACTACAAACCCAGACTTTGGAGGCATTAGAGGCTAAAGGAGATCCTGTGGCTCCCTACACATCAGTTTAGCCAATGATTGATCCTAGCAGGTGACAAGTGTATCTGCATTCTTCCCAATAAAATAAAAAGATAAGCTGAACAACTATTTAAACAGCATGTGATAACATATTGAAGAGGGATAGAGCACTCATCCCTACAGCAAGGAGAGCTCCCTGGTGTGTCAGGAACTGATGGGAACAGTCTCTGGCATGGGGCAGCCCATCCTCCCCTCTGCTCCCCAGACTTCCCCATGGACACCCAGCAGAGAGCCCAGCCCTCCTGCAGGGCTGCCCTTGGAGAGCAGTGCCCAGGCACAAGGATGTCACAGGAGTGACACAAACCAGCTCAGCAATGAAAACTCTGCCTGGATGCTTCAGGGAAAGTGGCATCCCTGCAAGGAACTGAGATGACAAGTTAATACCAAATCTACATCATTCTGGAGCAATAACTCACCTTCTGACCTTGTTCCATTTTAACCTCTCATCACTCCTTAAACTTAACTACTGTAGGACAATGAGAGCAAAAAGATTTGTACCATTACAACACCAGCTTGAATAAAGCAATGAGGTTTAAATATCACCACTCCCAGCACCTGAAAATACTGAGATAATTGAGTCTGATTTTCTTCAAAGCTTTCCACCCCTGCCATGAGGTCTCATGGATTCAGCACTGAAGATTTAGCAACAGGTGATTTTACACAAGGTGGCTGCATTGCACAGGTACAAACAGCACCTGTGTCTTCCTCAGGAATGCTGAGGAAGGCCTCACTCTGCTCCCTGCAGCAACAGCACCCTTGCTAAAGAAAGAAATAAATTCTCTTGGTTAATATTTACAGCTTGCCCAGGCCCTGGCCTCCACCCCAGAGCAGGAGTTTGTTTCCATCCCAGTTATTGATTTATTCTCCTCCCAGTTTGGGGGTTCAGCTTGCACTGCTTGCTGCAGGCTGGTGAGAAAATCAACCCTTTCTCAATCCAAACCTGCACATCAAGGGATGCCAATCAATAGTTAGAGTCTCAGCTTAGTGACTGTCATCACTGCCCATCAATGCTTATTTTCATGGGCTTAAAGAAGAAACACCTACATGGTGAATTACATGATCTGGAGTTAGTTAATAGATGATCTGATAAACTGCATTACACTTAACCAGCTAAAACTTATTAAATCTATCCTTTGATTTATTAAATATGCACTAAATAATAGATAAAGCTCCTATAAATCCTTTAATAAAATACTTTGGCCACTTGAATTATAAATGACACCTCCATAAAGTGTTAAATATACCCAACTTTCCTAAAGAAAAACACATCCATGGCTCCCAGATGAGAAGCCTCTTGCTCAGGCAGCCCAGGGGCAGAGTCTGTGGGGTGTTTTTGGGGAGCTGTGACAGTGGCACTGGCAGCCCCAGCCTGGGGAGCTGCAGGGGCTGAGCACCATCAATCAGAGCCCATTTGCTGCAGGAGGCAGAGCAGGGAACAGTGCTAAGCATTTTTCAAAAATGAATAATAACCCAGGTACCTGGCACCTGCGTGTGACGTGAAGCATTACAAACAAATGAGGAGTAATAGAGCTTACTGGGCATAAAACGTTACTGTTTGATAAAAAAAAGTGCAGAATAAGCAAACTAGAAGTAATCACCCTGAGCACTTCCACCAACTAAACAACCTTTAAACTTTCTGAGGTCCTACAAAATAACATGATGGATTAGCATCTGCATGAGGCTATAAAGGGAAATGAGACAGAGATACTTTGAAACGATCCTAGAATTTTAGTCCTACCTTAGCTCTGTTACTGTTCAAATACTAAAACATTGAGTTAACTATTTTAATGGTCCAGATCTTCCTATTGTGTTCCCTAGGCTTTTAAAGTGCTTGGAGAAATATTATTCAGGCTTTAGGCATTTGCCAAATTAATGTCTGGAGACTGCCAGGCATTTTAAAAAGCAGTGCCAATTAAATATTTCCTTATATTGCACATTATTGAATATACTTTGTTAGAGATCCATCTTGCTAACAGTCCCCCTGCTTGGAACTTTAAAGAGGAAAAAATCAGGGGATAAAAGACTTTTTAAAGGAAGGGCAGGCTGATACCTGTGCAGATGGAAGGTGTGCAGCTGGATACTGCCTTGCTCAGAAAGGTGAGCAGTTACTGCATTTCCTGGGTAAAATGTTGCCAGTTTGCTGAGAGCTTCATTGCAGAGTTGGAAATCCCATTTTGCCATAGAACTATATTAATTCTGCCCTAGAAATCAAAATTGAAGTTGGATTCATTGTTACCAGTTTCTCAATTTTAGCAGACAACAATTGCTGTCATCATATTTTACAATTTATTGGTTGGGGGGGGGCGGTTCTACTGCTTTAGCTTCTTGCTAAAGATTCCTTGTACCTGTTTTGTCTTTCCAGGAAGATCCTGCTCATGTGTCCCAATGTATTGAAAGAATTTGGGGTCCCTTCAGTGGAAATACTCTCTATTTACATCAAATAACGAGGAAATCTCTTGGTCATTAATTCCAACCACTACATAATAAATTCCACTTGGAAAGGAGAAAGAATTCACAGTATACATGGACCAGCATTTGAAAAGAATGATCCCTGGAAAAGCATTTAGATTCCCCAACTATAGCACCTTTAATTTAAATCCAAGGACTTGGATTTTATCATGGATTTATATTCCATATTCAGGCTTAGAAGAACAGGCAGAGTAAAGAGAACTTGAGCAAACACTATTTGCTCATCTTCCAGAATGCTCAGAAAGCTGAAAAATTGGAATTTTGGGGAGACAGCCACTGCCATATCCTTTCACTCTCAGAAATCACAAGCTGCAGGGAAAGAAACAAAATAAAGGCAAACTTCTCTTACTTTATTTTGCTGTGAGAAAGGTAAGAGAACAAGAGTTCTACCATTCCTAGAGGACAAGAAGATTGGTTAAGTCAGGGCAGGTACACAGAGCAGAACTGGGTCTATGTGTTCAACTGACTCATATCAAAATTGGCTGTCTTATTTCTCCTGAAATTAAAGTGCATTTCTAAATGATCTTTAGAAAATAATACATTGTCATTCTGTCCTGAGAGCAGTGGGGTATTTAGTAGGCAAATTTACATTTGGCATAGTTGAAATGTTCAGACTGAAAGAAGTGAGAGCCTTTGTTTTGAAACACAAAAATATCACACTGCGGGAGAAGGGAGAGAAAGAGACAGTGAGAACAACTGAGTGATGGACTGGGAGATAAACATTGTGCAGTACTGCTTATCCAGGCAGCCAGCAGCACTAAATAAGGCTCCCAAATATCACTACTGTGGTGATTAACATCCTTTCCCACATTTAAAAATCATTCCTGAAACCCTAAAGTGGATGGATTTCTCCCCACTATAATTAATTCCTCCACATTTAATTGCAGGAAGCTGCAATGCTTTTTCAATCCTGCACTTTTCAAAGTAGTGGCTTGAATGTGCTCTGAGTTCTGTTCTGTGAGGGACCAGTGGTCACTGGCAGGTGATGGAGAGGCTGCTCCCAGCCTGCTCTCTCCACAGCAAACTCCTCAGAACTCCCAACAGCATCAGGGCAGTGATGCCTTAGGATTTGAGCTTTTATCTTTTCCATCTATTTGTAATCCTGCAATTCTTGAGTGTATAACTCCAAACTCCACACACAGTGGGAGCTGCTGCTCCCCCATTTTGGGCAGACACAACAATTCCTGTCCAGGCCTGGGGATCAAGGACCCCTCACTGCCTCAGGCCCCAGAAATGGAAACAAAAGTGAGTTTTGGGCAGCAAACTTGGAGTGAATGCTTCATTACCTGAAGCTGTAATTGGAAGATGAACTCTCAAACGGACCCTCAAATGGACCAAACTTATAAAAGTGTGAAACCCTGTGACCTTTGTCCATTTTGGGTGCAGCCCCTGGGGGGCTTCATCTGCCCAAAATGTACCTGAAGGCCCTTCAATAAATACAACTGCTTTTTATTCCCTGAACTTTGTCTGGCCTCTGTTTTTAGGCAGTCCCACAAGGCATCAGTTTGGGCAGAAGGAGAGCATCTGGCTTAGAGCTTTAATAGGATATCAGAGAGCAAAGGCAGCAGTGAGGGAAGCCCTCAGCCCAGGGTGCTGGAGGCTCCTGCAGGGACACAGCCAGCAGCCACCCCTGCAGCCCTCACTGCAGCACTGCACACACAGCCCCTGCAGGAATCAACAGAGCTGAAGACTAAAAATTGCTGAGGCCATGTCAGGAATATCATGTTTTGTTTGCAGATCTCCCTTTTGTTTTTGTCAAGCTGCTCCTTGACAGGGAGAGCACAGAGCAGCAGTGCCAATGTTCCCTGCTCAGCAGCTCCAGGCACTCCTTGGCATGAGTGTGCAAGTAATGCAAGGGCTGAATTCTGGCATTCTGGGTTTGTCCTTTATGGCTTTAATACACAACACCAACAGCAGCAGTGGGGCCACAACCTCTGGCACCACTTGAATGTTATAAACACAGAGATAAACTACAAGTAGTACAATAGGAGGAGGGAAAAAAGGGAAGTTAGCTGACAGCTCCTACATCTCTGAATAAAAAAAAGTTTTGGATTTATTTATTTATGCATTATTATTTATGCAGAATTGAACAGGCTTGGACTATTTCTGTACTGGCAATATGGCAACTCGGCACTTCCCAAAATCAATAATATAAATCTGAATTTCTTAATAAACAGAAAGCCTCTGGACATTTTGAGAGCTGTCAGAGCATCTTCCTGAGCCTGAAGGTATTCACTTAACACAACTTTACCAAAAATAACTAAATTCAGAGTATCATCATTGCATCACACCAGCAGTCTCTGCCCAAAGATTACCTCCCTTCATTAACTTTGTTCTTTTACAGAAAAAAATGCACAAAAGGACTTAAAGCTTGTATTAACAGACTGCTGAAATGTTATCTTTGTCACTAGAACAAGTTTTCTCTTTGTCACTTGTTAAAAGACACAAAACCCACTTTCAGTTCCTAACCCACATCCAATTCCCCATGCACAGAATAATGTGAAACTAGTTTACATCCATACACACATGTGCACATAGACTTTCCAGAAATAATCACTTTTTTTGGTGTTGATGAAACACTGGAAAAACCCTTGGGACACCCACTACTGAATTGGTGACTTCTTGTTATTTACCTTCCTACTTCAGCTTATTTGAACATCCCAACCTAGAAATAAGGGCCACACTGCCAGGTAACTCTGCCTAAAATAAACAGAGTGAGGGAACTAAGTGGAGACAGACATTTCTGAGCCTGAGGGTTACTCTGTGCTTTGCCTCCAAGAGTCAGTGCAAGGGAGACCCTCCACTCACACTACCAAAAATGCTGCCAGGTGCTCCTCAGTGTCTGAGAGCCAGGCACAAACCCCACAGCTCACAGGAGAGGATTCATCCAGAGCCTGGAAAGGATCTCCAGAATCCAATGTGAGCCATCTCTGTAAGATTAAAGATCACCTCTAGCTGACTTTGCTCCCAGAGCTCTTGGGTCCACATCTCAAGTGTTCCAACATCTGCTGAGACTAGAAACTGTCTCAAGGGAAAAAAAAATAAGAAAAAAAGATAAGAAAGCAAAGTGTCCTATGATCTGGGAACTGTCATTGTGCATGACAGGCCTGGCTGCCTAAGACTGGCAAACAAAGCAAATTTCAGTGTTTTCATGCTTGTTAGGAGGGTGCCATAGGAGCTGCCATTCTGAGGTTGGAGAAATGAGCCTTTCCTTGTGTCCAGAAGTTGTGACCCCAAAGGTGTGCCTGGTTTGTGGCCTCACAGCCTGAGGCAGGCACTGCACAGCAGAGCAGGGCCAGCACAGCCCGTGCAGCTGCCAGGGACTGCAGCACTGGGGACTGAGCAGGGACACAGCTGGGATGGTTCAGCCCTGGGAACAGGCAGCTCATGGAAGCCCTGGCTCCCTCCAGCTCCCTAAAGGCAGTTTTTGGGAAAGAGAGCCAGAGCTGGACACAGGGGCACAGCAATGAGAGGTACAGACACACCCTGGAATACACAGGAACTGCTTACCAGAAAGAAGGAAAACAAATTTAATCAGGAATATGGTCAAATATTGGAAGAGAGGTCCATAGATCCTACAGGAGAGATTCAAAACTCAGCACATATAGAGCAGAGAAAGTGAATAAAAGTGTGAATAAGCAAGTGCAAAAAAATCCTTAAAATGAGCATCTGTGTCTTCTGATAACATTCGGAGTCTTTTAGTGTCTTATTTCATTCAGGAATCAAAACCCAGTTGTGCCAAGCCCCAAAACCAAGATAAGTTCATCACTCTGAAGTGTTTACAAGATGAAGTTACAATGACAACTGATAAAACAGTAAAAAAGCAGAGATTAACAATGGAACTGCTCAGAACAGAGACTCAGCAGCAGCAGCATCACAGCAGCACCATCACAGCACGTCCTGCACACCATAATTAATTCATCCTGGTATCCAAAATTTCAACAATCTTTTCAGCATGTTCAAGTACTTCAGAGAATGAAGCCTTTGTAACAGGAGAACGTAATTTCAAAATCAGACTTCAGTGATGACTGAAGACAAAAGCTGAAGGTGCACTGGTTAAAGACCCTTGTCATGGCCTTATTACAATAATAAGGCTGCCAGTGGATGGAAATTAAAGGCATAATTGTCCTCATTGAAAACTGTTCAATTTCTGCAAGCTGGGATTCTCTTTCCACTGCATGTTCCCTCCTCACATTAAAAAAAAAATACCCTCTGTAATCATAAATGCTCCTATTCAAGAGCAAACTCTTTTCTTTCACCACTTTAAACTATTAAATAGCTGCCTATTTTAATATTGCAATGGATTGGAAATCATAGCTTTCTAAAAAGCAAAACACAGTGTCCTAAGAATTACTTTCTCTTCTAAAATGCTGATTTCTTCCAGATAAATAGCACTCTATTTTACATCAATTTATTCTAAAGGGAGAAAAGAAACCAAAGAAATGTATTGTGTACATAGCTGGACCACAGTAACATGAAGTTTTACCTTTGGAAAAGCTTGGATTGTTTCCTTACCTTGAACTTTGCCTTTTTGCATTGCTAATCTTGTTAATGGGCTCCATTTGCTCTGAAATTTTCATCATGAGAACAACCACCCTTACAAGGTCCTCAGTTTGTCTGTTGGTTATAAAGGTTATGTTTGACATGGGAAATAGTGATATGCCTTGAAAAGGTAAAAGTTTAGCATGTTTCATATTAGGGTCAGTGGTACAACAACACTTGCCAGTGTCTTGAAAACGTGAAGATCTGCACTTATTTTTATTCTGTTTAGTAATTAAAAAAAAAAAAAAAAAAAAAAAAAAAAAACGAAAAAAAAAAAAAAAAAAAAAAAAAAAAAAAAAAAAAAAAAAACCACCACTAAATGATGTCTCTGGTGATTGCTGTTGTCTGTCAGGCTAACCACAGAGTGGCCAGCCAGACTTGCAGAGCTGGAACCGTGACCAGCGCAGATCCAGAGTTTTCCATTCCCTGGTGCCACTCCCAGGATAAGCAGCACACCTGAGCACACAGGGAACAGCTGGGAAGTCTCATCTCACATCTGTGGATGCTGACATTTGCTTCCAGCCCAGCTCCCAGGCACTGCTCCCCTTCTGCATGACCAGGAGCACGGAGGAATGATGCTGTCAGTCACACAGCCCATCCTGGATGTGTTCACCTCCTGACAAACACAGTGCAAGAACTAATTCAACCCCCCTGAGCTGAGTGCACACTGTTTAAAATGCACAATTTATAATGGAACTGTAAGGCCTGAGTTCATCTGCCTGTTCCCTTCCCACCCCTGCAGGGTGCACTGCTCCCACTGCAGCCCCGTGCACACACCCAGCTCTCCAGCCCCAGGGCCTGGAGGGGTGTTGGCATCAAGGCTTTCATCCCAAAATCCCCTGCCAAAGGCTTGCTGTGCCACAGTATTTCTCTCAGTATCCCCTTTTCAAGTGAGTCAATCCTAATCTTTTGATTTCAAGTAAATGGTTTGAAGCTCTTCAGGTAGAAAACGCTGCAAAATAAAAAATCTCCATACTCCTTACACACCGTAGTGGTGAATTTGGAATCCCTTCAGTAATCTGCTGTAAGACTGGTTCAGCCATCATAAATGAGTGTCATAAATGAGTCTGGGGACTTGTGGAGCCCCAGAGTCCCCTGTCAGAGGCATTCCAGTGATCCCCAACTGCACACCAGACATTGGGAACAGCATGGGCTCAGAGCCTGAGGAGGGCAAACTCCTACCACAATCTTGATTTATTGGAACAGAAATGTGATAGATAAACAGGACCCACACAGCATAAAAAGCAGCAAAGCACTTTTTTTGGATCATAGGGGACATAGAGAACACAAGGCTTGAAATGGAAGGTCTTTGAGAGGGAAAAGGGTCTGAGCTGAAGGTTAAATATATGCACAACATGCACTGGGAAAGTCTGTGGCTCCTGGACTCAATCCTAAACCTTCAAAGTTCTGAAAAAATACAGAATATTTAAGTGCCCAAAAAAAGCTCTTTAAAAAGATACACATGACCCCCACACAGTGTCTGTGTGTTATGAAGGAGCACCAGCACATTCAGAAAAAAAAAAGCTCTTGCATTTGCAATCCTTTGTTTGGCCAAAAACAAAATATATATTCCTTCTCCCTTGTTACATGTATGTGATTTCCCCATTGCAAGGAGGAACAATTGGCAGAACTGATGGCACTGAGCATTTAGAGCTTACCCATCACAAGAAAATGAATGCTCTGTAAAATAATCAGGTGTGAGTTCCTACAAACCAAGAGACAAAAATCTTTCCTCCCCCATCCCAATTAATCTGACCTTGAACTGGTATTTCTAAGCAAAACTAGACAGGGGAAATGCCACTGAAATAAAATCTCCCAGCACTTTCCTTCTCTAAGTGGCTCAGACAAGACTGAGAGGGCCACAGAGTAAGAAAAAAAGGGACAGCAGAGGATGAATGAAATGGGCACGAACATACCTCCCTGTCCTCATTATTTCTGCAGCAATTTTTCAAAATGTTGTTGACACCATAAAAGTCCCCAGGGAGAACATGTTAAGTAAAGGGAGAGCAGCTCCATTTATCATTAAGGGGACAGCAAATTTGCCTCTAGAAGTTATGCCAACCTGCTAATACAGCTAATCAGGAATTGGTGAAAACAGATCTTCTATTAGAATTCAAGGGCAAATTACAGGATTTTACTCTGATTACTGGGGATTTCAGAGTTGTTCATTCTGGGGAATACATTCTACGTTACTACAGCCAAACCTGGGGGTGGACAGACCAAAAAACCACACTAATAACAACATGGGACAGGTAAACATTTTACTTTGAAAAACTTGAGTTCCCCTGTCTAATCCTGGGAAAATGAAGGAAGTTTACAAGGTTTTGTACAAAAAGAATGCACAACAGCATAGAGATAGTGCTACAGCTGAAGTGGAAAAAGATGTTAAAAATCTGTGTTTTCCTAGGATATGAACTTCAGATAACTCACTTCCTCTCTACAGTACAATTCCTCAGATATCTCAGGAATTAATTAAAACAGAAAACCACAGGGGGATGAAACCAGGTGAAAGGGCATCCATACATGAGAACAGGACCTCAGCAAAGCCATCTCATTTTTACTCCTCACTTTCAGTTCTATCACTCACAGTAGGAAGAAGGCCAAGGAGAGATGCCCTTATTTTGACACAGCACACAAAATCCAGGCCTTTGCAATCACAGTCAAACACTGTAATGCCTTAGTTTGTTTCTGCTGGGTTGCAGCTGCAGATAAAACTTTTGAAGCTGCAGCAGCCAGACCAAGCAGTTTTTTATAACCCAGAGAAGGTTCTGTGGCAGAATCTTCTCTGCCTATGACTCACTTCTGTAAAGGAGACACAGGAATTTAACTACATTCACAGGCTGGGATGTTTATTCCTTTTTTCAAACACACAAACCCCACCGTTTGCTTTACTAATCAGTTTTTACCTGCTCTCCATTTATTCTATCCATTTAGGAAGATCTGCTCTCTACACTTCCAGTTATCTCCAGCTGGGACTTCCCACCACAACTGGTTGGTCTTGTGCAGAGAGGTTTGTCTTACAACTCCCACACAAGTGGTAATGGGATATTTCACCCCATCCTGTATGCACTGGCCAGCTTCCTAAACAAAGACAATTAATTAATTCCACAGCTTTTCAGAACGACCTGGGATAATCCTGGCAAATGCCATATTTTGGATGTGGGTGCTGCAGAGAAGAATAAGCATCTGCTGCACAGCAGGATGGGTTGGACAGAGAAGCACATGGAAATCAGGTTCACTGGGAAATCAGTCATGCACCAGCTCAGAAACTGCTAATAATGCACAGATAACACAGGATGTGCAGAAAACACTGACTGTGTTCTGATTATCAAGCAGAACTTCCCCCTGATGCCTGCAGGTCTAGAGAGCAAATACTTCTGCATTAACACATGCCTTGGATAATCCAGAATGCTGGAAAATAGTAAAAGTAGAAGGGCTCTCCCTCATCAGAATTGTTCACTAGTTTGGGGCCAAGGACACATATAACTTTTCCTATGAAAAATAAAATATTAATCCCAACTGACTTTTAAAGGGGGGAGAAATACAAGCATGGAAAGCTGCCTTATCTGGCTTAGTGAATGAAGCTGTAGCCTATACATCTGTCTTGTTTTGTTCAAAAAACATTTCCTAACAGAGTCCCTCAGGAAAGAGGAAACGTTCAGAAAGGCTGAACCCTGAGCAGAAAATAAATCAGAAGCCCACTTGAACAAAGTCCATGACCCTAAAGCAGAACAGATGCATCTTAGGCCCTTGTGAAGACTTTACAAAGAGCAAATGTTGATATCACAGCCCTTCTCACACAACACTTCTCACACAGATGAACCTGAGTGAAGAGATGCAGTTTGCCACTGTATTAAAGACTTGAGTGGGTAAAATTCTGAGATTCAAACAGCCCTGAGACTGGATAGTCATTCCATGGTTTTGTCATGACGAATAATTTACTATTTGTAACCCAAATCACAACCAAAAGGGTTACCTAGTGAACAGGTGTGGAGACATCACACCCATGGGTCTGCAGGATGCCACAACACACAAGAGCACAGAGGCTTTGCTCTCTAAATTGCTCTACTTGCTTCCAGGTGACCAAAAATACACAAAAATGACCAATCATGGCTCCTTTTTGCAGTGACCCATCACCACAGTGTGAGCCACGGCAGCTTCTTAATAGTCTTAATGAGAAGAGGAAGATTTAGTGCCAAATTTCCATAAAACAAAAAGCATTGTCTGCCCTTCCACAAAGCCCAGTTGCAGAGTTGCAACAAATCACTTTTTTAGCCATGATATTTCTTCCTATAACATATAAAAGCTGTCCAATTTGTATCAAGCAGTAAAAGGCCCCTGGCTACATGCTAGGATAGGGGATACCCAAACGTGCCTGGCTTCCACCTGAGTTTAAATCAGAGAATGCAGGAAATATGTATGTGGCAATGGTTCTGTCCCAGTTCTTTCAAGTGAATAAATGTACTTTTAACTGAGAAGAAGAGAGATGTCAGTTCAGGGCTAAAGGAATTCATGAAGACATATTTAGGACTCGGGAGAAAAGATAAAAAGACTCCTGAAATTAACATTAACAGCATGCATACTGTGTAGTCTTAAAATATTTTTTAGGTATTAGAGACATAACACCTGAAGGCTACAAATGTGTCTTTCACAAATACTTCATCTAAGTTAGCATCTGCTGCTGGGGTCATTCACCAGAATCCCACACAAAAAGGGAATTTCTCACACTCCTAGGCAGGTAAGGAAAAACAGGGCTTCTACTCTTCAGAATATATTGAAATATTCCCTGCCAGTGACTGGGGCAGGCACAGCATTGAAATCCCCCCACTCCAGTGGGAATTTCCAATCCTGCTGGGCCACACGGCCTTGACCTTGGGCTAGGACAGATCCAGGTCCTGTAGCTGTGCAGAGAACACTCAGAGCAATTCCCATGAAAAACATCACTGGGAATTTTCTGTGCCTGGGGAAATTCTGGGATTTAAGTGCTCTGTAGTAGCACTGTGAGTTTGTGTCACTGGCCCCTGGGTGACAATTCCCAGAGCAGCCTCTCAGGACAAAACTCCAGCCCAGCTCATGGGGATAATGCTGCACCATTAATAATAATATATAATAATAATATAATAATAATAATGCTAACAGAGGAGAAGAAAAAGAAACTCACTTAAACCCTGACATTAGTTACATGTTGCTACACAGCAAGTTCTTTTCTGTCCATAATTCTATTATAAATATAAAAAATCCAAAAGATACAGGTGGACCTTCTGTCTTTAAATACAGTGCTGCAAACAGTAGATTTCTGCGTGGAGTTTGATTTGAAAAAGGAGAAAGCAGGAAATAGTAATAATAAATTGGAATTGTTTGCCTTTTTTGTGTGTAGAACCTTTTAAGACTTTTGTCAAAACATTGACTTTTTTCCCCCAATTAGGGTAGTTATTACAATTTCATTGGTAATTAAAAATACTACCTTTTAAATTTAAAAATACCAATTCTATATTCTGTACTAATAAAATATGAAAACAACATGGTTTGATTGAAAGAGGAAAAACTTGTTTTCCCAGCTTAAAAAGATAATTTGACTTTAGTTAACTTTAATTAACTTTTACACCTGCACTCTCCCAATGAGCTGAGGGGGAAGATTAGCCACCGACTATGATGCTAACAGGAGTTCAATTCAATATTTATTATTCATCCCAGTATTCCGTAGGAATTAATTCATTTAATGAGCAAACAGGCATTGTGAATACTAGAATGGATTTTCAACACCTCAGATATTTATGTCAGTGAAGGTAACAGAGAAAATGCTTACTTGTGAGACACTGGGATGTCATTTTCCCCTGGGTATTTCTCTTCTCCAGTGATGTTTTCACCTCAAAATTCCCTCTCACTCATCCAGTCAAACCACTGGTGGTGAATGGAGTCCATGTGAGCTGCTCTTACTGGGACAAACTCCCTCTCTCAGTGGGTAATTCTGGTTTTCAGTCTCATTTCACTGCTCTACACCCCACTCATTGACAATCCTCTGTTAGTCCTTTGTTTCCCTACCTGCTGGGTTTAAACATTCATTTGGGGGTTAGCTCTCTTGCCCAGTTGTAGGTAATTAATCTCCCAGCAATACTAGAGTTGTGACTCCATTTATCAAAAAAATAAGTTTCAAAACAGGTATTTCAAGCTTTCTCCCATATTGCAAAAGAACATCACAACCCATTCCTGTTATTTGGGGATTCTTGGATCACATTTCAATCTCTTTCAAGTCCCAGCTCCTTGCCTTCATGTCAGTGACTCACATTTTGTTGCTGTGCTCATGAAGTGTTTTATTAATGAAGATGGAATAACAAACACCCACACTCTGGCACATCCACTTCAGGCCTCACAGTTTTACTTTTCTCTTTGCTGGTACTTTCACACATTTGTTTTCCATATTTCAGATGCTTGAGGCCTTGATAGCATCATTATAGAACTGTTTAATCAAACCCACAGTTTACTCTGACAATATTTGGCATTAGTAACAGCTATAACTCACCATAAACATTCCACTGGCAACTCACTCATGGGAGATTTTTCAGTAGCTTTTACATAATCAAAAATCATGTGGCATTAAACAGACACTTAGATACAGACTGTAATTCTGAATTATTCTGCTATGGCTTTTTGTATACATAGAAGAAAAACCAGCAGATTTCTTCCATTGTTGTGTATAAATTTAAAATAAAACAGTGGCAAAAACTGTAGTAGTAAAAAACTTAAACGTTCCCCAAGGAGGGAGAAAGCCCATTCAATTGAGTGATCAAAAGACAGAATTAACAATATTTCAAACGCCAAAAAATGTGCAGGATCAAAACCTATTCAGAGAAAACCTCAGGAAGAATATTTACTAGAGGTTATTAAAGGCAAAAATGGAAATTTCCAGCAAGCCATTACATCTAGGTCCTAAGCTGGGGAAATTTAGGACCACAATAAAGATCCTTGCACAGCTGCTAGTTCTTAAAGGTTCATAATACCTGTTAGAGGCCACACTGGAATAAACATCATGCACAATAGTCCCACCAAGTACAACCACTGTTGTGTTCTTAACAACACTTTCCATCTTACTTAGGCAGGAAATTACTGGCAGTTTTCTTAGGATGTAAATTGGAAAACACTGATGAGCAACAGGCAGAACCTGCAATTGCTTCAATTACTCTCATAACCCCTTCCTTTTTTAAAAACATCAATACTGCAGATTGCTTTGGGGAGCTTATTTCTTCCTGCATTTTTTTTTTTAATAGTATTCTGCATTAAATGGATGTTTAGCCATCTCCTCAGAAGCAAATCTATCCCTCAACACAAACACTTCCTTCACAGCTCCTCTGGGCCTACACAAACAGCCAAGGGAAGAGATCAATATCACACTATTTTCAGCTGTTTGGTCTTCACCCTTAATACAGTCACACTGCCAGAATCTCCACATGTGGTAATTGCAAATTGTTTTCAATTTTGCACCTAATTTGCATTTATGTTTCAAATATCCAAACCCAGGTGTGTCTGTTTAAACAGATACCCACAAACCTTTACCCTGGGGCACAGAGATTCCTGCTAAAATACTCAGAGATGCTTTGACCTTTCCCCAGCAGTGCTCACATGTCACACAGGAAGAATATCCAAGTGCTCTGTGATGTGAGGACATTTATCCAATCACCCTTTCAGCCATCTCCCCGTCTGTACACTCTCACTTTTGCAAAGTGCAGTGACAATGAGAACGTTCTGTTCTCTGCTCAGAAAATGGGAGGAGGGTGATTACAGCCAGTTTACAGAGGAACCTGAGATGTGCTGGACTTTGCTGACTTCAGCTCTCAGATGTCAAAATTCTATCCTGTGAAACCTCCTATCATCTGACATTTATACAGACAGGAATATTTTCCTCCACACTCGTGCTAATATGGCCAAGAGGACATTGTCACTGCACACTCCCACCTAACCCACAAAAAAGATTAATTCTGGAACAAAATTAAACTGCCTCAGATGTGATTTTTCCCAGATTTGACTCTCTCCAAGCAAACTACATCTATTACCAGCAAAAAAAACCACAAACCATTGCACATGGTAGCTCATTTCAGGCTCTGTCAAACTGGTGTTTTCCCACTAAAAGTTAAAAAAACAAAAACAAAACAAAACAAAACAAAAAAAAAAAAAAA
>WEIU01017749.1:1097922-1135003 GCA_013389925.1 Aegithalos caudatus
CCAGCCCGGCTCGGGACACACACACAAAACCCTCCGTGTTCCCTCGGCACACACACACAAAACCCTCCTCGTTCCCTACACCTTCACCCCCGTCCAGCCGGAATTCTGAAGATTTATCCCCATAAACCGGCCCCTAATTCACATCACACCGTGTTTTGTCTGTCGCCTTGTTCTTTTGCTGTTCTTTTAGCTTACTGATTGTTTACATACTTGGGAGTCAGTTTTTCCCGCGTTTTCTATAAACAATGTTATTGTTGACAATATCTCCAGGTAGGAGGGACAATTGATGGACACTTTCAAGACCGGTGGGATTGAGGAGGTTGAACCTCTATCTTCCAGTGTGGTCCCTTTCTGTGAAATGTATATAAGGTGAAGTCAAAAAAAGTAAACTCCTCTCGCTCTGACTTTGTCGTCTCTGTTGCGTTGCCCTGTGATGTTAGTGCATCATTTGTCCCAATGACAGCACTGCTATTAAAAGGGACCACTGGCAGGGGGAACTGATTTATATCCCTTATCCTGATATAGAAACTCTGATTCTCATCAGAATTCTCAGACTTTTTATTGCGGGGTGCTAGAAGCAGGTTTTCTATAGTTTGGTGCTTACTTTGCTTGGGGTCTTTCACTTTCAATATATAAATTCTGATTCTCATCAGAATTCTCAGAAGTTTTTATTGCTGGGTTCTAGAAGCAGCTTCTCTAGTTTGGTGTGTAGTTTGTTTGGTTTTGTTTGCTTTTGATATACAAGTTTTGATTCTCATCACAGTTCTCAAAAGTTTTCATTGCTGGATTCTAGAAGCAGCTTTTCTAGTTTGATTTTCGTTTGCTTGGTTTTGGGGGGGGCGTTGGTGTTTCTTTTTTTGCTTTTGATATATAAATTCTGATTCTCACCACAATTCTCAAAAGTTTTTACTGCTGAGTTCTCAAAGCAGCTTTTCTAATTTGGTGCTTAGTTTGCTTGGGGATTTTTGCTTTTGATATATAAATTCTGATTCTCATCAGAATTCTCAAAAGTTTTTACTGCGGGGTTCTAGTAGAAGCTTTTCTAGTTTGGTGTTTGCTTGCTTGGTTTTTCAGTGGCTTTTAAATAATCAAACATCATGTGGCATTAGACAGACAGATACAGATTATAATTCTGAATTATTCTGCTATGGCTTTTTGTATACATAGAAGAAAAACCAGAAGTTTTCAGAAAATTTGCTTTTTAAATCCTGGGTATTAGTACTTTACAAATTCTGCTAATATGGGTAGAATGTAACGTAATACCACAATAAAAGATATTACCTGAACTATAAATACTTTTCACATTAATGATGCATTGATTTATTTGCCTGTAAGACTGATAAAAGCATCCCAATGAATGGGATGTGATTCCCACACCACAGCTAAACAAACCTGGTTTGATGGGCAGCTATGCAATGGTTAAGAGCCTTGCAAACATTTATGCAAATCAATAATTTATGCAAATCATTTATTTTCCCAATAGTACATTTTTGCAAATCCTGACTGAAAACTAAGATTCAAAGGCCAAGCAGGGCAAAACAATCACTTTCCCTTCAGTTTCACTTGGATGATGTAAGCAGAAATGACAGAAGTGCTGTACAAAATGTATTTTATACCCTGTTCGTTTCAGTGTCTCGTATCCATCTCTGGGAGCACCCTGCACCCTACAACCAATTTAGCACTGCTGGCAGTGAAGATCAATTTCTGCCCAGCTTTTACACAACTCTGCTGCAGACACGACACAGCCTTTTCCTGCTTTTTCTTCATCTCCATCCATTTATTCTTAGACTGTCAGCATGCTCACCAGGCCTCTCCCTAAAAGTCTACTATACTCCAGTATTTAGAAGTACCAAAATTTGATTACTAACAGCAGAAAAAGCTTTTGGTTTTCTCCACTGGTTTTTCTGCAATTCCTTTTAAAAGAACCCCATTTCTTATTTAGAAAGGTCTTGTGTCTGTGTTGAGCTCCTATCCAACCCCAGCTTTTCTTTCCACACCAGAATCATGAGTATTGAAGGAGATTCAAGGGTCTTTTATCAAACCATACCTGGCATTTCAGCAGCTCTCTGGATTCACCTGCTTGTTAGCACTTGAATTTTCTGCTATTGGAAATAGTTTATTCTTATTTTACTTAGTCTCTCACCTCCTTGGCGAAAACACAAACACAGGAGAATCTCTGATGGTGAAATGAAGGAAGACAGTGAGAACAGGGCAATTTCTCAGTTTCATCTCTCCTGCCAGAAGAGATGACACCTAACTTGATTTTAATCAATGAAAAACTCAAAATCTCAACCGTGTCAACTTATCCTGGAGATCTGCTTCTCTAGGAATAATAAATCAGCTCCAGCTCTGTAGACACCACACCATTACCACTCCAGGCAAGGTTACCTCTGATAAACAACATTCAGCACCTGATTTAATAACAACACAGAGTAGAGGCTGATGGAACAGGGAAAAGCTGCCAATACATTACGAGAGTCTGAATTCTAAGAACAACTGGTTTGCCTTAATGTCATTCATCACTAAGTAACATTTCTAATTTGAGGATTTTCCCTATACAACCAGCACTAGTAACACTGTCTCATCATCTAAATGATACTGGAGGATTTTCAAGGGGACATTTCCAGATAATGTGGAAATATTATCCTTTATATATGGAATAATGACTGTGACCTCCAGCCTTTGGGCCAATTCCTCTGCTGGGATAAAAAAGTCATGGGCATCAATAGGGAACAAAACACTGGGAGCAGATGGAGGTGGAAGGAATTAAACTCAGGATTCTGTACCTGCTTCTGCCTTCTCCCATCTGCTGTGCATTAACACAGCAACATTTCATGTGCCTGGATTCTCAAATTAGTAACATGATGAAAAACTTTACAAAATGTTCTCAGGTAAACTCTTCCCTTCATGCTGTATTGCATTCAGCATAAACCACTCCCTGATCCTAAGCTGTAAGGAAGCTCCTCTATTTTTCAGTAGTTCTGTAAATGAGTTTGAGAAAGAAAACCAAACTTAGCCAGATATTCCCTGGATTTGTTGTTTTTACTGGCACAAGTTGGATCAGCTCTATGTTACTACTTGAGATGCCTGCACAATGCACTTTCCCTTCTCCCCCTGTGCAGAAGACTCTCCCCTCCCACCCAACCCATTATCCAAATGCTCTGTGAAGATGCTCAGGGAAGAGTTATTTTTGCTTTCAGTTCTATTGTTCCCTCCCTGGTAGTGACAGATTCATTTAATTATTTTTTTTTAAGAATGCTAACACAGGTTCCATTCAATAAGAATCTGAAATTTAAAGAAATCCACCTCTTTTTTTTCAAGCCATTATCCCCAGCTAATAGATATCCCTCCTGAAGCAGCAGCAGAGATGAAGTAATTTCAGGTACTATCACATTTCTATTCAGATCACAGGCAGCAATTCTTGCAGCGATTTTATTTCTCAGCAAAAATCATTATTGTCCCTCCTGAATTACCCTGAAGAGCCCTACTTTACTCCCACTACCTTTTCCCAACATTGCTTGATTAAAAAACAGTACATGGTATTTGTTATCAAATATCGATATATAGATGGGAGTGTGAGAAATGGAGACTGGGGGAGAAGCAAAGGCACTTTAGAAAACATAAACCTTTAATAAGCAGGAAGGAGAATTTAAAGCAGCCCAAGAGAAGACTGAGAAGCTGCAGATAGAAGAGTGCAGCACTTAGAAGAAGCCATAAGAAAAAGGGACGGAAATCCAAGGATCCAGCCCAAATCCATCCCTCCAGAGTCTGGCAGCCAGTAATTTTACAACTTCCTAAAGCTTCCAATAATAATTCCTACAGTTAGATTTTCTTAGCTCTGCAGGTACAACCAAGTGCCTGATGAGATTTAAGAACAAAAGAAGGGCTTTAAAAGACTCAATCACTCAGCTTAATGAAAACATCCTGAATTATTTAACAAACAATCTATTAGGCAGCTCTAGCTATCAGGAAACATGAAGTTTGATAGATCTGACTCCCTGCTGGAGTTTTATATCACAGTGACTCCAGCCCTTTCAATGCAGTCTCAGTGATGTAACACAAAAGTGAATTCAGCCTGAGATTGAGCTGCATTAGACTTTCATATAGGATCTGTCACTAAGAGCAGGAAAAGCAGCCCACAATTATTTAAAAAATAATAAAAAAACCCTGGAAATAAGCCTTTCAGGCTGTGGAACTGGGACATTATTCAATAATTCGTTCTCAGGTCCATTTGAATTCTCATCTGTCACCTCTCCTTTTATTACCAGACTGTTCTATAAGCAATGATCTGGCAACACACTTGAAAAATCTACGTATTCCTTCTCATCCATCACAACAAACAATTTTCCAAGCAACAACAGAGACAGTGTAATTTCAAGAGCAATAAGCTCAACTCCTAACTCATTATTTTTATGCCGTTGTAGTGTGGCATAAGAAATATCATGGAAAACAGGAAACCTTTTCCTCTTTCCATCACAACCATCTTCAGTACATCAAAATGCACTGCTAAACATGCCTTTAGAACTCTTTCCATCACTCAAAAATAAGCAAAAAATAAAGTCCAAGCTACTGAGGCTCAAGGAAGACAATGAAATCTTGTTTGTTAAGACACCACCTCAAAGTCTGAGGACACTTTGATACAGACAACAAAAGCATTTGGCAACAGAAAAGAAATTAAAAAATTAAACTCCCTGAAGACAGTTTGACCAAGAAATTCAGTAAAGCCCCCACCTTCCCAGTACAAAATGACAGGTGTTCATCAGATCTTGTTCTGCACTTGTAAAAACATTTTCTAGTTTAGAGAACACATTCAGCCAGAAAAACACTACATCATTCTTCAAAACGCTCATTTTTAACTGGCACAAACCTAATTTCAATGCAAATATATGAAGCACAAAAAAACCAAGTTTCTAAAAATAAAGCTCCACCTCTCAGAACATCATTCTGAAAGTTAACTTTTGACAAACTAACAGAAAGGCTGTGACTTTGTGTAGCAAGATGTTCCAGCAAGAAGCATCAGTGCAGGAAAAAATATTGAAAGATATTCTTCCAAAACCTACTATAAGGGGTAAAAAAAAGGATCCTGTCAAATAATTTGAGAAGCTAAAAAACTCTTGTATACATTTTCACTTTTCAAGATATTTTTGTATTTCTGTTGGTGTGACTAAGCAGTTTCAGAAGGCAGAGATTTCCAACTGAAAGACAGTGCTCATTTGGAGGAGGTCCAACCACCTCCTCCTTTCAGGGAGCTGTTAATGTTTGATGTTCATGTTTAAAACAGCATTAATCATGCCTGCAAACAAGGAAAAGAGGGTTGCCAAACATTCAAAATACTGAGTGTTGCCTTATTCTGGCAAAAATCCACAGTCATGCAACCTCGAGTCTGAGGGGATACAGATTAGATAATCAGAAAAAGAGGGGGGGAAAATACCCAAACTAAGTGTTCACAGTGACATAATTTCCATTCCTGGCACCATCCAAGGAGAGGCACTTGGAAAGGCCCTGTAGCACTATGGTACTGCTATAAAGAGACCAAAAAAAGATTAAAGGAATTGAGTGCAATAAACTATTAACTCTGAGTGACATCAGGCTGAGTATCAGCAGCCCCTCTGTAAATCAGGTCTGTAACACCTTAGCATGACCTTGGGTTATGGGACACATTTCCTGCCAAATTGTGCTGTTAGACAGAAAATGAAGCACGCAGCAAAGACACAGAGTAGGTTATACCCAACCTTCAGGCCAGCTTGGCCAGCCCTGCTCAGTTTCCAAACCAACAGGGGCCTTGCCCTTTGGAATGCTTTGCTCTTGCACGGCTCTGAACTCACCCAAACTTTTGCTTTCTCTTTTTGCATCTGCCCTCCTCACTATAACATGGAATTCCAGAGGTGCTTGCAGTTGTACCCCAGATTTTATCCCCGCTCTGCAGAGCAGTGACACAGCTCAGAGCCCAGCCTGTGTGTGGAGGTGACACAGGAGAGAGCCACGGGGCTATTAATGAACCTTCCTGCACCAATTCTGATCACTTTGCCTCTCTTTGCTAAGACAGATATTCCCTGCACTATATATTCACATATTAAAGAGCATTTAAGCCAATTCAAGAGCAGTCACTTCAAAAGCAACAAGGTGTCACAGGTAAGAGTTAGTGCCAGTGATTGATGACCGAAACAATTTAAAAGAAGATTTAAACTCAGTTACAAAATCTAATCTCTTCAGCAAAATGCTTTACTTACTGGACCTTGAGGACTGTTCTTGGCACTGGAAACCACAGTCATAACATCAGATTTATAGTCCTGAAAAGAGAAGAGGGGACAAAATAGTCAGATTAAAGATAATAGTTGGCACTTTACATATCAGAAATAAAGACCACCATTGAGCACCACTGTGATTAGACTCGGAGTTGCCATTAGTAAAACATTTGATTAGGGAGATTTTCATTGCTGTTCATCATCTGCCTTAGACCCTTTTGACTAAATTACACACGTTTTTGGTCTTACCATAATGATCCCCAAGAAAGCCAGCATCCTGATCTCTCTTTTGGAAGGCAGTGGGGTGGGAAGGACAGGATGATGATACAGCTGCTGCCTTCCACAAACTCAGGAGAGCTCCCTAGCAATTCCTCAGCCAGGTCTGCACATGAAATTTGGGTGACAGTTTCTCAGCCACTCAAAATGCTCTCAGCATCTTATGACAAATGATTCTCTATCCCATGAGAGGGATCTTGGTTTATTCCCTCCTTTAGCAACAGCCCTGTAAATACTGTTCCAAACCCCTGCAGCACAGGCTGTGCAGGAGGCAGGCCCATGGCTATGCTGGCTCACCATTCTTGTGGCACATCTCCATATAGGTCCACCCTAAAGCAATGTAAAATCCCTCATTTTCTACCCCTCAGGAAGCTTCTCCTACAGCCCAGCTGGCATTCCACAAGTCACAAAGCAGTTTAGGAAAAAGCTGAATATTCTGCTGTAATTGCAATAACAGAAACAAATGCTTGGAGGGTTTTTTAGCAGATGATAGAAGTGCCACAGTGTCTAAATACAGGCACAATAAATTCAAGTGCAAGACTCAGGGCAGTATTTAAACAGTTCTGATTTTAAAAGGATATGTTAGAAAGAGTTAGCACATCACATTTTTGCCTCTTCCCTGATGAATGCAGCCATTACACTCATATTTATATTTTGAAAAGCCCTCCCAGGGCTGACCTTCTCTTGTTCATGCCATTCCTGTCAATAGAGATCAGATTTACATGGCAAGCCAAGCTACACAGTTCTCCCCACTGTTTGGGAATTGAAGTCTGATAAGCTGAAATTGAGGCCTATCTGTCCAAGACAGCAAACAGTAACTACTATGAACTTCTTTTAAGTATCAGCATCAAGTATGGCTCCATATATAAAGCTTCTAGAGCCTTTATTTATAGGAGATATGCTAAAACCCAGGAGACAGATGGTATTTTGGGGAGCTGCTAGTAGTTCTCCAGTCCTTTTAACCCTGAGTATCCCCCAGTCTCTGAATTGTATAAATCAGAGTATCCCTCAGCCTCCATTCAATTTAGCCATTGCAAACACCATCTCCTTCACTGGAAGTGCCAACAGACTTCACAAGGTGTAAATAGATCCCAAACTATCATCAAAATCACCTCCCAGACAAACCCCTGCAGCCCAACTCCATGTTTCCCACAAAGGATAGCAGTGGCTGTTGTCCACTAGGATGCTACAAACTGAGACCAACACTGAAGAAAATCACCAAGCAAACCTTCTCTATTCCAGCCTGGATGAATTAATAGAGCCTCCACACCCTTACCCACTGCTGTGCCACTGAGCAGCTGTGCCTTTGCTGCCTTTGCAGGTTTCCTTCAGGTTTACTCCTGCCACTCTGCTCCCTCCTGCCCCCAGAGCCCCTTCCCTGCCCCTACTCTGCCTCCCTGCAAACACACTGTGCAGCAGGATGGATGTGCAGATATTTGTATTCCATGCCCATTTCCTTGCCCTCCCTTCCCAGCAGGATGTTCTTGTTGCAGAACTCCTCAGGCTGCACGATTTCCCTGGGATCACAGCTTCACAGTGCTCAGGAAGGACTGTGGGAATCCAAACTAACCTTTTTGCAGGGCTGTTCTTCCTCCTGGGAAACTCCCTAGGAGAGGCAGGCAGGCAGAGACAACACATTTTGTTTCACACAACTCTTCCAGAAGGCAATGCCCCGAGTTCCAAATAAATATGACATTTTAAGCAGCTCTTCTGCAGTTATACTTTTTTTTTTCCCCCAACCCAGCTAATTCCTAAGCATTGTGCAGCTCTGTGAACCAGTAACAAATTAATAAACAGCTTTAGGCCAATGCTGCATGTGGGACACCTCCTTGGGAGGCTCGTGGTGTGCTCCCTATTAATAACTCACCACCTGTGAAAATCCAGGGACATTGAACCAGAAAATAAAAGCAAAAATAGCAAAACTCCTCAGGTCTAGGTTGATTTTAGGAGGGACAGAGAATCCCAACAACAATCCAGACTAAACCTGTTAGCAAATCCCTCCCCCAGTGATTGCAGATGCTTGGACTGGGGTGCACCAAACCCCCTTCTCTCCTCCTGTATCACACAGGCTGAAACCTCCCTCCCCTCACTGCAGCTGCAACAGCACCCTTCTGCACTGATAGACAAAGGAGATTAATTCTCATCATAATGATTTTCACATATAAGACACTTTCCCCTACACCATTTCAGTATTTACAGCAAACAAAAAAATTGGTTTGTGGAGTTGCTTTTGCACTCATTTTCAGGTAATGTGTCATAATAATATCTGGTACATGTTCAGGTTATGCAAAGTGTTGTGCCACTGACAAATCATTTAACTATGCACTTGTCTTGGAGGCTGCAGGAAAATGGAAATTACACAGTTTCAACACTGCAGCAGCACAATAAACAAAAAGTTTCTCCCTCCTGTAGAGCTACACTTCATGTTCCTATCAGTGCCTCCTCCAGGTAATTTCTTTTGGGTCTCTTGTTTCCATTAACATTTGTATTTTGAGGTGATTTCTGCCTGGTACTCGAAGGTGGAATTGCAACCATTTACAGGCTATTTTATTTTTTTCTGTTACCAAGGGCAGCTGTGCTGTGTCCGTGCCAGGCTTTCCAGAAGTTTCTTATGATATCCATTACTATCCATCTGCCCTTAGAGAAATCAAGAAATAGCAATAAAACGCTCCCTAAATTTTATATGGGGCACAGCCTTCTCCCCACCCCTCAAACTGAAAGTTTGGAGTAAATGTCAGCTAGCAGACATTACTATCCATTCTTCTGCCTTTAATGGGAAAAATAAATTTTGGCAGTCTTTCCCCAGTGTTAAAAGTCTTAGCTACTCCCTGGGGATAGAAGGAATCAATGCAAGTAAGATCCATATTTTCTTTCTTGGAACACCACTACTTCCAGCAATTTATTTGACTGACTATGCCTTCTATTACCATGTAAATTGTTTCAGGCTGCAGGAAAAAAAAGTATTAATCTCCCCTCAGTAAGTCATAAAATAAAGAAATCAATTTCAAGGTCAATTTAGTCTAAATAACACCTGCTGCCCTTTTTGTAACATGCAGACTCCTCTGAAACACTAAGTTGCTGTCTATAAAGGCATCAATACGTGATGTCTCACATAAATCAGGGTGCTGCATGGTACAGTACAGCTGATTTGCAGGGTACCAACTGGGGATGGAAAAAACATTCAGAGCAGGTCCCACCTCTTCAACACAAGCACAAGGCTTTACAACAGAAAATAAAGCCAAGGGAGCCTGGAGTCTGTAGGGGTCTGGTTCTGCAAGGGGTTTGTGCCTTGTAAGGTTTTGGGGACATCCAGGGAGTCCCAGTTCCGTGCTGGGAGCATTTAGATCCATGAAGGGTGGGCAGCCTCAAGCATGAGCTTCAGAGAAGGGGGAAAGGACAAAAAAATAGTAGTAACAAGAAGAAATCTTTCCTTCTGTTGGAAAGCAGAGTGGAATGGCAGAGATTGACAGTAGGGTAATGGGGTTTTTTCCCTATCCTAGAATTCAGAAAAGGGAAATGACTTGAAATAGTCTCGCCTGTTTGCATGGAGGGAAAACTTTTAAGTGAAAATCCATTTCTCTTTTAGTCAAAAACTGTCCAATCTTTCTTTAAATTATACTTAGCATGCCCTCATTGTAGCACAAGGCTGTGTTTGATGGCTCTAAAGGGGAAGGACATCCATGCCCTTCTCCTGAGGTTTGCCTTGGACTCTGTATCCATTCTGGGCTGTAGCAAAAGAGCTCCAAAGCCCCAGGACTGGGTGGCCTGGTCACTGTGTTCCTCCCCACTGTGGTACTTCTTGCCCATAAGATGAATACAACTATTTTTCCTTTCCCATGTCCAGTTCACAGCAGTGCTGGTGCCTTTTTAAATGCAAAGTTCCTGACAAGTTTTATTTCTTCCTCTGGGTCCCCCAGCAGAAGACAACCTGGACAACCAATGCCCAGGTAGCAAAAGTTCCTGAATGAAGCAAATATTCAGATATTCTGGAAAGGGGGTTCTATACTCCTGTAAGACTTCTCTAATGAAAATAAAACAATGTCCTCAAGGCCTCTGAAAAGGGCTGAAAACATAAGGATGCACAAGGCTGAGCAGACAGCAAATTGAAATCAATTTACAGAAAATGCTCTAACATAGGAACTCTAAACCAGGAGCAGATTGTGGCTTCCCTAATGGAGATTTACCACAGCTCTGCTCCAGGATATGGAACACCCACCAGGTGCTCCAGGCAGAAATGTCACAGCAGCTGAATTCTCTCTCAGCCTGGTGGGCAGCAGTAGGTGATGTCCAAGGCCTTCCCATCATTTATTGCATGGGTGAATCTGGAATTATTGACAGGTTTCACTTCTTGTTCTACACAGCAGAAATCCTTCTTGCTGTACCCACAGAGAAAACCAACCCCAACTGTGTCCTTTAGAGCAGGGAGTACACAACACTGTCCCTGGTTCACAATTCATAGTTAGCACTGCAATGTGGAGCCATTTTTTATATATAGTCTTTGCATGTATTCAGCTTTATCTGGAAGACAACATTTCACCAAATAATCAAAATATATTTAATCAACTCTGATATATTCATATATTTATAGAGTATAATGATTCTTCTATGATACACTAGCAAAAAGGAATGCTACCCTTTTCCAACAGATAACACTCAGTGAATCAAAGGTTATGTAGAAATAAATTGGAAAACTTAAAGTCACAGAAAAAAATCATTTATTTATTGGATATAAGAAAATATTTCATTTTTTAAATCCATGGTCCTGAATCCTATTTAATGCAAACTTCTCTGTGAAATCCCACTATCACAAGCCAAGGATAATGGCTGTGTGTCAGGAGCTGCCAATATACTGATTCAGTGAGTCAAGAAACAAGGATGAGATTTACTAGGAGTGATAAGCATATTAATGTTATATCATCTAAAATCATACAAATTCTCATTTTGCAGTTGAATGTGTCTAATAGCATGAGATTCCACAGTAGAAAAAACAAACAGAAGCCTGACATGGCTGTCCAAGGCTCAAAAGATTAGAAGCACAAGAAAAGAGCAACTTTTTAAAAAGGGTTTATTTGCTTAAGGTAAAGGAGCAAAAACAACCACTAACTTCAGATGCACAGCAGAAAGACCAGTGTAAGACACACAAGGTGCTTTTTTTAATGGGAAATTATTTTTCCATGAGCCAAGAAGAAGCTTCAGAATCCTGAACAATGAAGCCCTGTAAGGAACAGGGAGAGATGTCTCCCAGAGATGAGGAATATAAGCAGTACAAGAAGAAAGCCAGAATATTCCTAATTGCTCCTGCTCAATTGAATGATTATGTATTTCCTAATCCTCCAGCAGTCCATGAAGTGGGTCAATTACTGCAGGATCTGCTGTGAAATCAAGGTGAAGAAAAAGACAAAACAAGGAGAGAGTTAAATAAATACTTTCAAAATGTAATCACAAAGGGCATGGATGAGCATGTCTGACATTGCCCATTATCTCCTGAGCAGAATTACTTTAGGTTTACTGAGGCAGGGGATTTCAGTAACCTACAAGTCACTCAGGAACATTTATCCAGGAGAAGACAATCAGGAGCAGAATCTTCAGAGCAATGATAATCATTGAGGTCTCAGGGCTGGAGGGTTCACCCTGGCACTGTAACAGCAGCAAACATCCCCAGGGATCTCAGAAATCCAACCTGCCCTGGCTGCAGGGAGTGCTGACTGGTACAGCCCCAGTGACACTGCAGATGAGTTCAGATGAGAAATCAAAGCTTTCTGTCTTTGCTGGAAGCTCAGAGAAACCCAGCTGGGCTCTATCTCTGCTCCAAACAGCCTTGGATAATGTTTCCAATGGTTCCTGATTTTCACCCAGCAAAGCAGAAAGTGCTGGAAATCTCACAGGAACATTCTCCCATGGCACCCCATCACCAGAACACCCAGCAGGAAATGCTTAATTCACCAACTAGCCAACATTTTCATTAAGTGGATTTAAATGCTGAAGATCAGCTATAGGATGCATCCATGTTATTTGTTCCCCCAGGCACAAAAAATATTTCTTATGCTACAGAACTTTCAGTCAATGATTATATTTTAAATTTATTACCTGCCTGATGACTATTGCAGGATGTTTCTCACAAAAGAATGTACTTTTCATGTGATTCTCTGGCACCAGTTAGAATGGAGCACAAATCCAAGCACTGATATTCTGCTATAGCAATACACCACCCACCTTGCCTTGTCCTGCCTCAAAATGCTCAGAGACAAGCTATGATCAAGTTTCTAGGGCTGAGACTTCAGAAAATAATCAGTGTATATAAGTGTATTGTTACATTACTGGGAACAATTACATGACTGTGAAGTTCACTTATTCAGAATTGGTATCTCTTATAATACTGTAAAATTAACAAGCATTACATGCAGTCATTCAGATAAAAAGACCAGAACATATTCTGTCCAGTCTTTGCTATTTTACATGCATATAAATTTCCTCTGTAGGGACTGCTGCCAGTCTAACATGACAGAATCCTGACTCATGAAACAAATATTTCAGTGCTGTGCAGAATTATCAGTTTTTACAGGCCAAACAGTGGCTGCTTCTCCACAGAGCATCATCTAGCTGTCCCCAGGCATTCCCATCTTTCCTTCCTGCTGCTAGCAGCAGCGTGCCATGGACTCTACTTCATGACATTGCAATGGTAAGAACTGATGAAGATATATATTTGAAATATTACCACATTACACCTCGTGCTGTGATTTGTGACAAGTGACCTTCCCTCAGCTCCTCTCAGGGCAGCATTCTGTGCACTGCCCAGGGCCTGGGGAGCTCCCCCAAGAGTGTTGTAATCCTGGGTTTGCTTTACTCACAGGAAAATTTAACATATGCACCACCTGTTATTTGTTAAAACATCATAACACCTGTTCTCTGAATGCCATTTCAACACACACCTGCAATTCCAAGCCACCTTCTGCCCTGAACACTTGCTGGTTTAGCACAGATTTCTTTTGGCATGGATGGAAAAACTACAGTTAAGTATTTCAATTTTCCTTATATACTAGCATTCATGTTATTTTTCAGGAAGGTTGATGAGGCCTGAAATAACAGGAGATTTCTTCCTTTTATTGAAGAAATACATATAAATGCAAACAAAAGTGAGGAATCAATTCAAAATCCTAGGATAGCTTTCCAATAAATAAAAGTGAAATGAAAATTCAGTTGCATGCAGCTATTACAAGCTCATATAACTCTGCCAAGATAGCACTTCAGCTCCGTGTTTATTTCTGTCAGAATAATATGAGGAATGCTCTATCAGTTGGAACTGGATTACAATAAATAAGATTCAATTTGAGAATAAATGGCTCGAGTCCTGAGTGCAATTTAAAATTTGTATATTTAAGCAAAATAAATCTATATCTCTTGCAAGCAAATAATACTTTGGACAGTGAGTTTATGAAGGGATACAAGCTATGAAATTATGTAGCTGGTGCTAATGTGCCACAGTACCTGTCAGCTAAAGAAAAACAGCAGTAAAACACAGCAACCAGAGAGAAGGAAGGGAAATGCTCTGAGAAAGTGCAGAAACATGGGGAGAATGGATGCACCAAGAAGAGAAATTAAAGGCAAAATCCTGGTATTGCTTCCCCATAACCCCCACTGCTCTCTGCCATCAGGGCAAGCCTGTTTCCATGGCAGGTTATGGAAACTGGAATAATGCAGCCAAATGAGTTCTGCTGGAATTTTCAGTGTCTCTGTAGTGCTCTAAGATATTGGAACTCAGAGCAAAAGCTGTGACTGCATTCAAAATGAACGAGGACATCCTGTATCCATGTGAGAAATGAAGGGCACGTGCACACAGGATGGAGCCTTGCCTTCCTTTTGGGCAGACAGAGAATCCTACAGGAATTTCAGGCCCAGCATCTCACCTCCAGCCTAGCCCAACTTCAGCTGTGACTGAGGACAGCCTTAGCACAAAGCAGGCCGCAAAGGAATAATTAGTTACTACTTATGGAATTCAGGCTGTTCTCTACAAACTGGATGTGTCCATTTAAAATAAGGGAAGAAAGCCTGGATTTAGACTTTCTGAAAGTAACCTACATTCCTTGGGCAGCAGAAGGAGTTCTCTGTAGTGATTTGTTTCACTAGAGAGTAGTTGAATGTGCACAAAAACCTCTGAGCAAAGGACAGAGGGTAGATGTGCCCTCCTGACAGAAATGCAAATACACCCAAACCCTGCAGACCAGGGAAATTAGAGCACAGGCCTTTCCTTGAGGTCCCACCCAAAAAACAGCAGCAGCCCTCAGAAGGAGGGGAAATTCTGGGAGCAGCTTGGACCAGAGACCCCACATCTCTGCATGGCAGCCCAGGACAGCTCCTCACCAAGCCCTGCTAATATTAACAAGCCCCCAAACACAGACACCTTCACCCCTTTATGTCATAATGCTGAATCATGTCCTAAATAAAGCACTGAAATCAAATTTCTCCACAAGGTAAAACTTGCAGCTTGAAGTCCCAAAAAGCTTTCATTTATTCATGATGAAACTTTCATCTCTGCTTGCTCCCTAAGCAGAGCTGGGAGTCAGAACCATTTGTGGCTGTTTTAGTTTGAAGGCATGAAGATGTGCAGTCAGAGCTCTGGATGGCTGTTTGCCAACACAGAATTGCACATGGCAGGTGAAAATTCACTTCTGAAATGGACATCAAATTCAAGGGAAGATATCTCTAATACTTGCAAAACAGACAGAATTTCCCTAAAAATAGGCTTTGAGTAGGATTAGACAAGCTGTGAAGAAGCTTACAGGACAGAAGAAGCATTTTAAACAGTTCCTCCTGGTTTATAAAAGTGACTTAGCAATTTTCCAAGTCATTATTGAAGAGTGCAAGGTGAGAATTTTCACCAGGTTCCTCTGGTGATGGACTGCAGTGATACCCAGCTGCAACCTGATGTGGTTTCTATCTCAGCAGATACATAACAGGTTCCACCTTGTGTCCCCTGACACAAGTGACCCAGGCTTTTCCTGAGGCTTCCAGCACTGAAATCCTGCAGCACAGGCAGCTCCAGTATTCCCTGGCTGATTGTGCCCAGCAGACATCCCAGGCTCCAGATACAAACTAGTCCTGACTTAAGAGTAAGTCTAACTTTTGGATATTTGAAAGATCCATTGAAATGGGTCAGATTCCTCTGAAATGACAAGACTGCATTTTTCAGAGACTTCAGAGGTGGATTTGCAAATGAAATTATACAGAGATTCTCATTTCATCGTTTGCCTGGCTTTAACAAACCAAACTGAACACAGGCAGTGCAGCACTGCCAACGTGTTCTACATGGAAACAGAGGGAAAGGGACAGAAACATCAGCCCCCAGCTCACAGCAGGCAATCTGCACAGAGCTGAGCACTCCCACCCCAGAGCTCAGGCACAGCTTCTGGCAGTCACAAGTGGAGCTGCAGGCTCTGCTCTGACAGCATCAGGAGAACAGGCTGAATATTTCCTTCAAGTAAACGTGGGCTGTGCTGTGGGCCCTGTTCTACCTAGGGTTGAAATCAGAGCATTGGGCAGGACAATTCTGCAGCTTCCAGCCTCTGCAAGCCCCTCTGCTTCTGCATATCCACAGCAAACAGCTGAAGTTCAAACAGCTGCAGATCTAGATGAACTGTGTTTTATATCTTCTGTTGCTTGTCCAAATGTCCCCCCACCCAAAGCAGGTACATTCCAGCAGGCAGAGCTGGCTCCTGGTGGTTTGATCTGTTTCAAACACAGAACCAGCTCCCTGGTTATTTACTAAAGCTGAATTCACATGGCAAATTGTTCTGCCTGGGACCTGCTCTGTTATTTTTTGCTTACTGATTCTGAAATTAGAGTCACTGGATTGTAAATCAAACAGCATCTAGTTAAAAAATAACCACAGCAGCATTAAAGCTCACTGTTTGGCAGGAGTACTGGCTGTGCCTGTCAGAAAAGGATACTCAGAGCCAAAAAGTAATGTCCCAAAGAAAACTATTTTCTTTACATGTAATGAAGCATCCATTAACAACAGTGAGCTTGTGAATAACATCTCTGTAAGAAAGGGTGACTTCTTCTTGCTGCATGTCCAGAGGAACGGTGGATTTGGGCACATTTCATATTTTGGCCTTCACTCTTTCACTCCTCAGGCACTGAGGGAGCAATGGAAAAGAGATTATGGTCTTAAAGGAAAAGAATCCTGCATGCAGATTGTGGGGCTTGATACCAGAAGCCATAATATCCCTTTATATTCAGAAAAGTACTGATAAGCACTGCAACTCCGAGAGCCAATGTTCACAGTGCAGCTGCCTGAAGGTGTAAACATGAATTTAATGCTAAGCCTACATTACATTTTTAGCCTTTAATCACCCAGGGCTGTGCAGAGAGCAGCTCCATCTTCCCAGCTCTGCTCTCACTGGAGGGAAGGCTGAGAGCTGAGAATCCTCCCCACTCTGCCTGCATGGCTGGGGGAGGAGGGGGAGTGGGGGCAGGTAAAACCTGCAGAACTGGGTCCTCAGCAGAACAGGGCTAACACCAAAATACTGACCAGAGCAGTGATGGTGGCTCTCTCTTCCCCCAGGTTCATACAACCTGGAATAAATACCGAGAGCCAAACACTGATCAGAGCTGTTCTGTCCTTATTTTTAAGTCCCTAGAGCTTTTTTCATGCCCTTAGTCATGGAATTGAAAAACACTATGAAAACTGAGAGGCCTTTGGGGGTTTTTCTGATTCACAACTAATATTTTCAGGGTGAAATTTTGTTGTGTTTTAAGCAGCCCACGTTTATGTCTCTGAAATTGCTTAGCAATACAATGTACACAATTTATGAAAACTCATTAGAGCAGCAATCTAAAGAAAGTGTTAAGATGACTTCTATAAACACTGAGGTTTTTTCCTACTTGTAAATTAGACTGACAAAATCTCAGGCAAGGCCCCATGTCTAAGAGTTTCTAGGAGTCAAACCTTGGCTTCACTGTCATTCAATCATTCCCCTGAATCTCTTTTTTAAACAGCAGCTATGCTCAAGCCCTGGAAATAGTGAGAAGTGAATCTTCCTCCCAGAACATTTTGTGCTTTCTTGCCAAGTCATCCTGTGAATGTGTTTAACTACAACTTACAAGTCAATTGGTGTGGAGGTTCCATCTGACACCCATCAGTCATCCTGTGCTGCCCACAGACCAGGCAAGCTGCCTGCAAAATGCCTTGTCAGTCTTTCAGGCACTGCCTTAACCAAACAGAAATGGACTAACAGCAATGCCAAGCTGTCACTCTACATTTATCAACAAAAGGGAGTAATTTTTAGGAAAATAATAATAAGCTCTCCTCACAGCACTAACGCTAAGTGACCTGAAAAACTTTCCTAAGGGACTGAAGCCACAGAACAAAGTTTCATTTCATCTTTGTAGATCTGACAGCTCAATTTCCCAAGTTCCCAGGGACCTTCAGCAGTGCTAAACAGAGGCAGTAACAAATGTCAGTGTTTACTCTGAGATCTCTTTGTTAAAGCTCTCTGTACTCAGCAGTCTTTAATAACCCTCTTCAGGCACAGGCAGAGCATGTTCTGCATAAAGCAATCAGGAGTGACTCAGCACAGGGTGTCTGCTATGGCTAACCAAGATGGAATTGCAGGATTTAACTCACACAAAGAATCACATTCCCCATCAAGACCCTTCTCCTGCCCTGGTAAGGAAATCAGCTTTGCTTTCAAGCACTCCAACCCCAATGCTTTGCTCTTGCTTTGCCACCTGCAGCCCCAGGCACAGCCTTACATTCCCATCACTCACATGGAGGGATAAGGTGCTGCAGCTTTGGAGCTGCTGCTAGCAGGGCAGGAGGTGGAGAAAACCCCAGAGCAGGCATTCCCAGCTCTGTGAGAGAACCAGAAACTGCTGCCAGAGGAGCTGGAACTTCAGCAGCAGCGAGGGCTGATGTGACAGAAGCGTGCTCACTTTACACAGATCAGCCACACTGCCCAGCCCAGGGCAGGCTCCTGATCCAAAAGGTGCTCCAGGATAATTACAGAGGTGTCCTGGTGATTGCAGCCTGCCTCCAACCAAAGCCACTGCTTTGGTCCAAAGCTCACAATAACTTTGTCCTCATGGATTAACTGATTGTCCTAGGTTTTCAAAAGCTGGCTCTACATTACAGATGCTAAGGAGGTTAACAGCAATGCAATGAGCAACAGAAGTTTCCTGCACCTAGTTTGCAATTAGAACTTTTCCTTTTTTAATTAAAAAAGCAAACAAAGCTTGAATTTCCAGAGCAAGACTTAACTGAGCTGAGTTGACGTTCATTATTTAATGAAAATACGTAACCAGGAAAATATCTGGGGGCTTCACTGACATTTAAAACAATGTTTTTGATAAACTGTTTTCCTTTGATAGTACATTGGACCAAGAACTTTTTCTGAACACTACAACATTCACAAAGAGAAAGAAACAGGATCAAAAAAAAATAAAATAGGAGCCAGAAGAATAAGACAGTTAACTTCAAAAAGCAGGATATACAACTCAAGTCATTCCTTAGGGTCATCCATCCAACCTGGTTTTAAAAGCCTTCAGTTACAAAAATTCCACTTTCCCCAAATCATTTATTCCATTTCTTTTAGAAAGCTTTTCTTAATGCCAAATCTCAATCTCTTTTGTACAATTTAAGCCCATTACCATTTGCTCTTTTCCCTGTGGGTCTGCATTTTCATCATTGCCTGAATCTGCAGCAACTTCTCCTGCATCTAAAGACCACCAGTACAGCTTCAGAGGTTTCCCTCTTCCTTAATCTCAGCAACCCCTGCTTTTTCAGCCTTAACTCACATACAATAATACAATGACTAAAAGTCCCTATTTTACATAAGTTTGGGTAGACAATGCACTATGAGAATTGAAGGTGAGGCTGAATGTGAGAGATCTTGAATTTTTCAACAATTTTGGAAAGTGGAGTAGCACCTGGCTCATTAATATTCATAGACAGATATGCACACGTATTTACAGACTTCTTTGCTTTGGGGATATTTTAGCATTGGTGGATCAAACCTGAAAGGATTTCAATACCTATTTATTCCAACCACATGCAAGCCAGCCCTCAGGACTAGGGAATTGCTCCTGAGCACAACTGGTCATTTCAGAACTCCCAAAGCTGAGCTTTATTCAGCTTTCAGGAGCTGGTTATTTGATTCAAGCCTGGAAAGCACAACCACAGATGGCAGCTTTTGGCTCCAGCACCAAACTCCCAGTTGCAGAGTTTTCAGCTGGCCCATAAAACCAGAGACAGCTGTGAAATTTAGAATCTGGTCAGTCTTTCAGATTATCAACTCCCAGTGTAGTTTGTTACTCGCAGCCCTGTGCCTGGAGATCCTCCTGGATGTGTGCTGTATCCAGGACCTCTGAGCCACAGGGATTCTCTGAGTGAAGGACACAGGAAAACACTTTTTGCATGTTCCAATGTCAAGTTCCTCATTCCCACTCCACTCTAGGAACCCTGTCCCACTCTGAGCAAATAAGCACTGCTGCTGATACAGATGGAAATACTCTCACACCGGTGCAGATGGGGTTTATTTGTAGAAATATCTCTCTAAACATAATTAACAACTAATGGCAGCAAAGAGCAAACACATTATTTGTCCTTTTTATTTTTTTTCCACTTTGAACCCAGAAATAGCAACCCAGCAGGAGAATTTACTTAAGTCAAATGAGCTAATGAGGAGACTATTCCTGTATAATGAGATCCAGTACTTGCTTTAGCTTGTTCTATTCATAGAATCTGCAGATTTTACTCTGCTGTTTGGACTCCACACACACCTAATCTGTACCTACCAACACCACTATTCCCAAAGTTTTATCTGTGGAAGAGCAGCAGATGTTAAACACTGGGCTGGCAGTTACATGACAGAGCTCTTGATCTACTCTACTAAAGCCTGGTCATCCTTGCAAGGCTGAAGGGATAACCAAAGTCACTGGAGATTTAGAACATGGAACAGAAATGAGACATATTTCAAATTGTGGATTGGTTTCCTAATGAACAGTGTTTTCCAGACCAACAAAATTAGATGTGTTCTGTAGTAGAACCAGCACCCTCTTACAGGAGTTTTTGCCAAACATCTTTTTATTTTACATTCATTAATAGCACAGTTTGAGAAAAACAAAATATCCTTGAAGCTATCCATGCCATAACAAAAAATAAATTTTTTTGGCTGCAAAATGAATATTTTTACCTATTTAATCATTATCTTTATAAACCAAGGAAAAGCTTTCTTTGGTTGGAAGTGAAAACCAGACATTTCTCCTACTCAGGTGTCTTCTGAGCCAGCTGGTGCTGAAGTGAGGCTGTGTCAGGAAAGCCTGAGCAGCAGCAAAGTCACCTGGAGCCTGGCTGAGCTCCCCTGGTACAGCAGCCATGCCCAGGAGCCTGGGATGCAGGAACCTGGGCCCTGCTGTGCTTGGCACGGATCCTTGCCTTGGATCATGTCAGCACAAAGGGAAACAGACTGCAGGTAGAATAATGAGCTTGGGAAAACAATAGAGAGACTAAATCTGGTAAAACAAGCATCTGCTAGGGCACTCCAGCTGCACAGCCATGCCAGGAGTGCTGCCAGTGTCACAGCAGAGCTCAGCTCCCACATGGTACTCACTGATCATTTCTTTAAAAGATAAAATAAGAAGTTCTCCTGTCTTGCAAAAGGCAAAACCCATAAATTAATAGAATTTCAAGCAATAGAGATATGAGATTTGAGATCCATTTAATGATTTATGCGGTAAAGAGATAAAGATCTGTAGCTGAAGCAAAGAGGAAACTCTTAAGCATGGGAAAATGTTCTTAAAAGGCAGCATTCACATTCCTAGGCACTTATCTGGATGGACCTGGCATTATTAAATGGATCAGGGCCCTCAGGTCACAGTGATCCTTATATTTAACATGGATTATCTCTCACAGAAGTTCAGGCTGGGTGGTGGAAGAGAAGCCAAACTCCTGAAAAGTCATTGCAGATGATGTGGAAAGGGGTTCTAGGGACAGATGCCTCTGTTCCAGCCCCAGCTGGGAGCTGGGAAGGTGTTTAGAGGGGTTTGGAAGGCACAGAAGGTGACAGCTGCACATGTGCAGGGACAGGGCCAGGCAGGCTGGGGCTGGAGCCCTGCAGCTCAGCCTGCTCTGCTCCCAGGTCTGTGTGCCCAGGGCCTCCAGGGCAGGGACCTGGGACACACAGGGCCTGAGGGCAATGGCCACAGTCAGGAAAACACTAATACTAATAGCTAAACTCAAATGCTAATACCCTAAACTAACAAAAAATGAGAAATTATTAGAAATTCCTTAGAATTTTTGAGTTAACACAGACCTCCCTACCTTCCTGGATGAAGAATCTCAGGATATTTCACTGCTTAGGTTAACAGGAGCTGCATCAACTGAACATCACCTTCCCCTGCCTGGGCAGGGTTTTACTGATCCTTAACTGGGACACACAACTTCTGTGCCAGGAGAAGGTAAAGAAACCAACATCTAAATTATATCCTTACTAGAGCCATACCTGCCTTTCCCCCCCCTCTTTATTAAAGAAAGCTTCATTTTACCTGACTTTTTCTATCCCCCAACTGCAGGGTGACATGCTGCTGCATGCCATGTTTCATAAATAGATTATTCATTCCTACACACGCTCAGCTTCTTAAATGGCATCTGCAGCTTGCCAGGCTGACTGTAAATGGAGCTCCTTAGGAACAATTAGGTCTTCTAGAAGTATTTAGGACATTTTTAAATCTTTGTTGTTTAGCTTCTGATAGTTCCATCAGGACCATAAAAATCTATCAGGTAAATAGGTCTTTAAAATGATCATTATTCAACCACACATTAGTGGTTCCTAATGACTACGAAGATGCTGTTCCACTCCACTGAGTGGGCTCTTGTGGCATATTGATATGCACAGGAAAATGCATGCAAATATCTGTGTATTTATCTATTTTGATTGTTGACTCCTTTCAGAGTTAAAAGACCATTTAATATGTTTCCTAAAATAATTAAAATGGCATAATTAGGGCGAGTTCAAGAGTAACCATTTTTAAATGGGCACATTAGGTAAATTTGTTTCCAATGTCCCAAAATCCCTTGCTAAATATGAGCAGTACTGTTATAAATAGGCAAAAGCTATAATTCCTTTTCCTTTGTCATAGCCTGGTGACAGGACACAAAATTCCTTCTGAACTATAAATAATTGGGACGTTAATTCTATTTTTACAGACATTTGGGCAGCCTGGTTTCAGCTGACCATGGGGAGCACACACACAACCCAAACAGAAGCAATTCCTGCCTGTCCCCACCACAAATAAATGAAGCAGAAGAAATGACAGGTTCCTCATATTAAAAGCAAACTACAGCTTTACCTTGTTCCCAGAGTGATTGAATAAAACATGTCCTAAAAAAGAGAGAGAAATGTATTTTTTCCATAGCAGTAACATTGGCATGTGATCCATGTCAACCACACTCACAGGAAGCCACTGAAGAGCCCTCAGGAAGACAAACACTGAGAGCTGATGAGGAATTTCACAGCCTGCCATCAAATGCTTGTTTGAATTCCATTGCAGGGTGCCCACAAGTATAGGGAGGGGTGCAGGAAAAGGTCGATAACACCAAAAAAACACAATCATCTAATGGACAGTAATTTGTGTATTAGGCAAATCCTGTTTTCAATCATTTTCCCAAGTCAATAACTGTCTAACTGTGCCCAAAGTCACAATGCAGAGGTTCAGCCTGCCTTTGGAACAGATGGCATTGCCAATTATTTGCCTGCAATGACAATGGCTGCAGACATGCCACAAAGTCAAAGCAATGCACACTTCTCATTCTGCCATTAACCATAAATCACTCTACAGTCAGACCTGTTGAAATGCCACCATTCTATTTTATAAGGTGTTTAATAGACAAAAATTGACTATAAATATATATGTGGAGAACATTTCATATCACGTGTACATTTATAGTTCTAATCATTATATAGTTGATATTTACATTAATAATTTTTCTATAATTGCATATTCTTTATATAGTAATAGATACAACAATTATATCAATGCAGAATACAATTTTGTACAATAGAGACCAAAACTCAAGATTCGTTGTTTGTTCAAAAGGAACACTGGAGCACCTTTAGGAAGCTTCCCTGCATGTTTTGCCCAGAATGAATCTCAATCCAAGTGTCCTCTCCAGCCAGATCTAATTGTAACTCACTGCACTGCATCTGCATTGAAAAGACCTTGAAATTTCTCAAAGATCTTGCAGGCAAAATGTTATGTCCCAATCATCACAGAGCCCCACACCCTGTAACTGAAAACAGATCCATGAAGTTTGGAAAAGGGGAGAATTTGGTGCTCAGGTGATTAATAAAGACATCAGGGGGACATATGAAACTTTTAGCACTCGAGCTCCTGCTTATTGATGGGTGAAGCTAGAGAGGCCCTGCAGCAGAATTATCCTTATATGATCTCAATCTGTTTTCTATTGATTTTCCTTACACAGCAGTAAGTTTTGATTAACTTTAGGAGCAGCAATGACTACTTCAAAATGCCCAGAATTGATCAGACATAAGGATTTCCTGTTAAGTAGAAATTAAAAACAATATTTCTCCCACTATCACAATTAAGAAATGCCTTTCTCTTTGCAAAAGTACAAATGAAAAGGGTGCCATGTTCCTATGGCCATTTTGTTGTCTTGGAAGGTCATTAGGACATCTCCCAAAAAGGTAAATTAATCACAGGGAGAAGTTTTTCCAGGTGACCACAGCACAGCACTGGGAATCCTTTGGTGACTGCACAACTCAGCTTGTTACAGGTACCAGAAGATACCACATTTACAGGAACTGAAAATATTAAATACTTGCAATAACCCAACACACCAAAGTAAACAAAGCCCACAGTTGTAAGTAAAGCTTTTGCAATAAAAGCTGCCAGAGTAGCAGTTGAACATTTATTTCAGTGCTGTGTTATTGCTATTGACAACCATCTGCAAAAAGCTCTTTTGTCAGGTCTGATATGTATCTAGGTTTGGCTTCTAGAAATGCCTCCTGCTTTAACTTACCTTCTCCTTCAGGAATTTTCCACAACTGGAAGCACAGTGGACTCTCTCCTAAAACTTCCCACCTTGTAAACGGAGCAAAGAACAAAGAGCAGATTTGTTTTCCTCAAGGTTCTGCTGACACCCTCTGAAATCTGCAGTTCTGTGATAACAGTTCTCTTCTACTTTTCAGATATAGATCTAACCTGACAGTGCAACATCCCAAGATCAGCAGATCAGTGTAGCTGCTCGAGTCATTAACTGTTCCTAAGGTTTGTACAGCTGAGTTCATCACACAAGCTCTTCTAAAGGCAAATTTTACATTCCTGTACTCTGGTAGGAAAGCAATAAACAGACTGGATGTCGGCTCCATGCAGTTCAGCCTCCAGAACACCTTCACTTTCCACAGTGGCTCTCTAAAATGACATTTTCCTCCTCCAGCTTGATGGGAAGCACGAGTCTGTTTTTTGGTTGTTTTTTTTTTGTTGTTTTTTTTTTCCAGACATACTTGTTCAATACTCTGCCTGCTACATTCCAGATCATTGTAACTCACAATTCCCTCTATCTCCTCAGCATTTCATATTTTAAAGTATTACAATCTCTCTTCCATAATGTTATCTAAAAATAACAACATCAGGCTGGCAGAAAAATCCACTGCAGAAATTTCACACCATTTTCAAAGTAGTCAACAGGGAATCTCTCACGGGGATGCACTCTGGGTAGTGAATGATGTGTATCTGGAGAGAAATATTGTGGAATCGATGCTAGAGATCAATCACTTTTAAGAAATACAGTCATTTGGGACAGTCTCTTTTGCAGGGCAGAAAGCAACTCTGCTGGAGAACCACTTTGTGCACAATGTACATTCGTATGCAGAAGTTCATTTATAATATATCTCAGGAGATGCTACAGCTTGCACACAGTTATTTAAATAGTTTGGGGACTTTGCAAGAGAGATTTACGCTCACTCTCCACACATTTTATTATGGAAGGTTTATCATCAATATTAAAGTTTAATTCCCCCAAAGCAGTGCATTAATACATTCATAAGCTTTAATACCTAGAGCTTTGTGCCCACCTTCATCATATATTGAACACAATTGTCAAACAGCAGTTCCATACTTCCCCGTCCTCCTTTTTCATTTTAAAGGGATTTCAGAAATATTTCAAAAGCACAGGGTCATTTTGATGCACTACATTTTGCCTAATTTTAAATGTCTGCCATGCAGAAAATTGAGTTTTATGGTTTTCAGAGTAAAAACAAAGACTGCAGACCCCCAGCTCTCACAGCTCATTCTTTTCAAGCAATTTTGCTAATCACATATGGACCTTTTTGCTACATTTATTATTTATTGCTTGCCCCTAAATCCTGCTCTCAAGTTCACCCATAATCATTTGGGTCTTATGCTCTTTCAATATTTAAAATCATCTTTTGCTTTGTGTACCAAACTTAACATTGGGAGTCATTTCCCATTAAATATCCATCCACTATTCCAGACTACTTCCAACAGGCCAGTGCCTGTCGTGTGCTTCTCCTGCACTCTGAGGTATTGCAAGAGAAAATCCTGTGTCTTATTAAACAGCTAATTAGCATGATGGCACAATTAACCATTTTTCCTTATGTGCTCTGAGCAGAGAGGAAGTGGCAACACATGAAAGGAGCAAGGAAGAACATTAAAAATAAAAAAGGAAACTAATTTAATTGCAATGAAAGAAAGCAAACGGACTTATTACAGGAGGAAAAATAAAAGTACTCCCAGAGGCATTATCATTTGTCAGAATTGCTGCTGCTCCCTGGCACACACTGGGAAAAAAAAGGGGGAAATTAGAAGATCATCAGGAGAGCTTTAAAATTGGCTTTTGGTATCTGAGACAGTCCACACCAAAAACCAACACAGCCACAAACCCCCCAACTGCTTATGAGTGAAACCTTAATTCAATATGTAATTTAATTTGGCTTCTGCTGCCTGTAATTGCTTCCATCCTCAAGAACAGCTGGCAGGCACCAAGACAAAACTGCACACTCAGGACAGCAGGAGGGAGGGGTTTAATTAATTTTTTAAATCATTGTATTTTATTTAGCTTTTGCTGCCATCTACAGTAATCATCACAAATCTGCACAAGGACCAGGTACAGCACCACAGCAACAAAATAAACCTTCAGCACAGTAACAAGCTTGGCTAGACACACACCAGGGGACTTCCACTGTCACTGCAAGATCTAATAAGCCTTCTTTGCAGATAAACTTTCTGCCTCAGCTGGGGCCCAAAAATTCATTTACAGCTATTTGTCAGCTCTGTAAATGAATTAACTCATCCACATAGCTCCCAGACACAAGCACAGACTTCCTGAGTCTGTGTGCATCAACGAGGCAGCAGTGCTGGCTACAAACTGATCAAAGTTTTAATTTCTCTGTATGAGATTGGAACACTGATAGGCTCAATTCAGTGTCTAATTTTTCCATATGGCCACACCACAAAAATGTGGACACCATAAGGCGTCAGTTTGCTAATTTTCTCCCAAAGAGCTTTGTGTAATCAAAATATTTTTCACTTGTTATCTTAATTAATGGATTTTTTTTACATTCCAGAGTGATGCTGCACTTCTTCAGAAAGCTGTCCATCTAATAAAGCCTGTCTGTGCCACAAAGCAGGATGCACAGGGGACACTGGTAATGTTAGCAGGAAAACACTCTGAACAAGAATGCAGCACTGCTTTGATGGCAATTTTAACTTACAGTTAAGTAATTTGAAGGCATTACCCCTCAGACCCTAGCTCACCTTTTCAGTAACTAATGCCTGATTTCCAGTTCCAGGGTTTTACCAGGGGTCCCACTGTGATTTTCATCTCAGCTTTGTCAGGGCTATGTCTCAGCATCTGAACCAGCACAGACCCTAAAATCCAATTTCTAAATAGATTGATTCTAATCCTTTCTTATGATTATGATTTTTTTTCCTCCTGTGATTTGTAATTTTTCTTTTGGGGAATTTCTGCTCCTCCAACAGCTCTGCAGACTCCTGCTGCCTCCTGCCTAATGGCACTTTAGTGTAATTCTGAGCAGCAGCCTTTCCTGGCCCTCTGAGCAGTAACACACAGCTGCATTCTCAGCTGTGCAATCCATTCAGGGATGGGCTCTGATGCCACTTTACACCATTCTTACTCCTCTGAGTAAGACCAGGCTTAAACTCAGACTTATCAGAGCAGTGGAGAGCACGATTATCACCTTGTCAGAGTTGTCTGCTGAGTATCTTTGAAATGCAGTGTTCTCAGATGAACCTTAGAAAAAGATACCCAAGGCAAGACACTACTAGGAAACCAATTTTCTTCACTTTTTCCACTCTTTGGCAAAGATTCAATCTTATCTAGTATGAGTAGAGAAAATATTTGTGAGGATTCACCAAAGCCATCTTAACCTTCTTTTATTCATTATTTTCATAACACTGAATTAGGAAGTAAAACCCCTAGGTTTGAAGAGGAATAAAGCATCAAAATATTTCTTGACTTAAATTTCTACCATAGCACAGTCCACTGAAATAAAATGCCCTTATCAGCTGCTGGATAGTGAAACCCAGTTTGAGCTGTAACATCTCCTGAAGATCAGCAAAAAGTGGTGCCAAACAAAACATCTCTTTTCTAGCAACATTTTAGTACACATGGGGACCATTAACTACATGAGATTTTGAGCAAAAGTGGAACCTGGACTGCTTTTGTGGTGTTTTTTCTCTATTTTTGATTGCTAGAGACCACAGCAACACCATGCAAGGTTTCTCCTATTTCCTAATTCCTGGAAGGAGAGGTGTTAACACCAGTGCTGAAACCCAGACCAGTTTCAGAGTTTCATTTTTACCTTTCCTTCTTCCAGCATCACTGGACTGCCTTCAACAACCTGTTAACAAAGGTCCTTTAATGCTAGCAATCAGAGCTATTATAAATATTAAAAAGTCCATTATATATTTTCCCTTATGATATGCAACATTTAAAGCCAATAAAGAGAAAATAAACCTAAAAAGAGAGTCTCAGAAAGTACATGTTCTAGAGATCAAAGAAATGTATTCTTGACTACACAAAATGCCATTAAATTAATTCCTCCAGGATTAGGATTATGCCCACTGCTTCTCCTTTGCATAAAACATGCACTCTATTTTTTTTTTGCACAACTGCTGGAAGTGAAATAATCTCAGAGCTGATCCTGAAGTGCTTTTCCCTACTTGTTATGCACATGGCATCCATGAGGGCACGGGCTGCCCTCAAGCCAAGGAACTGTGCTGCCAACAGCTTGCTACAGCTCAGACATGAAACCTTCTAACCCAGACAAGTTTTCTTCAAATAAGCTTCTTACAGACACGCTATGAGGGTTGTTTTTTTGTTTTGTTTTTTAATTCAGTGAAGTTTTATTAATAGAGCTGAAATCTGTAGGCTAAAAAAACCCCATGCAATAAATACATCAAAGCTGTTAAGGGTCTGATCTGTTTGCACAGTTTTGCCTCTGCATATTTTAGGGCCAGTTTATCTATTTAAGAGTCCCATCATTAAAACATAACATGAACCAGGGAAAAAAGCTTTAAAAAAAAAAAAAAAAAAAAAAAAAAAAAAAAAAAAAAAAAAAAAAACTTTATATTGTACAAGATTTATTCTATGTTAGTCTATAAACATAGTGGAGAAACAAGTTTCACCAAATTAGATTTTAAAACCAACATGAATCCTTTTAGAAAACCATAGGACATCTGCAATCAAAAGTACAGGCAAAATTTCTGTCCAAACTGTCTCTAAACATTCTCATCATTCTATATGGTAAACTATTTACAATTTTAAAAAATCTTAAGTGTCAAGTGAGAAATTGGAATGAGGGAAAGGTGCAGTTGCTTATAGTTTTAATGATCATTTTTCAAAAGCAGCATTATTTTACAACGGCATTAGTAGGGCCAGGTGGGGCAGATTTCTTTGTTACACAAGGGTCCTCTGTAGCTGGCCATGGTCCTGATTAACACCATTACTTGGAGCAGGAATAACTGCTGATAGCAAAATAAAATTGATAGTTTCAAAAGTTCAAAACCTTGTCTTTATTCCCTTTGGTTTGTTTTTTTTTATAAAGTAGCGATTCCAGACGCAACCAAACATCAGTGCTCAGAGGAATTCATATTCTGTACATACTCCATAAGCCACTGAGCATTGCTCCAGTTACAACCTCCAGTCATAAATATGCTGAACATTTCAGATTTAAAATAATATGAGAATAACAGGCATCCTTAGCAGCCACAGCTTGATCCTGAAATGGATTGGGGGTGGGAGTGAAGAGTGGCACGTTTCATCTTGGCTGACAAATGCTCCCAAAGAGCTGCAGTTCCATGCTAAGAGCAGCACTTGGGGAAAGCCAGGAGAACACAGAAATCCTTCAGCCAGTTGCCTACAAAAGCATTCCTGTTATTCCCTGGGAGTCAGACATGATGTGCTATCAGTTATTAATGTGTTGCCAGTTTCCAAAGCACTGCAAATGGATTGGGGAATTTTAACCCATCACCTGCATCATTGAAACTCAAACACAGGTAAGCAGCAGGTAGTTGTAACCAAATTGGTACATTTGGGGAAAATCACCTATTTCAGACAAAGCACACCAAATTATCCATACAGCAGGCCCAAAGGAATTATTATGAATTTCCAAATATAATTCTTCTGATTGAACATAGGTTAAAAAGATGTACAGGACATGAAAAACACTGAAGTTCTATGTAAAATGTGCTCTTCCCCATGACCATGTTTCAATATCCCTCCCTTCTCCAGAGGGCATTGAGGTCAAGGAGCAGAGAATTCACACCTTCCATGGCATTTATCCTGGGCCTAGGTCAGACTGGTGACCAAGCCAGCATTCCCTAAGAACTTTTCAGTACTCAGAAGCTCTCACTGAGCTTCAGGCTTCAGTCTTAAAGGAAAAATACCCCTAAAAGTTCTAGAGCAACTGTTGGAATGGCCCAAAGCAGCAGAGTCAGCACATGGGGAAGAATGATTTATGGATAATAAAATTAGGTAAATAATTGGTGTAAACCATGGAGGTAAAGAGTTGAACAGAAGGGTTGAGAGAGAGACAATTCTTCCTGACAAAACAATGAGAAGTCACCAAAGACCTCTGGTGAATTTTCAATCAGCCCAGCAGCCACAGGGTTGGACTCACAAGGAATCACCAAGTGAAGACACAACTGAAATGAAGAGAAAATGCTACAGGGGCTTCCCCATTTCCACAAACAGGCACAATTCTCAGTCAAATTCCCTCAAAGTTGCCTGCAGAGTGTATTTGAGTACATCCCTTGTGCATGTGATGCCTTAAGATTAAGCTTTCCTGTATTTCAGGTTCTGTGGAGCCCAGGGTGCAGCTCTGAGCTCACAGTCAGGGTCACTCAGCTCTGCACAGAGCAGGGACACAAAACAAATCCTTCTCCTGCTGCACACCAAGGACTACAAGTTTCAGGCCCAAAAAAGCACAAACAAGGGTGGCTGAAGAGAGAAAACAAGAAAGATGGGACTTCATAACCCAAAGCTGTAATTGGACAATTAAACCCCAATGTGCAAATGGACCCAAACTTATCAAAGTGTGAGACCTCATGACTGTTTGTCCATTTTGTGACCATTTTGGGTCCATTTTGTGACCATTTTGGATCCACAGGCTCTTGTCCTGCCCAAGGTGTATCCTTAAAGGGCTTCTAATAAATCCCTACTTTATTCTCTGGCTCTGTCCAGTCTCTGTTCCAGGTCAGCCTTCCCAAGGCATCACACACATCTGTAACCTGCCTCTCATGTTTGCAGGCCCTGCTGTGTGACAAAAGCCACCCCAAAGGCCTCCCACAGTGACAAACAGGACAGATATTTATTAAACCATGGGCAAAGCAGAGGCTCTTTTATTCTGGCACAAAATAAGGCTTCAAAATAACATTTCAGAGAGTAAAACTCCGCACAGGTTTGTCATCCATAAGAGGTCAAAAGATGAGTCAAAGGGCAAGGCCAGCTCCCCCTGGGGAAAGAGGCACAGCTCCAAGGGATTTGTCACCAGCTCCATCCTGAGCTGTCCCTGACACAGCCCAGGCCACCCAAGCCAGCCAAGGCCCAGGGATGTCCATCCCCACCTGGAGCAGTAATTGTTTGATAGCTGATATTGAGATGACCACCTGTGTTAGAGCTGATGTAGGTGCTGATGGGTTCTCGGTGCTTTTCCACTACAAACAGCTAAATCAGCTCTAATATAACTTCTAAAATTGCTGCTTTTACCCTGGCTTGAAAGAGATGATGCAGAACAGGCCTGTGATTAACTTTTCCATTTCAGATGCAATACTTAAATCAGAAAGCTTGTCTGATACTGCTGAGAGCAGGGAGACAGCAATTTTCCTTTCTGTATCATGCCCTGACAATGAGCTGACACTATTTTAAAAGTACTGAGCAATTTGAAAGGTTTCCAGATAGCAGAAATTTAAATGTACTTTGCAAGCTGAAATGGGCTCAGCTTCTGCACTCCCCTGAAGAGAGAAAAAAGAAAAAAAAAAAAAGGAAAAAGGAAAAAAAAAATTATACCCTTTATAATTACAAATGTACTCATCTGGGGAAAGGGTTAAGGCCATGTGCTGGGAGCTACAGAAATGTCAATCACAGCTACAGTCGTATCAGTCATTAAATAATCATATTGACACAGCACATTTTTAGGTGTGTTTTGCAAGCAAATCTGGCTACAAAGCATGACACAAGCAGGAAATGTCTTATTCATCTCCAGCTGCAGTGTGAGGAGCAGGGGGAGCTGCTCCAATGATGCTTTATACCAAAAGTTCATTACAAGCAGAAGCCAAAGCAGGTCATAAAAGATTAGGAATGGTTACGAGGACATTCCATGGGAAAAAGAAAACAGTGATTTTATAGCTCGAGCTGCCTTATCACACTAGTCCAAATCCACTCCATAGCCTGTTTTTCTATGTACTCTTTGCACCCAGCAGCTACAAATGAGATTGGTGATTAATTTCATTTTTCTAGCAGCAGCAAAAATCCAAGTGCAACACAAATAGAAGGAGGGGAAAATGTGGGACCAAAAGTGGGAAAATAGCAAAGATACTGTAATTCCACTCTCCAGTAGTGTTACATCTCACATTAGACAGAATTTCAGATGGGAAGAAAGAAGTTTTGAGGCATTAAACTTTAACAACTGAACCAGACATGTTGCTATATCAACTGTGAGCTAAACCTCACAGAAGAGAAAGGCAACTTATATTATTCATCTCTCCAGATATTGTCATTCACATTCTGCATTCTCATTCCATTTACCTGTCATGTGTGGACATTAAATACATCCCAGTAATATCCATCAATGCCCAGACAAAAACTGAGATAAAAATCTTCCAATGTCCCTTTTCATCTGAAAGAAATGGCCTGAAATCTGTTTGTGGACTCTGCTGCTGCCTCCTCCCCACCCGAGGCTGCAGGAATAAGGACAGGGCACAGCTCACCTGTGCTGCAGGTGGGAATTTGTGTTTGTTTGGTCTGTGATGCTCAAATGAGTGTTCAGAGAGTTCCACTCACCTGAGCTATGCCCCTGAGCCCAAAAACTGTCACCAGACAAAGCTGCTGCCTGCTGACATCCCTTCCTCATGGTGCCACATGAAACAGCTCCTCCCACACAGGTGGCCAGAAATCGAAATCATTTCACTGTCAAAATTGGTTTTCCTGCTATAATTGATTGTGTTTAAGTAAAACACATGGATCAGTCCTGCTTCAAATTTAGAATGAATTCGATTTGATGTTGTGGCCAACAACAAAGCTATTACAATAGAGAGCACATATATTGTTTATATATTCTATATATTTATACAAATGTTGATATATTGTTTGCTGTTTTCCTTACCTGAAATACTTTAGAAAAGCCAATTATAATTAGCAAGAACACAAAGACACACACACACACCTGGAGTTTAAAGCAGTCTTTGCAATGCATGTTTTTCCCAAAAAAAAACTGATGGCCAGGCGTCCAAAATTATTGCTTCCCAGGAGACTGATGTTTGCAGCCTTTGAATCCTCCAGATATCCCAACTGGAATGGCAGCTCCTCCTCAGCACAGCATGGTTGTCCCAGAGGGCTGAGGAAGCAAGCCTGGCATCAGCAATCAGCCAGCATCCCACGTTCCAGCTGCTCCCAAGGGTGCAGGAGAAGGGTGGGAGGCATGGGGGACTGAAACATCTCTTTGCCTTTTTAGAAAAAGAGCTATTTCCTTAGCACCCCAGTCTGAACCATAAATTGGAGACTAAATGACCTTTAGGTAGTGCCTTTTTGGCAAACTGTAATGATGAGTTGTGATGATACTGTAATCCCAGATCTTACCCTCCAGTCCCACCCAGCCCCTCCAGGGACAGGTCTTTGCTCCAGTTTGGGGTTGCAGCACATGTGCAGGATCCTCCCAGCTGGGCAATTCCAGCCGGGAGCAGCTGGAAGATGTTGGTGATGCCAAAGTTATAATCAGTGCCACAAATCAGCTGAGCACGTATTTCCTTTTCATGTAAAAGACAAACTGCCTTGCAGAGCTTTCTTAAAACTCTTACTTTGTTAAGGAATATTCCAACCATTTTCTTATTTTAACTAACCAGGTGCAATTCTTTCCTGGGCTACCACGGTCATGTACAAACAATGGTACTTCAAACCACATATTAATTGACTATTTAAGGCATGAAATGCTTCTTTTGCAGTGATCTTTCATTGTGACACGGGCAATTATCTTCATGGATGGGGATCTATAGCTCCCAGAACTGCTGGACAATTAGTGAGAGTTCATAATAATCCATGCACGCCTCGTTATTGCAGTCATGGATCAAATGGTAAACTAACAGTGACTGCCTCTCACAGCCACATCTGCAAGTTGCTGTTTCAAATAACTCTGCTGCTTAAAATGGATTTTGAACACACATTTCATTATCTCAAAGGGCTCCTGTATGTCACACTGGGAATCATTTCACCAAGACCCCCCTCCATTAAATTCCTCTGTAAATTTGGTCCTTTGGGAAAGCTGCAAGGAAATATTTCTGCTCATGCAGAGTATGTGGATTTGCCTTCTGAACCTTTTAGGATTTCATCTTCAAATCTCCAGAAGGATCTGAACAGCTCTAGAATCACTAATTTAATTTATTGCTCCATATTGCATCACTGCTTACTTGGATCAAAGCCTTAATTCCTCTAAAAGTGCTCAGGCATGAGAGGATCTGCCCACACACTCCCAGTGTGAACAAGTAGAATTGTCCAAAATAGCCAAGTGCCTTTTTAACCCTACTAAAAGTTAGGGGTGCCCAGGCTCCTGCATGCACTTGGACCTTCTGAAATTTGTACTAGCAAGAAAAAAAAAAATCCACTAATAACTTGGAACCTGGCCCTAGAGTCCCAGCACAATAAAACTCTCACGACAATTCAGTGAAAATTGTACATAAAGATTGCTGAACAAAGTTCTTATAAAAAAGAATGGTCCCAGAATTATTCCACATCATCATCAGCCAAAAGAGGAACAACCAAGGCCTGACACAGAGCCTGGCCATGGCGTGGCACCTTTGTGCTTGTCAGAGCATTTAATGCAAGTTAGATGCAAATAACCCTTCCTCTTGTTTCTCAGCCCCCATTTTCCCTGCAATTTCCCTTCTACACCAGGATCTGCACACTTTCAGACTGTTCCTTGCCACATCAAGCAATCTTTAATCAGCTCAGTGGTGTGGGGTAGGTACAAAACTTCCTTTTTGAACACTCAGAATTGGTTCTTACAGGCCATTTTTTACATCAGCCACAAAAGCTTTCAGCATGAGTAAGCAATGCCATTTAGAAAATCCATTAACTTTGTCTCTACCAGCAGTCATCCTTCATCCTTTTTTGTGAACATTTTAGGAAACAAATTTTAGTTTCAGAGAACAACCACAGAGAGCACATAGTAAGTTAATACCCTCAAGCCTGCATAGAAGTAGTAATATAGATTTAGATAGGTGGGATAACACTCACCTGAACAGCCAGAGCTGTGGCACAGAGGCTTTTATCCAGAGATGGATTCAACCACAACTCACACCAGATTAAGCTCACACACCTGATCTCTGCAAATATAATGTCATAATTTAACTGATATATTGGGATCATTTTCCCTCCCTAGGAGTGTTCTGTGAGACTTCCTAATCCTGCATACTTTCTACTTTCCCCTAATATGACACTCTCAAACCAAAAGTCACTCAAGCAGCTTTGAGGTTTTCTCAAAAGTGATTTAGTTGACAAGACAGAAAGGCTTTTTTGCTTCTATTTTTATGGGCATCCATGGAAACTAAAGGCTCATTAGTGTTTTAGTCATTTCTCATAGTTTGATGGCAGACTTTATAATTACATGATTACTCTCAGTAAAAGTACTCTGATCAAAAACTATAATATTGCTAAATTTATCAAAAAAATACAACCAAAAGACCTCTAATTTGTCTGTTATTTCTTACATAAAGAGCTGCTGTTTTCCTCAGTAGTCCCAGCAACTACTTGTGAGATGTCCTGTTCATAATCAACTCAACTACCAAAGAACTCCACTACTCAAGAACTAAACTACCAGCCCCTCTACTTCCATTTTTTCTCTGTTTCTATTTTTCTCTTTATTCCTAATTCCCAGCTGAACACTCAGTTATCCCTTTTTTAGGGTTTTTCTTCTCCACCATTACACATTCCATAAATCAGGTGAGGAAAACCTTCCCAAGAGAACACTGCAGTGCCTGAAAGATGAGGAAGGAAGCCGCAGGAATTTCGCAGCCACTCTATGGACACTCGCTAATTAATCCCTGGGGCAGTGACACCCATTTGTCCCCAAGGTGCAAAAAACAACCTCAAAGCAGAGACACAGATGGCAAAGCCAAAGCGACCGGAGCCCTCGGGGTCCTGGTGGTGGCAGCCTGGGCACTGTGGGCGCTGGGCAGTGTCCCCCTGTCCTGGGCAGTGTCCATGGACAGTGTCCCCCTGTCCTGGGCAGTGTCCCTGGGCTGTGTCCCCCTGTCCTGGGCAGTGTCCCTGGGCTGTGTCCCCCGGCCCTGGGGATGGTTTTGTGCAGTGTCCCCCTCTCTCAGAGAGTTGATGCTACAAACTGATATCAGGAATCTGGGGACTGAGCTTATTTTCCCACGGAAAAGGCTCACTGCTCGTGTCTACTGCTCTGTGTCTGGCACTGGGCTTCTCCCCGCTAAAATACCGAATGGATCAGGATTTCTCCTAGGTCCAAGCTGCCACAAAGTTGGAACCCTGGCTGCCCTTGGAGTGCCAAACGCCTCCTGCAAACTGACATCAGCAACCTGGGGGGCTGAGTTTAGTTTTCCATGGAAAAGACCCTGTGCCACTGTCGCCCTGCCTGACCAGAGAGCGGCCCCGTTCTCCAGCCGGGTCCCTCCGGAGTCGGGGCCCGCTCGCGGCCACAGCACTGCCCGTGTCCCGGGGAGGTGGCCCCGGGCAGTGTCCCCCTGTTCTGTGCAGTGTCCCCCTGCCCGTGCCCGCAGCCGCAGTGCCGCCCGTGTCCCGCAGGGGGCGCCCGTGCACCGGGAGC
>WEIU01017749.1:1135066-1230456 GCA_013389925.1 Aegithalos caudatus
GGCGCGCGCACCGGGGGCCGGCACAGGCGCAGCCCCTGGCGCTTCTGCCGCCGCCCGCCTCCAAGGCTGTGCCGCCCGGTGCCACCTTGCGATTTTAGCAGACGATCGTTTAAGACCTGACAGGTTTGCTCCACGCTGTGAAACGCCAAGATGTTCTCGTCGTGTCACTGCTCGTAAAGGGCCGACAGCTCACCAGAAATCCATTTACAGCCAATTCTGGGGACATACTATTACTACTTGCTTCACAACATGAAGATTTCACTTTCCTTTTCTGCAGAGTTTTACGTGACAGTTTCTGTATTTTATTACACAGACTTCTGGGTTTCTTCACTTACCCATGAAGCTACTCTGTGATGACATAATTTCTTACACAGCTTTCACTGTATTACTGGTGAAACACTATTCTCCCAGTACATCAGAGAGGATACTGGACTCTTCATCCCAAAGGGCTTCACTCTGGGATCAGTGCTTTCTGAACTGAAATTTGGGGGAAAAAATCCTTAGCAGCACTTTAGAGGCTCAGTAGACCTCAAGATCCCCCAAATTCTAGCCTTAAGGGTGTTCAAGGATACAGGAATCTGCACGACCAAGACATAGTTAAGAGGTAGGAAGGGAATGTAGGGAATAAAGGGATTGAATTGAACAAGGTGTTTGGAAGGAAAATCATTAGGAGCAATCACCAGACATAACACAATTGAGAGTTCAGCTTCAGAATATATTCCAATAGGATTTTGCATTCCAGACACAATCTTCTAGACCTACATATTTTAAATTCTACACTAGTCTGGCATAAATAGCAAGGTTCTGCTGCATTCCAGGGTGAATTAAAGATTGTCCTGGTACATTAACAAGCTCATGACACCACGTCCCATGTGTCACAGAGATCCAGAGCCCTGGCTGTCAGCTCCAAAGAGGAGCAACCCCACTCTGGGAGGTGCAGAACCAGCTGGAGCAGCTCAGTTCAAACCCAGAAGTGAAACTCCCTCAGCCAGTAGATGTCTGTCTGTTTGTCTGACACAGATAACCCAGCCCTGCCTTTGTACTGATGTGCTGGATATCCATCATCCAGCTGATTTCAAGCTCTTAAAAAACACCTTTGTATTCTAGGAAGCTGCTTCCTGCATTTCTCTGGGTGCCAGCTACACTCTGCTTAATCCATCACGTTTGTAGCCGGCTCCTGCCAAGAAGCAAATACTTCATTGAGTATTTTATAGCTATTGCATTTTGTGAAGACAAACTGTGACTAGCTAGATCAGAATAAATAATAGCAATAAAAAATAAAGACTTCAGAGATTTGATTTTCTTAAGCACATCCAAACCCTTTCACTTAGAAATAAGACATGAGTGCAAGGAATGTGCCTGTCACCTACAGCGCAGGAATCTACTCAGTGCTGGCCCCTGAGACGGCACTGCTCATCTCTACAATTTAAACTATTTTCTCTTGTTGTAGCAAAATCAGGAAATTAAACTGGTTGGATTAATAATGGAACCCCATTGTGAAAATAAATAATTGCTCTATTCATTAAATGCTGCACTGAGTCAAAAGGTCTGGGGTAGAGAGAAGAAATCTCACATTGAAAATTGTTTTTCACAGACTATCTGCAATTCTTGAGCTGGTTGCTTATAAGCAGTACATCTAGAGTATGAGTCAAAGAGTAGACAGGTTAGTGCTGAAATAAACAGCCTGAGCAGGGATTGTTTTAAAAAATGGGAATTATTCCAGAATCCTATTCCACTGTGGTTGCATCAAATCCAATAATTTCAATGCTACAGTGAAGCATTTGGAACAGCTACAAAAGTAATTTGAACAAAGTAAGGAAAATACAATAACAGAACACTTTTCTTTCTCCAGCTTCCACACACTGACTTGTTTATCTGCAGGAAAAAAAAAAACCATTACAAGGGAACTTCAACACCTTCACCCTTCAATGGTCACTTCTCACAGCATTATCACAAACTGCTCAACACAAGTTACATCAAATAAGCATCACACAACCCAATGAAGGCAGCAGCATGAGTGAGCCAGGGAAACAGGAGAAGTTATTCCTGCTGACACTGGAGAGCTGCAGCTTTCCCTGTGGCAGGGATACAAGGTTTGTGCTCCCCAGTGCCCTTCAGCCCTGCAGGACTCCAGCAGACATTTCCAACCCATTCCAGTCAGTCTGAATGAGATTGGGAACAGCTCTGGGAGATGTGGAGCTCCTGCTTCAGATCTGTGCACAAACTCCTGGCAACAGCTGCCTCCTCCTCCTCCTCAGTAAGCACCACTCAGCATTTCAGGCTGTCACCCTTTCCAAGGTCGAGGCTTTGTTCATTAAGTAAACTCCATCATTTCTGGGGTGTTCTTTGGAAGTTCTGGGAGGTTTACAAGGATGAACACTACAGAGCACAGCTAAAATTTGGATTTGGAAGTGCTGGGGATCTACAGTGGCAGAACACACAGGTCAGAATTTCCAGACTTATGGAATAACTGTAGGACTGTCTGGGACACATGGAGAGCAAAGTGCTGAAAGACAAATGAGTGAATATGAGTGAAAGGCTGGGGCTGTGGGGAATGGAATGGGGGAAAAAGGAATCTGTTGAGTCAGAAACAAACCACATCTTTACTGCCTTTCATCCAGCCAAAAAATAGAAGGGCTCACACCTTACAACTCTGTTCTTAAACTGCTTCAGTAACTTAGACAGTGGACTCAAACCAATCCCTACATATTAAAAACCAACCACTATAAAGATCAAAATAAAACTCACTGCTTCTAGGAGTATACAGGAATATGATCTCTTTGTCACATCCCTGCTCACAAAAATTAGATACAGCTTTATCCATAAAACACTCCAATATTTCTGCATGTTATACCACATAGCAATAGGTAGCATCAGGGAATCAAAACTGCAACCACTAGCACCAAAGCTTCCAGTTGATTGCATCAAATGAGACTTCAGAATTATCATCTCTTATTGCTGGGACACAGCACAGGAACTATGGCTACACCTGATAAAATATTCAAAGAAATGGATTTAGTAGTTGGGCACTGTTTTCCAAAAAATTCCTGACTAGTTTTCACAAATTTCAGTGAGGATAAAAGGTGATGAGGAATAGTGAAATCTTCACTCCAGTCCTGATTTTGATCCAGATTTGTATTTAGAAATGCTAAAATATTTTCATTCCAGACATAGTGTCTGCATTATCAATTCTAACAGCTCATAAAAGGAACATTCATAATCAATTATTACAGAGTTAGAGCTGCATTTTAGCAATAAACTGTCTAACAGGAAATATTTTCTTCATAATGGCAAGAATGTCATCTTTTATAGCCCTCATCCCACCAGTGACAAAGTGCTCTGATCTCCAAATCTGGAGGGAGGACGAGCAAAGTTTTCAGAATGGAATTGTTCTTTATTAGAATTCTTCTTCACTTATATTGTTCAATTTCAGTGCACAATTAAACCCCTCACAATACAGGTAGTGCTGTTATTCCAACCCTTTAAGCATTTGCAGTAAGATGAGGAAAATTGATGATTTCCTCAGTGCCCAGGATGGAGAATGAATGATCCAAGTGTGAGCCACAGATCCCTGGTCCCTATTCCAGCACACTCTGGACACCTGATGTGGCCAGGGGACAGCAACCATCACTTCCATGCCTCAATTCCTCCACAGGGAAAATATTAATTACAAACAAGTGTGTTAACACTGACAAGGATTGACAACTGTTCCAAGTATTGTAGAAACTTTATGTTAAAATATATACTATGTGCATTTTTATTTTATATATATATATATATATGTATCAGAGCATTAAATCAACCTAACTTGTGAATGAAACAATTTTTATAGTGGTTAAATCTTTGACTAATCAGCTGTGAAGAGGCAGACTCCAGCAGGCCACCTCTCATTTGGAAACACCTGGATCACAGAACTGCAAGTCTGAGGAATTAGGAAGTGAATATGGAGAGCTGACACTCAGGAGAGAGCAGGTCTGGAACTGTGGGTCTCCCACTCCACTAGACATGGAAAAAGAAAGATATACTATACAATAAAAAAAAACCTAAACCTCTAAAAATCCAAGCCGTGTCTTGTCACGGAGCATTCTGGGGAAAAAGCTCTGAGGGAACCTGGTGGTAACACCTAAAAAGTGCAGGTTAGAGGCCATTATTTAAATTCAAAGGAATTTAATGTGGCACTTAGTATGACAGGCTGCTGTACTGCACCCGCCAGGCTCTGCAAGCTCAGTGTGCTTTAGCAGAGCTTAGTTCTACTCTAAGACTCCTAAATGTCTGAACTGTCTGCTGAAACTTCCTGCATAATGCATTAACTTCCCTCTGAACACATTCTGCCATTCCCCTCTCTTGATCTCCTCTGGAATCAGGAAGTATCAGGGCACGGAAAAATAGGTGGATGAATAATAAAATAAATTTTAAGAACTGCCTCCAGGTTTTATAGTGGCTCCCTTACCTGATTCCTCCTAAAACAAAACAAACAAAATCAAACAACAAACACAAAGTGATGGACTTGTCCTTCCTGACAGGTTTGAGTGGAGCCTTTACAAGTTCTCAGGTGACTCAGAAGAGATTCACCCGTGCTCACTTAAGCACACAGCAGCTCAGCTCATCCCATAAGCAGCTCCTGGTTCCCCTAATTCCAATTTTAGCCCTTCTATGTTTGATAAAGGTCAGTAAGTTTCTACAGCTTGCAAAACAGAGAGAAAACAGAGTCAGCTCAGGGTGTTAACATGATAAAAAAACCCACACACCAATCTACTCTCATTAAATTCACTTATCTGGATTATGGAGATGTCTGATGGCTCCAGCCACACCTTGCATAGGTTCCACTTGGTGGAATATCAGCACTTTGTACTTGAAGAGATGCACTTGTTTCTGGGACAGCCTAGGGAGTGCCAGGACATCTCCCCCCACTCCTTTGCACATCACTGCAGTGCCAGAATCCTCCAAGGTCACTCAGATCCAAAGCTGCGTCTCTGTTGACTCAAAGCCACCTCTCTCAGGCTGCAGTGAGTGATTCTGTGCATGCTAAAAATCCCAGTTTTTGCATGCAGAACCAATTAAAAGATATTCTCCTTTACCCAAGACTTGAGTGCCCACAGTACCCTGGCAAGGCTGGCATTACCCAGCCCCTTCTGCCTTTCCTGCCCTTGGATTGCCTCGACCCTTTTGCATGTGCACCCACCCCATTTGTGCTTCAGTACAATGGTGACTGTGTTCACAGGGATTTTCTGCCAGTCATTTCCCCTGAGAAATCATAAGGTGGGCTAGGAGTGAGGGTACAGAAATTAATTATGGGATACTAAAAGCTCAAGGAGCAAGGTCAGACTTGATACACTAATTCAGCACATTCAGGCTCTGCACTTTGCACTGCAAACACAGCAACCCAGGAAGGCAGGAGACAATTTTTGTTGAGTCACACAATTGTTGCATCCCCCCCACACACTATATGACATTTACCAACAACTAAAATCCCATACAGACAGATTTTCAAAAGTTAAGCAGCAAGCCCAGTCTTTGCTCATCCTTTTAGTCTCAATGCAAATGTGGTGGTTCATTTAAGTGGTGAGAAGTTTCTGAAACAACACCCTTTTTATTTGGAGTTTCACACATGAAAGCAACTGAACTACTTGTTGGGACCCAAAGGCAGCTACACCAAGATCAGACATATTCTGCAGCATTTGTCATAACTTCCAACACAGAGCAAGCAGAAAAGTGCTCAGAAACCAAATTATTCTCTTGAGAAATTTGGTCTCCAACAAGCTAACCCCCAATTTAAAAATGTCAGTACAAACATAGGAGTGTGCAGCATTCTCTCCATCCCAAACAGCATTTCCACATCTGCCCTGCTGCCTCCTTCCATGGGTTCCAAGGCTTTCACCTCCCTGTGTCCAGCTCAGGTCTCAGCTGCACCACCCAGTGCTTGCTGCCCCTCCCAAAGCTCTGGGTGGGCTCCAACCACTGCAGGAAAATCTGTGCTGCACACCTGGGTCCCACTTGGCAGCTGCAGCTCTCAGGGGAGGCTCTCACTGCATTCCTGGCCTGGGGGAGATGTCACCCAGCCCTGAAATCTGAGAGCAAACAGCTCACAGTGATCCCAGCAGGACATGCTGTGCTCCAGGCTGGCTGTGGGATGCACATGGAAGCAGGAGGAGAACCATGGAAGCAGAAGGAGAACCATGGAAGCAGCTGTCTCTGCCAAACATCCAAATGCCTCCTGTGTGTGCATGCCAGTCTACTGCCACTGCCACAGGGAAGGACAGGGAGAGGCAGAGGGACACTGCAGGGAAAGAGGAAACAGTTTCTTGCTGCTGGAAGGAGGCAGCTGCTCACCAGGGGATAGGGAGGAGGTTGTTACTGCTGTGGCCAGAATAGTTCTGGATGTGGCTGGGCACCCCTGGATTCCCAGCTTGGACACAGCCAGGCTTTTCATGTTCCCTCTTGGATTCTTTTCTCATGGCCACAGTCCTCACCTTCCTCTTTGCCCATCTCCATCTGTATCACTGTTCATGTCCCACAGTTTGGGACACAAATGATGGATTTCCAAGCAGTTTATTGTATTGTCAGTCACCTTTCACCCGTGCCCAGAGGAACTGTGACTGAATGCAGAGGAAGACAGGAGGCATGAACCTGTAGGATTTGGATAGGAAGCTGCAGGAAGGATGTCAGACAGACAGACAGCAGTGCTGGGAGCTGCCTGACCTGAGCTCAAGAGCTGCATCACTCCCTGCACATTCCTCAATTTCCTCTGCTAATTCCATTTGCCATCTTATCAGTTCTGTTTGAGTCAGGGAGTGCTGTGCCTGCCTTCCTTACACATCCTTAAGCATCACAGAAGTGTCTGGAATTTCAGACACCACTCAGGCTGCCTTTCCAGATGTTCTTTAAAAAAATTCAAAGGTAACTTCAGTCATTGGCAAGTCCCAGTGCCACACTTCACACAAATCACAAAAATCAGCAGAACACTAAAGGCTGCTTGTGTCACAGATGCCACCTGGGTGAGCTCCAGGACTGGGGACTCACTCCTATAACATTAGGGACCAGGTATTTGTTTGTTGTAGGGCTTTATCCCTCCCTGGAAGATAGCAAAGATAATGTAATTAGAGGGCTAATCAAGAGGCTACAGGATCGCACAGGCTAAATCTCTTGATCACACTAGAGAATTTGAAATTCTTTGTGGATTCCAGGTATGATTGCTCAGATTTGGGAAAAGCCAAAGCCTGACATTTGATGCCATTTCCTAGACCAAAGCACAGCCTGCCACTAAAATAAAATCAATGCCAAACTCACAACACAAAGGCAGCACACACAGCACAGCAGGCTTGGGAACCAGTGTCAATAAGGGACCCACAGCTGCAATCCAGTGCAAGGAGCACTCAAATGCCTGAGAAACATCCCAGGGCTAACTATGGCTTATGGGTAAGGCAGACAAACAGGACCAACTAAAAAAATAAAACTACCTTATACAAGGAGATAAACCTGAGAGATCTCTCTGAACAATTCCTGCCTTTCCCCACATCACTTTAGTTAAACCTATTTCAAAGCTATATGAGATAAACATTAGCACCCCAAATACCATCTTCTCCAATGAAGGGTAAATGTAGTAATCTGCCTTTAGTAAAGGCCAACACATTCAGCTTATTAAGGTGCTCTACTTCCAAAAAAGTGTTTGTTCCTCTAGGGAAAATGGACAAAAGCACCCTGACCACACTCGTGGCTGCACAGTCACTGAACAGGGCTTGCTTCTGGCTAATACTGTGTAAATATCACTTCAGCACAGCAAACAGGAAAGTTGCTCCAGAAAAGTGCATTGTCCTACTCCTTAAAAAGAGAAAACCAACAGGAGAGGAGGCTTGGATATCCTGAGGCAAGCGAGAGAGAGGTAACTGTTAAACCCACAGGAGTGCACACACAGAGACTTGTAACCAAAGCAAATACAGCAACAACATACAGCAGCTTTAGTCTACAGCTACACCTCCTGTAATTACAGGGTGTACCTTAAAAAAAATAACATATATATATATATAAATATAAATAAAGGAGAGAGAGACGCACCAGAAATAAAGGTGGGAACCTGGGAAGAAAAAAAAAAAAGTTGAAGAGCAAACTGGGTACCACCAAAAAGTTTGCAGATGCTGTGGGGAAAACTGGGTTAACAAGTGACACAAGGCATGCCAGAAAGGTAGGGATGGAGACACTTACTGGAAAGGAGCACAAGGAAATACCAAAAATCCCAGTGTGGAGCTGTGGCAGGATAAGCTCACAGTGCCCATCCTCAGTGAGAGGACAGACTGGCCCTGTGCCCCTGGAACCCCACATGGAAAGGGGGCATCAGGGCCTCCCAGGACCACTCAGCCAAAAATCACAGCACCTCAGTGTTACCTCTGCCTTCCAGATATTGCACAGCTCCTTTCCACCACTCCTGTCCCTTCCAAGCTGTTCATTAGAATTTGAGCTACCTACTCACCACCCTAATTCACCCCTACTTTGAAAACTGCTTTATTGTACTTGGTGCTATATTTAATCACTGCAATTTAAATTAGCCACGTTCACATGGACAGTTTCTCAAAGCTGCTGATAATTTAAGCAGGAGAATTGGTGCCCACATGTGCTAGCAGAGCCCTGCTGTGGTGTCTGTGCAGTTCACTCCTGATGGGATGGACTGACAGGGACATGTGGTGAGTATCTGTATTATCTGCTGCTCAACTCAAAGCCAAGTAAATTAACTAAATGATTTGTCAGGCTCTTAACTGTTTGGGATGCTGACAAGAAAATGGCATTCAGCAGTAAATAGATAATTTCTGAGGAAGAACAGATACCAGAGAAACTGAAAGTTAAAAGCATGATTGGCAGCTTTTGGATATACAAGATCTTTATTGTCAACTGTTTTTGTGTTATTCTGAGCAGACCTCAAAATTTCCATCCTGGCCCTTGGGCATTTTTTCTAGCATCTACAATTATTTTCAATTTAAGAATCTCAGAAAGAAAAACATCCCACTCATGACCCACCAACTCAAATTTGCTGCGGGTTTTTTTTTCTTCCTATCAGCACTACCCTTTGTTTTCTGAGGGTAGGAATTCATTTAAATTGCACTTGGGGTCCTTTTCATAAAGGAGCAATTATCATTATGCTGCAGTAATTCGAATTAGCATGCAATAAAGCACCTCACACCATCTATGAGTCATTGCATTCTCCTGCAAGTGATCCACAATGGGCATCTCCCATTATGCATGGAAGGAGAATGCCACTCCAAAATACAGTGCAGTCAGCAGGAAAATGAGCAGGAGCTCTGCTGGGCACATTAAGTGTACAAATAAAGGAGAAAAATTTAAAAAACGAGAGCGTGCAGCACATTGCTGTGAGTGATTCTTGCAAGTCCTGCAGTTTTTGGAGGTGCTCACTAAAACAATACTGCAGAGCAATTACTGCTTTCATCACAAACAAACACACACCATTTCCAGCTCAGCCCACCTCTGAACTTAGGAAACCTTTTAACTAAGCTCTAAATTTTCCTTTTTACTGAGGCAGGAGCTAATCTTGCAAGTCTCATCATTGTCTGTCAGGGTTTCTCTCAAGCAGCCAAAAAGAGCAAGTCTCTGCATTACTGCTGTTTCAGGAGGTGCAAGACCAGGACAGTTTGCCCAGAGATACAAATCCTCTCTGTTATTTGGATATGTTGATTTCAATTGAGAAGTTGCCCTTTCTCAAATCATACTAAAATAAACAAATATCAGCAAACCTCAAAAAAATTTTAAAAAATATAAAACCAGAAGCAGGTGCATTGTTTTTCTTTCATTTCTTGAAAGAACAGCTACAAGATCATTGCAAGAAAATAGACCATTCCCAGGCATAAAATTTTTCTTCAATATTTTTTTGAGCTTCCCAAGGGACTTAGGCACCCTGTTTCACCACTCATTATGGCTTATTCATTTTACTTTTGGAAAAAAAATTAATCCAGCACAAGAGCAGAGGGAAAATCACTGATCAAACTGACAGACATGGAAAAATAAAGCATCCTTTCAGTGACTTTGTTAGACCACACCTGGGACAACCCCTATTTCAATTAGGCCAGGGAGTCATTTGGGTTAAGTGCCTTTAAACAGGGAAATTGATGTGGGCATTCATTCCCAGCCCACACCACTTTAGGAACAGGCTCCTACTGAGCAAATGGGTAATCAGAGGGATGAATTCCAGTTTGGAAGCACAAGACCACATGACAACACTGCTGACAGCAATTCCTCGTGCTGCCTGCCATCGGTGATTCCAGGTTTTCACTGCTGCTCCTGTAAAAGCTGTTCTGCTTTGCACATCAGAAGGGGAAGAGAAAACAACCCCATGGCCAAGCAAATAAAGCACCAGAAGGAATGAGACCATGAAGGGTGGAGAGAACAGCCATTCCCACTGCAGCTAATGAAGCTTATTTGATATAAAGAACTCTTTATATTAAATAATAAAGACACTTATATTATGTCTGCTTTAATAAATATTTCTTTACCCTACAGTAATTTAATTTTTCACTTTTGAGTGACTGCAGCTGGGCAGTGAGCAGACTGAGGTCCCCTCATTACAATTCTATGGCACTTGATGTGACAGTGGCCCAGACATTCTTTCCTTCACCACCCACACCTGGGATAGCAATAGGATTGTGCAGAGGCAGGATCTCAGTTCATTTCCCCTCTAAGCAGGGCTGCAGGAGTCAGGCATGTTATAAATACATCTTATAATATCAGCTTTTCACAGAGACTAAAATGGATGCTATATCTATAACGTTAAAGTAAATTTGCTATTTAGTTTTTATTTCTGCTAATAACTAAACTTAGACATAGCAGTGGAAATGCTGATATAGTTTTGCCTGTGGAAATTGAACTGCCTGCTTGGTTGGGATAACATCCAGGGAATGTGTGATGAGGACCTGGTACTGATTTGCCAATTCTCAGCAGCTGCTGTCTGTACAAAGTATGGACCAAAACCCAGGCTGGAGGTGATGAGAACAGACTGAAAACACAGCTAAGAAATGCACAAGCTCTAAAAAGTCAGACACAAGGAGGAGCCGTGCTAAACAGCTCTTGGAACACATAAACTAGTTTGGGGAAAAGTTTAAATATGAATATGCAATACACTGATGCAATAAAAAAAGTATTTAAAAGATGTCTCCAAAAATAGCAGGTGTGCTCTTGACTAAATGCCAGGTACCCAGCTGTTAAAAATTTTGCTTTATTGTCTTTGTCTCCTACTGTCCTATTAAACTTTTAAATTTTACCAGGAAACTGAACCTTGTTTTTCACAGGCATTACCCACAGCAGACACTGCAGTCAATTGTTCAGACAAGCCTGTGGTACCAGAGGGATGAATCAGTGCTGTGGGAATGGGCCAAAATCATCCCTGGGCTGCTCTCCATCATCTGAAAATTCATGGCTGGCAAAGGGAGACCCTGATTACTGGGAACAGACAGTGTCCTGTCCTGTAAAAGGGCAAGAGCCCATCAGAGGTTGTTTCTAACCCAAATGACTCATTTTAACTGCAGGCCTCACATCCTAGGTTTGTTTTCTAACTATGAGAAAAATGGGATTCACCCCAGCAGTGTCAGAGACCCTTTCCTCCCAGCTGTAATTCTGTAATGAACAGGAGCCAGAAATGGATTTTTCTGATAATTTTCAGTCCAAATTTTTGAACTGGGATGTTTGTCTCTATGTAAATCTTCCTTTCTGCTCAACATTTGGTGGGTACAGCCCTGTTCTTAGCAGGAACTAAATGGAAAAGAAAATACCAGGTAGAAGGATGAGGGAGATCCCATTCTTTCTGCTGCCTCTACAGATTTCACCATTTAAGTAGTCTTCATTGAGCTTGTGGATTGCCCAGATACTCCAATAACTTGCTTTCAATCTCATTATCCAAGTAATTTATATACATAATAAAATGCTTCAGTCTTGACATTAATTCTTGCAAATTTTTACATTGGTATTAATTTTACTTCCTGGATTTTAATTGAAGAGAGTATATTTTGTCACAAGGGAAACTAAACATTAGCTCTTCTACTTAACAACCATGTGGTTTCATTAGAAATTACATTAGTTCCTCATTAAGCAACAATAATAGCATAGAATTGGGATCAATAAAAAAATACATTGCCCTAAGCTGCTGAATAGTTTGGTTCATTTATACTCTCATGAGCCAAATACTTCAGGATTCAGAATTAAAAATCCTCAAACTTTTATGCAATGCTTAAGAAATGTCTTTTTACTTCAAGTAATACAGATTCAGATTGTGATGGAATAAATGCACAGGCTCAGGCACAGCTCTGCATCCTCCAAGCAAAGTTTTAATAATTAGGACCTTGCACCATTTTAAGAACTCACATCATTAAGAGAGCTGCCCCAATAAACACAACAGAGGTAATTCTGCCAGCTCTGAAGAGGAAATGGAAGTTAACTGAGATTCCCCCACACAGAATCTCCCTTGCTGTACCCTTTGACCCACAGCAGCACCCACCCAAGGGCCAGCTGGGAATGCCAATAAATCCATAGCAGCAGCATTGGAAATAAGGTAACTTCTAAGTTTTTATTTTGTCTCTCTCATTAGGCTTGACTTGACTTTGCCTTGAGGAAAGGAATTTTCTTTAGGTTTTTTTTTTGTTTGTTTTTAAGAGATGCAGCATCACTCTAAGAAGATGGGCTGAACATACCAACAGACTGGGAGTAGCCCAAAGATACTCAGAAAAATAAAAGGCCACCAAGGGAACATCAGTGGCCATCTACCCTCTGATCCCACCTCTGGCAGAGATGGAGACATCTGATCCAGAAAAGATTCAAAATTGAAAGATTGATAACAAATCGAAGAATGAAGATCTTTTTCACACCAGAGGCAAGGAGATTCAGATCCAATGGGAAACTGAATACTGGGGGTTGCTCAATTCTGGACCAACAAACTTTGGAAAGATCATCTCTATGGGTCTTGACTGGATGAAGTTTGGGAGAAAATCCAGCAAAAACATGTGTGTTTTCGATATTTTCCTTGGCACATCCTGGCCAGAAAATAGTCATGCCTGATTCTGTATCACTTCATATGTAGTGATGGAGGGTTTTATTTTCTCCACAATTTTCAATTACATTAGGTTTCTGGGAATTTATTTACAAAATAGACATTTACACAAAGCAGAGAAGACCTTTAAATCACTTCTGTCAAGTGAGTAAAAAGCTCAAAAATACAGTGCAACTTGCTCTTTTCTCCCTGACATCATGCATTTAGTGAAGTGCTTGAGTAACACAGCCAGGTTCCTTCCTCTCCACGAGTCCTTTTGGATTAATCATTGACTTCAGCAACAGAATTGTCCCAGTCTAAACCAAACTCCAAGAAGGACAAGGATCACTCCTGAAGGTGATCCTGGGATTCACCTCATCCACAGTGACATCCATTGAGACTTGGACACTCCCTCTGTGCTCTATGTTCCATTGCACAGCCGTGACCCCTCCTCCCTGCCAGCAGGTCCGTGCATCCCGCTGCAGGATTCCTCATCTCAGCAGCCTCACTGGGGCTGCTCAGACAATCCCATGAGAAATAAACCATTAATAGTGTACTGCTAATGTAGGACAAATGTCCCCTCCACAGGGATGGTTTCCCTCAATGTGAGGAGCCAGCTGACCTTGATTTCTGTGTCCATACCGGGTGTCAGAGGCAGGGAGGGGATGGGTTGCACAAGTGGCACCTGCAGGAGGAGATGGGAGGAAGCCTTGTCCCTGTCTCTGGGGGGACTTTCCCAGCTGACCTGGGGCAGGCAGGCAGCAGGGAAATGAGCCAGCCAGGCAGCCCTGCCTCCAGAGATGTCTCCCATCAGAGGGCACTCCCTGACCCTCTGGTGGTAACACCTGCTTTTCCTCTGTCTCCCCTCCTCTCTCTCCCCCATCCTTTTTCATCTTCCTTCCTCTTTTTTCTGTCTTTTCTAGTCTTCTTTAATAGGGCAACTCCCCTTTATTGTTACCAATAAACAGTTCTCAGATACAATATTATCTTGTTTTACTTAATTTCTCCTAGACCATCTGTTTTAAAATAACCCCTTTTAGTTCCCCATAGGGGACACAATCAACATAACACAAATGGAAAGGATAATCCAGCTTTCACAGCCTTCTGGGAGAGTTCAGCCTGACTTTTGCACAGGAACCTGAGGAACCAGGCAAGGGAGTGCCAGCTGGAAGAACAAGGCTGGCTTCCTTCACAGGCTGCCAGGGGTAAAAGAGAGAACACACATTTTTCCACTTACAAACTTGCAGCACTTCAAAAAGAACAACCTCCCTGCAGCTGTTTTGTAGTAGACCATGAGATGTTTAAACAGCTCAGCTTCAGTTTGCCATCCAATAAATCTCCTCAACAGTTTGCTACTTCATATAACTCAAAGCAAGAGATGTCAAACATTACATGCAACTACATTTTGCCCTCATTGTCAAGTCTTTCCTTTGCAGGAGCACCTTCAGGACACCAGCCTGGATCAGACCCCAGCTGCTTGAAGCACCACACACCAGCGTTTAAAGATGCAATATTTGACTCAGAGGTGGCTGTAAGCCACAGATAAAATTAAGTGTAGGTGAACACCAGGCGAGGAAGAAGATGTAGCTCTTACATCCCACAGGGAAGACAAGTGAAATGTATTCATGGCCTATCAGGCTGTTGTTTTTGAGAGAAATGGGATCTAGCAAAAGCTGAAAGCAAGGAAACTGAGGGTATTAGATCATGTTCCTTTCACTATTAAAATGCAAAGTAATATTTGTGTTGTCAGACCCTCTGCACTATGGGAGGGACCAATTTTAATTTTATGTGTGCCAGCCTTCTGCACACATATTTTCTTTGTTAACTGCAAAACTGAGGAAGATCTGAAGGAAACTGATTCTCCCTCCCCTCCTGCAGCCTGCCTAGCTGTTTAAATGAATGCAGCCTGAGTAAAGCAGAGCTGTCATGTAGTAACATCTCCCCTGCAGGCTGTCCTGGCAGGGATGAGTGCAGTGAGTGTCTGTGACACCTCCCTCACACTCTTTCATCTGAGGGTATTGCTGGATGCAAATTAACAGCACACGTACAGACTTACATCTGTCAGCCTTCAGGAAGGTGCTGCAGTTAATGAGGACTGACAATGCCATCAGTGAGGATTGAATTGAGCCACAGCCCTCAGCTGCTGCTGCTGTGTTTCCAGCCTGTTCTGACAACTGCCTGCCCTTGGTGTCGTCAGTGGCTGTGACGTAGGAAATGAAACAACACCATAAAGTTCCAAACCAGACATGACAGGTAACCATGGAGAAAGCCACAGTTCTGGATGGCAGCTCAATTCTCATTTGAAATGCAACAATTATTACAGTTTAACTGGGTCCCAGATTAGCAAACACAGGGAGAGATGAAACAATGAAAATGTAAGAACAAGTGATACCAACAATATAAACTCAGGCTTCCAGGAGAAGCTGAGAAAAAGCTTCATTTCTCTACAAACCAGATGAACATTTTTAAGAGGTTTGGGTTTGTGCTATTTTGATATTTCCTTTCAAGCAATACTGTATTAGACAAAGGCAGGAGACAAGATGAGAAAACTCAAAAATGCAGTTTCTACTTGACCTACATTGTTCCAATTGATCACAGACAATTATAGCTGTATTTCATCTGCTGAAGCTGCCTCATATATTCTCATATATAACTCTCCAAATCTAACAGACAAGCACAGAGGTGCAGGCACACAACTGCACTTTTATTATACAGCAGCCTACTGTCTTTGGGACTGGATATTAAACACAGCTATCAGCTCTACTGTCTTTGAGAAAGGCTCAAAAATACATTTCTTCAGTAGATCAAAGAAAAGGAGGGGAGGAAAACAATGCAGAAAGAAGGAAAAGCATCAACCAAAAAGGAGAGAATGTAACAGAACGCAACAAAGGGATCCCTTCCCATTAGGTCCCACCACACTCAGTACCATTAACCAGAGTTCTACATGGATTTTCTTCCCCAGAGTAGTAGTGAAAATCTACGTTATTCCTTTGTTTCAACGTCATGAGACTTATAATTGCTAGAATAATTACATTCATGGCCTTCAATAGTGTCTCAATTCATTAGCTTTTTTCCTCTCTTACTGCCCTCCACTGCCCATACCAAAAGTGACCAGAAAGTGATTTAAAAAGAAAAAGGTTTTTTTTCAAATGATCATTCAGTTTCGGAATGCTAATTTCCAGTCTTTGACTAAAAGGGACAAACCATTTCTGGGATCCTTCAATAACTGTGTTTGTTAGTAGAGTAGCCCCTGCTGCTCATATCTGGAAGTTCTAAATATATCAAGATGCAGAGGGATGTTTTACAAGATTGACAGGACAAGGCTTCCCACTGCCAGAGGGTGGGGCTGGATGGGATATTGGGCAGGAATTGTTCCCTGAGAGGGTGCTGAGGCCCTGGCACAGGGTGCCCAGAGCAGCTGTGGCTGCCCCTGGATCCCTGGCAGTGCCCAAGGCCAGGTTAGATGGAGCTTGGAGCAGCCTGGGATAGAGGAAGGTTTCCCTGCCATGGCAGGGGTGGCACTGGTCCCTGATCTGTAATGTCCCTTCAAACCCAAACCAACCTGTGACTCTGTGTTATTCAAATACAAACAGAGTAAAGGTTTTCAGATATCTTCACAGATAACTGAGCAGGCCTGCAGAGGAAGGGTTTACAGTCCAGACACTAAAAGATTAAATATTGTTATCCAAGTGCCAATGATGTGGTTTCCTTCAGTGAAGCCAGCCCTTGGATATTTTCAGTTTCAGGACATACCACACGTGCTAAAGTGCTGTGCTTCCAGTCATCCATTTACCTCCTGTTTTCCCCACCTCAACTCAGCATCTTCATGTTTCAGCTCAGCAGCTTCAATACATTGGTTGAAAAAGCAAAAACATTTTCTGAGGATGTGCTCAGAAAGCCTGACTGAGAACATGATTAAACCCTTTTGTTCCAGCCACTGTTCAGACACATGGTGAGACACAGCCCATGGTCTGATGGGTTCATAACCCAACTGACATGCCAAACCAAGTGTGAGGAAGGGACTTGATCAAGGACACAGAGCAGAGAAGCAGCAGGAGAGTAGAGAGAATCCAGGTCTTTGTCAGCTCAGTGTCCTACTCAGTAAATCACACTGGAAATTATNAAAAAAATCTGAAATTGTAGTAATTCCTTCCCTTTTAATCAGTTTCTACAGAGGAATCACTGTGCAATCTTCCTGACATGCACAAAAGCTCATTTACTTAAAACAACAAGACTTATCCCAAAGGAAAATACTCTAGAGAGGTCTGATTCCTCAGAACAAACTGTTAAGCAGGTCTTAATTCAAGAGCAAACAAAAATGTCTTGAAACTTGTAGTGCTGATCAAAAAAAGCTGTGCTATCTGTAAAACCTACCTGAAAAGCAGGAAAATATTTAATAATAATTATTGAAACAGGCATGGGCACACCCTTCTTGTCAAATTATGCTCTGAGTATACAAGGTGAACCTTGCCAGTGTATGTTGTTATTATTGATACTTGGGACCAGGATCTGTTCTTTGCAATTTTGCTTTTAATTGATCTCAGGGATTTAGGTTTTCCTCAAAGCACATGACCCGTGCTTATTATTGAAGCAATCTGCATTTAAAACTCAACTGATCCTTGACCAGGTATCAAAATACCCTTCTTGAAATGTGTGAGGCATCAGAAGCCACCTGTGCCAGCAGAAAGCTCTTTGTGCCCTTTTGGCTTTGCACCCTAATTTTGAGGTTTGTAATTGCTGTGCTCCTTCTTTTGTCTTAAGCACTGTAAACTGACCCACAGGTGGATTACCCAACAGCTTCCCCAGTTATGAGGCCTTTCATCTTGAACTGGAAAAACCAAAATAATCAAGTTGGATTTCTTGGTTTTCTCAGTGTTGCAGTAACAAGTACCAGTGTTATGCAGAGGTGTAACAGCACACAGACCTTGCTCCGTGCCAACTCCACTGGCTTTGAGGGAGGAAAATGCAGTTCTCATTATTCACTGCAGACTGTGGTTAAAATCTGTGTGTACAGAGTGCCTCCATCAGCGAGGGACAGTGAGAGGTCACAGCTGTTTGCAGGGCAATGCTCAGCACCGACCACTTTGGAGATGAAAAGGCAGAGCAGCCTGGAAATTCAGGCTTTTCCCTGTTGCCAGCACAGAGCACTCAGTCTGCAGCTCCAAGGGAGAACAAAGACCAAAGATCCTTTAAAACACTGTTTTCACATCACCACACAAAAATCAAATACCACGTGCTTGCTGCATGTTTGACATGAGTTCTTAAGTTCACCCTACTGAAAATTTAGAAGTACAAAACTTTGTGACTGTTGCCACACGTGTTTTTCCTCACTTCAAATTTAATGAAGTTACACACCAGAGCTTTGTTTTCTTCTCCCTCTGCACAAGTGCAAAATAAGTCCTCTGGATGCAGACAAACAAATACTGAACACTATTTTGAAAGTCAAACAGGATTAGGGCTCTAAAGTGTCAAATAATGGAATGTAGTACACCAAATTAATCCTAATATTTGACTATAAAATGCAGACAATTGGACTCTCAATCTGGCAAGCTATTAAGTGCAATTGACAAAAATTGCATTTAGAAATATACCTAAATTCTGGATTTAGGCTGTCTCTTGTTTTGGATTTCTGAATGAAGGATTTCACTAAATAAACACATCCATTAAACATCTTACCCACATCACCTACTACTCTGCTAAAAGGTTCCAAAAACCAAACCATTTCTCTTCCTGTGTGATTTCATAATTTTACACATTGTCTCGAGTTTCTAGAAAGCTGCTGCTTTTATTTTTCATTAGTCTCTGCTAAAAGCTTAGACCAACCTTTTATAATTTGTGCCATGTTTGTTCCAATTTAACTTTCACAGAACTTACACTGATTTTACTGATGGAACATTCTCTTTATTAAAATAATAAAGAATCTTCCAATTAAGTGCCCATTTCACTACTTACCCATCAAACCCCTAATTGTTCTAAAAGACATTTTAGTGAAAAAAGTGTTATCTGCGTGTTTAAAGGAAATTTACTGTACTGACAAGAATATTTGACATTAAACACAGGGGTGGAAATGAGCTGTAGGTTAAGTGCAGTGAGGCCTTTGCTGTTTTAACTCTGCCTCTTACGCAGAATAAGATGAAACTGTTCTACAAATACACACAACTCAAGAAGCAAAGAGAGAAATTGAACAATAAATATTCTACAATTATCACCAAGCCCTCATTTTGCTGTTGCAAGTAATGCCTAAGAAATCAGTGAATTTATTAACTGGGGACAGCTGGGATTAATATCACACCTGGGAGGCACCAACTGCACACAAGCACTGGTTAAAAGCAGGGAAAAATCCTTCAAGAGATATATTTGGCTGTGGTTATATTAAAAATCTGGATTACAGTTAAGAAGCTTATAACAGGAGGGAGTCTACAGACAAGTTTATGGTTTTGCTTAGAAACTTTGATTAAAAGTAACTGCAGCTAAGGAGTGTCCAACTTCCAAAAATTGTTCCAAATTTCAGGACTTAGCAGCATCCAGCAGTCAAAACATAAGTAAGGAGATGATCCCAAACTGCATTGTTTCATTCACTTACCAGACAAAAATTAACCCAGCAGGAATTCATTACTATTTCCAAGGACTTCCAAAGATAAAATCATTCAGGTCAGAGAGGAACTCCAAAAGCTGGGTCAGAACAAGATCTTTGAAACCCACAAGCAAGGGATTCCAAATCCTCTCTGGGAAACTTCTTCTAATGATTTTTATATTTTATTTTTTCCTTCTGCCCAGTGGGATCATCCTCCTTTTTGGCCAGCCTCTCATCCTCCCACTGTACACCTCAGAACAGAGCCCAGCTCCGTCTCCTCATGTACTGTTTGTTTGCCAGCTGGTACAAAACAAACCCAGTCCTCTCCCAGCCTCTCCTCATGGTCCATGTGTCTCAGTCCCCTTGGTGCCTCTTTGCTGGGCTCACTCCAGTTCATCCACACTGCTCCCATCCTGCACCAGCTGAGCCCAGGGCACAGCTCAGCCCCTGTCATTGCCATCTCCACCAGCTGACCCCTGCTCTGCCCACCAGAACCCCCCAGCCAGCCCCTCAGCACCACTTCAGCAGCAGCAATTTGCATTTGCCCTGTAAATCTCTAATGTGAGCCCAATATTTCTGAGCCTGAGAATTGCTAGCTCTTCCCAAGGGAAACTTTTCAACAGTTCTCCTTTTTCCAAAACAACTTTGTGTAAACAATATTCCTTTCCCATAACAACCTCTCTCCCAGTTGTTGTTTGATATTTCTGTTACTTAACCAATGGAGAGAGGTGTCAATCCCCAATGATGTGCCTTTTTAGTGTAGCATGTTTTTTAAAAAGGGTGAATGAATTGTAAATAAAGCCTTCTGATTCTCTTCTGCCTGCTGACTGGGGTCAAGCATATTTATTTCATGTCCTACTGTGACTCACAGTACTCTGTGAGATACTTATTCCCCCTGTTTCTCCCTCAATCCCCCCAAAAGACAGCCCATTAGATCATTACCTGCACTCCAATTTCGTGTTATGCAATGGCACAACATCCATGAGGATGCATTCCATGGCCTCAAGATATTACTGATCTTGACAGTAATCACTGATAAAGACATTAAACCTCACAGTCCCAAGATGGACCTCAGAAGGCTCCATTTGGAACTGTTTTCCAGGTATATGCAGCAAAAGTAATGGAAAGTTGATAGCAGGGTTTTATTTTTTCACTTCAATCTTGCTTAACAGATTTCACTAAGGCACAAATTTTTTTGGTTAATGCTAAACCAGTCTTTTTAAATTCAATAATAGATTAATGAATAACACACTGTCTCAGGTCAGTCCAACAAGTAGGCACAAAATTAATTTTGCCGGGGGAACAAACAGGGGTCTATTTCACAGCACAAAATGCCAGTGCAGAGGCAAGGATAGGAGTGAGTTCCACAATCATTTCCAGACAGATTAGAGCACTGGAGCACACACTGTCCTCTGTCAGTAACAGCTGCCACTATCACTGACCTTATTCAAATCTGCTAATTACATCCTGTTATCAAATGATGATGCAATTAATGAGGGACACTATTCCACTTACACTGAGTGCTCCTTTTGTGACCTGAAAGAATAAATTTAGATACACTCCTTCTTCTTAAATTTCCAAAGTCACAAAATGCAAACTTTCCTCCAAGCATTCCCAAGACTTAGAGCTGCTTCTTGTCTGAGACACTGCAGGTCACCCAGGCCTCAAGATCAAATAAATGTAGCAATTCATCAGAGACCTCATACACATCTTGAAAACTTTGCTCAAATTCAGAAGACGACATAATTTAGACAATGATATATTTTTTTCATGCAACATTTTTCTAGGGATCCAAATCCTATAAATCACAGTAACTTCCTCCATTTGAGAAGATTACATGTGGCAATTTTGCCTTGCATGTTAAGAATAGTTTATTTGTGAACTTATCAAAGGTAACTGCTGCTGCTTCTGACTTTTTCAGGAAGTCTGCCTAGTTTTCATGCTCATTAACACTGCAGTTTCCCAGACCTCTGTGATACTCAGGATAATTAATTCCCAAGAGATTTTCCTTCATGCATTAAGGCAGAAACTTTGAGCCCTTAAGAGAAAGACACCTGTGGCCCTCAGATTTCTGAAATAAGTAAAAAAAAAAAAAAAAAAAAAAAAAAAAAAAAAAACACAACACACAAACACCGAAAAATCCAACACCACCCCTCACACTTCCTTTCCATTAGCTCTGCTTCCAGCAATAACTACTCAGCAGATTCTCAGCATTTGACAGCTGGACCAAAACAGTGGCTTAATACACATAAATATTTGTGGGAGAAGCAAAGGGCACAGAATATCTGCTGGCACATTGGTAGGTACATACCTCAATACATCATACCAAACATTCCTCAATATACTGCAAGTACACAGAGTGACAAAACCACCACAGCATTACTGAGCATTTTCAGACTTTTGAATGTGTTCCCACCTTACAAGATTCAAATAAAGCTGAAAGAATGCAAATCCACTCAGCATTGAGAACTTCAGCAGACTGAGCAGAGCTGAACGTTAAAAACCCTGGAGAGCCCAGGGCACCTGCATTATTTACAACAAGCCCTTCATCTCACACTCCCAAAATTTCAAGTAAAGCAACATACTGAACATTACAGAACAAAGTGAGTAAATTCAATATCAATATGGCTAGCCAGGTGAATATTTTTAACACATCAGCCTGTATAAAATGCCAGTTCTTTCTTTCACAGTTCTGTCAACACCTAATATTAGGGCAAAAAAAAGCCTTAAAGCCAAAAAGAAGAAAAATAGAACTAGCCAGCACTGCTGGAAGAGACAAAGCCCCCAAGAAGCCACAGCCTAAGAAATCAATTGGCATCCCCATCATCTTGGGGAAATCCCCCTGTGAGCTCACATAACCTTGGGACAGCACTGTCAGCTGCTGGATGCTCTCACAGACACTCCAGTAGACCCTAAAGGCACAGAGCCCCTGCACATGCAGTGCTAGATGCTCAAAACCAGAGAAACAGGCCATGAGCAGCTCATAACTGAAGGAGAAATGACAAGTAGAGGATAACAGAAGGTCTGTGGTCACAACTTGACAAAAAGAATTTGAGCAAAATTAAAAGTTTAGCCCAAGGTCAGACAGGTATTTAGGGGTAAGAGCCAAGTGCTTCCTGAAAGCAGCCCAATCTCAGAACACAAAGAATCTTTGATTTCTACTTTGCCACATTCTTTTTCCTCCCATACAAAGCAAATACATTCCCTACTTTCCCTTAAAAGAAACAAATCCTTATTTTCTCCAAGGATCCTGCTACTAGAGCAGCCACAGACCTCAGATCCTGCAGCCACCATATAAGTGTGACACTTCCAAAAGGTGCTCCTAGGAGCCACATGGTCTGCAGGACTTTATTTCCCAGTTACCAAACTGAGTTATCACATGCCATTCTGGTTTCACAATATTATTCAAACATAGAAATTAATAATATTGAATTCATCCATTATATAATTTTTTCTGACTCTAAAGAAAAGGAACACCAAGAACAGACCTGCCCAGCAAAACAACCAAAGTGGAACCCTATAGGAAAACTAACCCAGGGAGAATTTTCCATAGATAAACAAGAAGCTTCCATATACAAACACCTTGTTTCTTTGAGCCAGCAGCAGGTACCTCCACAACCCAGTGAGTTCCACTGCAGTTCCACAGCTCTACTGGAGGCTGAGATGCTGAAATAGGCTCTGTGCTGCCCACCCAGAGCCTCAGGGCACCTGGAGCTAATCCTGTCAGATTGGAAGCACCCGTGGGCTCATTGCCCAAACCCTGCAGCTGACAGGACCCTGGGAGCACAGCCTGGCCAGCACAGTCACCCCAGAGCTGGGCCACCCTGGCAACAGCAGGGCTTGTGCCCTGGCAGCCCCTGCAGGTCACAGCAGCCAGCATGGGGGGGGACAGCTCCTCAGCTGCTGCCAGGACCACCCTGCAGTGACACAAGGGAGTGTCAACCTGCAGTGACACAGTCCCACCCTGCAGTGACACAGCCCCAGCCTGCAGTGACACTGTCTCTCACCAGCAGTGACACAATCCCTGACAGCAGTGACAGGGCCATGCAGGGACACCTGGACACGGAGCTGTCCCTCACCAGGAGCAGTCTGCTGGGGTCTGCACCAGGACAGGTTTGGGTTGGGCATTCAGAAGAGTTTCTTGCAGAGAGGCCGGTTAGTGATGGGACTGGGCTGCCCAAGTGCTGGAGTCACCGTTTGGGGATGGTTAAGGAGGGTCTGGCCGTGGCTCTCAGGGCTGGATGCCAGGTGGGGATGGGTCACAGTTGGACTCCAGGATCTCACAGGGCTCTTCCACCCCGGTTGATTCTGCACCTGATCACCCCAGATGGTTTCTAAATTAAATGACAGCGTTTGTGGAGAGGGAAGAGTTGAGACTCTCATGCACCCCAGCTGCAGGAAGGCTTTCAGCACTGCCTCCCCTGTACCCAAACAGCACCTTTCAGGTGGGGTGGGAAGGTAGATGACTAACTGATTTTTATTTTAGTCTAATTGGATAATCAGGCCCAGGTGATCAACATTACAGCAATTAACACCCTGCTGAGTGCTGCCAGACCCATCTTCTCTTTGGCAAACCCTCATTGTGTACCAGAAGCAAACTGAGTCCCACACTGGCTTCAAGCAGGGCCCCATCTCTCACCATGTTCAAGTGTTACTCGGCCTGCAGGATAATGTTATTGCACACAGAGAAATAATTTCCTTTTCAATCAAAATAAACATTGCATGGTAGAATATTAAGGAACGCAGCACGGTACAATGCAGTAAATTTAGTGTAATACATTTTGTCTGAGCAAAACAATGATGACAAAAAGCTTTGAACAATTTATACGTTCCCGAGAAAGCACAGAAAATTTATAGAAACATAATTCAAGCTTACTACCTTCCTTGAATAAATAAGAGATTAGTTGATGTCTAAATTAGTATAAAGATTGTTTTTGTAATAATAAACCTATCTCCCACCAAAAAGCCTCTGAAATACACTTCAATAAAAGTTCTGTACAGATTATAATAACTGATTATGTAAAAGCTTCAGAGCACAGAAATGGATAAATAAGAAATTAGTCACATTGGTCAGAACCAACAACACCAAAAGAAGCAGGCTAAAGATAATGGAAAATAATAACAGGGTTGATTAAAACCTCTTATTTAAAGTTGTTCAGAGAGTAAGAAAAGCTGCTCAGTGCAATAAGTTTCCTAACACAGAGGCATTTGGGGAAAGGTTATGTGATTATGGAGAATTATCTTTAGCATCTAGTGACTTGGTACTGGGGAATATACACAGGGAGTTTAAGTTGTTCTTTCTAGTCCTACCATGTATATAGACCTGCAGGTAAGTAATTTTCTTCTCCTTTTATATCTCCTATTATATTCAAAACAATTATTTTAGGATACAAGGATTGTGTAGAGGGCAACACATTCATTAATGTAATGAGTTAGGCTGCTTTAAAAGCAACAGCCAGCACCCACACCCAACCAAGCAGCAAATCACTGAGACACAGAGTGGGATGCTCATAGTTTAATGATGGAGTAGATCCAGGAGCATTAATAGACCATTCCCACAATTATATTTGTGATAGTTATTACAATATTTGTTCATTAAACACACCAGAAATTGAATCCAACAAGATGGGATGAAAATCAAAACTCCAAAGGCTTTGATTTTTTTCCCTAAATGTAAAATGGGAAAAGTAAGACATATCTAATTGCATAATAAAAGATGTAAATCATTTCAGTTGGAGTCTTGGATTGCAGGTTGAGGCACAACTCCTGACAAGTGGCTTTTCTCTGCAGCGCTGCAGGGCACAGAACTCCCAGCACAAAGCCAGGACTGCCACACATCACAGCCAGGGACCTGTGGTGTGAATCCTTACACACAGGAACATGGCAAGCCTTGGATTGTACCTGTCACAGCTTGTGCAAGGCCAGGAGCTGTGATTCCTTCCAAAAGCAGCTCAGCAGAAGGCAGGAAGCCTTCCCTGCTCCCAGGCAAGGTGTCACTGATCAGATACTCAGCAATATTTCCTAATATTGAAAGGCAGCACCTCGTGGCTCCTGAGCATATTCAAATTCTAACCTGAGAAGAAAAATAAACCCCAGTGCTATTCCAAACCTCAATTTATACAACTCCATAAACAGGAATCTCTAGAGACCTTGGCTTTTAAAGAATAAACTCCAGAAGCAAAGCTGGGAAAGCAGCAGTACATCTTAAATGCACAAGTTATTGTGCCTGTCAAGTGACAGCCCTGCAGAGCTTGGCTGGGAACAGGGTCCACCTACACACACCCAATTCCATGCTGGGCACAGACAGTCCTGTCCATTTTATTCCCTTAGAAAGGTTGGATACATGAGCCTCAGACTTCGCTCTCTGGATTGAAAGCAGGATGCCTTTAATATTCCAGAAAGAAAATAATAACTTACAGCAGCTAAGTGATGTGAGCAGGCAGAAAAGTGGACTGGTTAGAAGAGGGGTAAAAAAACCTACAATAATTACAGAACAAAAGGAAATGTCTGCCAGCTTGGAAAACCCTCCTACAAAAGTGCAGCTGGACTCTGAAGTACAGCTAAGTTACCTACAAACTGGAGACATCCTAACATATCACTGGGGAGTGGAAAGAAAACCAAAAGAAAAAAAAGAAAAAAGAAAAATAGAAACTCTAGCAACTTATTGTCTGAAAAAGGAGAAACCTCCTGGGCAAACAGCAAGTCTGGGAGTGACATCAGTACAGAAGAAAGCAGAGCAACAATAAAAGAAAACAAAATGTTTACCAAAATAAATGAAAAACACAAAGTCAGTGGGACCTCTTAGGACCTTGTTTTTCCCCTGCAGCTGGACACACAGGCAGGAGCTGGACTTGTGCAAGGCAGCTTGGGGATTTTGTGCATCCATATGCACACACCACAGTTATTTAACCTTCAGAGCTTTCTGTGCTCTCCTAGGCAGAGTGAGCACTCTTGAGAAGGAAGAAATCAAATCTGAAAGCCCTTCACAGAGATAAAAAGTTCTATATATTATTTCAAGCCTACTCTGAATAGCTGATACTCCTCTTGAACAAGGACATTTTAACTACTTTAACAGGGTGAAAGAGATTTGAGTGTACTTCAGCAGAATTAGAACAATTATGTGCATTAGACATCTATAGGAGCTTAAAGCACTTTAACGGGATAAAGAAAAATTTAAATGCTATGAACTATAGAACAGTTTTAAAATGGATCATTTGATAAAGATTTAAACTAAGTTAATGGATACTGTAGCAATTCTCTACAGAGTGAATTGCTAGAAACAGATTTTGACAATAATCTTCTTTTCATGAATTCATGGGAAAAGATATTGTTGCAGTGTACTGTCCACACTTTGCAAGTTAGTGAACTATTTCTTCTAAAACTAGAATTAAATTAGCACAGATCCACCTAAACATCTAGTGCAGCTTAGGTGGTTTCTAGTTCTCTGATCATCCCCACAGTGGTGGCATTTATTAAGTGACATCATTAGCAGGAATGTGCCAATGTTCTTCCTCAGCCAGATTTCACTGCACAAATCACTTCAGCATGAACAAAGAACAGATGAGAGGGGAAAATTAATTAGTTCAGTTCCTTGTTCTCTCTCCTGCATACACACAGCAGCTATAACCTGCACACACAGGTATGAGGGTATACAGGGAGATCTCTCCAGGTTTTCCTTTTCTTTAAAGCTTCTGAATGTGCCACCTCTTCATGTCTGTTTTTGCTGCTCTGGCTCTGTGCATGAAAGGGTTGTGAGCTGCTCAGAGCTGAGCAAGATGCTGATCAAAAGAGAGGGGGAGTGAGGGGGAAATTTGCTGCTGGAGCTTCTTCAGCACCAGGTAAAGGCTTTGTGCAGAATCACATCCTCTGTTAATCACTGGATCTGTGTAGAGGATAATCTGCTCCTCAGTATTCTCCCTCACTGCTCTGAGTCTGACAGAGACAAGTGCTGGTGCTCCCAGGCCAGGGCAGGCACAGTGCCTGGTGTCTGCAGAGGGACAGTGACCTGGAATTCCAAACACTGCAGGAAGGGGATGGTGACAGCCAGCTCTGTTAAGCAGGACCTCACTCATTTTTACATGCTCACCTCAAGACATTTTAAGGGGCTTTGTTTTGAGAAGACACTGAACTCTCCCATCTGAAAATCACACTTCCATTGCACCTCAGATTGGACACTCAAGGAGCTGGGTAACAACAACATCAACAAAAAATAATGTGCCTTTTAGGAAATTCTTAGCCTAAAATTTCTAGTCAAGGCTTCCAAGTTACAATTCCAGCCAACATCAAATGACATGAAAAACATGTGCAGTGTGACATAGAAAAACATTTCTAGCTGTGGTTGTTAAGGTGAAATAGTGGGTAAACCACAATGTTGCTATTTCACAATTACAAAACAGAATGCTACTAAACATCAGTCTTCCCACATTCCCAAAGAGCAATATCCGTGTGGTCATCTCATGGCACCTGCTTTAAACTCGTTTTAGGGGAGATGTTTCTGAACAAGAAATATATCAAATTATATATGTTGAACACATTTAGTGAAAGCCACGTAAGTGTACTTAAATCTAAACCTGTCTTATTTGCTTAATATTATTTAATTATTCACAGGGATTATACCTGCCTTTATGGTTTTGTGGTATAGAACTGAGCTGAGAATCCTGCAGTTTGAGTGTAATGAAGTAAGCACAAAACCACTTAGTGCTACATGAAATGAAGAGGTTGAGTGAAAACATTTACATTTCTTCTTACCTAGGCAGCCAAGTAACCTGTGCCAGCTTTATACACACCTGCATAATAGATTTTAGATTTTAGAGCAAAAGCAGCAGCTCCATTTGTCATTGTCTCATCTGAATCACATTGACAGCATTATCCAGAATGTCACCCTTGTGCCTCTCTAGTCTGTTTTTGTTACCACACCAGGCTGGGATCACTAAATCACAGAATCATTTAGGTAGGAAAAGACCTTTAAGGGTAGAATTACAGAAATCCTTAAGGTGGAAAATCTCTCTAATCTCTCTAAAATCTCTCTAAGATCATCAAATCCAACCATGAACCCATCACTGCCAGGTCTGCCACTGAACCATGTCCCCAAGTGCCACATCCACACATTTTACCCTCCCACTGCCAAATCCACCACAAATATGTTCAGACACATTGACTTCCTTAAACATGGAACAGAGAAACACCGTAAGAACTTTACACTAATCTTCTGCTTCAGCAAGAATAAAATATGTAACTCATTAAATCTCAATTAACAGTTCAGAAAATGCTTCTCAATGTCATGTGGCACATGCAACCTAGTTATCTGACTTCTCCATCACTGTTAGCATGAGGGAAAAGGCTTCTGCAAGTTTTCACCTGTTTTTCATTCCTTTTTCCTTCCATTTTTAAAGTAACAGAAACTGCTTCCAGTTTCCTAGTGATGGACTCACCTTTTGAGCATTTGAAAGGGGTCTGTGTATTTTAGAACTACTAGACTCAGCTGTGGTTAAAAGCTTCAATACTTTTAAGAATTTATCCCAAATCATCCCAGTTTCAACTTCCAATGTACTACAGAGTCTAGCTGACAGGTCTGGATCTCCTACCAGTAAAACCCCCCAGGGTTGGTTATATGTTACAGACAATTTCATAATGTACTTGGTTATTGTAAATTGTTATTGGCTGTAAATGCAAACCTGAGATGAAACAGTCACATCTTGGACAGCTCACTCTGATCAGGATTTCTTGACAGTTTCAATCCTTCAAGAAACATTCTCCACAAAAATCAAGGGCTGGCCATTTCCCTCCCTGTAACTTCTATTGTGGATATCCTCTTAGAAAATAAACCTTTCAAGAGGAAATATATAAGTCAAAATTTAAAGCTACACACATGCCAACCCAAATAAGTTGACAAAAAATACACTGTATTGCATGTCCCATACTAATGGTTGATAACTGAAGGTACCTAAGAAAATAATAAATATATTTCTTTGGTTTTGTCAGCTGCCAATAAAAAAACCACTGCTGTTGCCCAATCAGATCAAAAGAAAAAACATAATCAATATCTTCACCACAACAAAATACAGAGTCTGTCCTGTGTTTCTTGTGCTCCAGAGGAAGAGTCTTTTCCAGGGACTGTTTGCTGCATTAGGAAAATACCTGCATAGGAAATGTGATCTCCAGCACAACACCTTGATGTACAAAATTCACTGGGAAGGCTGTTAATAGGGAACGCTGTTTTCTTAATGTGTTTCTGAATATTTTCCTTCCCTGACCTCTTTCCATTTCCTGCCCAAGGTGAATCTCATCACAGTGATGCTTTCTGAAATGCCGACAGCATCATAAGTAACCCAGACCATTGCATTTCTTAACTTCAGTTGAATCCAAAGTAAAGAAGCTAGAAAAGCAGAAATTTGTGTCAAATTAGGTGCAATTCACTGCACCCAGAGAAGGGAAGCATAAGCATACAAATTTGACATCTCCAGAGACACCATGTAGAAGAAAAAGCAATTACATTGCACTGATATGTTTTTAAATAGTGATTATTTTATATGACATTAGTTAGGCTCTACTTGTTTTAAGTTATGCTACTCCTGGTACTTTTCATAAACCTTTATTGGATCCTAACAATGCCAAAACCAAATACCTGAGCCAAATCTGTTGATACTTTTATTTTCTCTTACATTCATATTTGCCATCTTAACATTTCTTCTTTGAAATCACTGGAATTCATGCACTAAAAATCTGCAAGGAGAAAAGCAGGCCTGTACAATAAAAAGGACTTATACACCCAGCACAAATATACACACAATTAAAATCTCATTATTTTCCATTCGAAGAAATGGGAAACCTGCAATATTCCAAACTCCACCCCACAGTAACTTTCAAAAACACATCTGAACTCTTTGAGAACTCTTGTGAATTCTTCTCCCATGCTCACTTGTGCAGAAATCAGGGCTAACAAGATGAAAGCCTTGTTCTATCAGGTTTACTTAGCACTGAACTACTGTCCAAAGCACCTCAGCCACCTCCTGCTGCTCCCAGGCCACACACAAAATTCACTCTACTCCTACTTTATGAAGCCCAAAATCCCCAAACTTAAGACTGAAGTGCTGCTCTGTTGGGATGCAAAATCCCTCTGGGCCCCATCCACACAAGCCCAGGGATGTCCAGAAATGTGAGGACTGAATTAGAACTAAAATTCATAAATCCACACAGACATGAGGTAGAAATGCAAGTTTACTTTTAAATAAGTAGAGAGAATTTTTTAAGTGGCTTAAGCAAATAAGAGACTGAACTAGTTAGTAAGAAAAGGACCTAAAACCTAGTTTGAAGTTCAGTAGCATTGCCTTTTGCAAAGTTAGTTAATCTCTAGACATAATGAAAACAATGTACCCTTGCTAAACATCCCTAGATGGGATAGATAGAGCTAAATACATGGAATTTGTGTAAGAAATTACAAATACTTTCACGCATCAATATTAGCTTAGGATATTCTACAGCAAGACTGTAGAAACATCATGTTTCCACCTGACTGGCTAAAAATAGAGTAAAATGCCCTGCTTTGAGGATGCCAGCAGGCTCCCAAAACACTGATCACAAATGCTGCTGTTGTTGCTGCTTCTGTGGCTGCTACTGATAAAACACTCATGGAACAGAGATTACAGGTGCTGTGGCTGCTGCTTCTGCCTGGGACATGGGGACTCTGTGTTGGAAGCTTCCTGCACATGGCACTGTAACACCAGAGCCTTCCTGATTTTAGTGATGCAATAAAGGACTTTGCTTTTACAACTGCCCAGCTTTTGGTCTTCAATGAAGACATGCCAAAATCTCAACGGCACTGCATTTCTCTCCAGACAATGGTAGATTCAGAGCCTTGCCAGGCTCCAAAATAAACCTAATTATCTTGTGCATTGCCCCAGCTGAACTCCCTCTGCTTCCAGGAACACAAGCAGAAGCGCCAGGTAGCCGAGCATTCAGATCATGTCATCTTCCAAGACTTAAAAAGAAAATAATTATCCTCCAGTAATTGAAAATACAAAATGAGGTTTAACATCGTGTTCTGATCTTTTTATTTCATGCTGTGAGAGGATTAATTGACTGAAAATGGAAAGTGCTCCCAGACTGCTGTACCCAGCCTGATGTCCCCTCACACCTGACCTGCTTCATGCACACAGGGCTCCAAGTACAGCTTCATTCCCCCTTGGCTCTCACTGTGTCTGTTAATTACCCTGTGCACCAGCATAACCACCCAAGGCTGTTCACTTTGTGTTTTTCTGCTGCTTCTGAGGTGCTTTTCCAAACCAAGGGGATTTCTCTGTGCCATTATCCAGAGTGCAAATCTTTTCCTTTCTCTACAGAGATTCAATATTATCCCTTAGTTAAGGTTCTTGTAAGCCTGTGGATAGATTTGGACAAGACCCTGAGTTTTCCAAAGCTCTCAGGGAGATTCTGCTTTCATTATTTCTTAGTCCAAATAACCTCCTCACCAGTGCCCTCATAAACCTCTTTTTACAGGTCTGATTTAGCCCAGCAATTCTTTGGCTTTCCAATTCACAGAAAACTCTAAGCAGCTCCTTCTCAAGGTCCAGGAAGGATCTTTCTGTCACCTCTGAGGCAGCAATTCGTGTTTGCTCCTTGCTCTGTGGTAATGACACCTCCAGATTCTCCTGTTTCACCACATAACCCCGAGTGAGTGAAGCAAGGGCAAAAGAAAACTCTCTGTTCTCCAGAAAGAACAACATTTATTTCTAAACCGTTAACCACTCTGATGCAAAATAAACAAACAAAACAAATACCATCCATCACACAAGTAAATCAAAAGTAGTTTGGGGCGATTTCAGTGAATTATAATTAGCTATGCAATGTTGTTAAATCAAAAGTAAACAGGAGAAATCTTGACTTGTAATGAGGCATGAGTCCTAAAAACACACACACAAAAATATGCAGAAGCCTAAGTTGACAAGATGTCTTAAATATTTTTATTTTATTCTTTGACATTACAAAGCTTAAGAAATGTTTGCTATGTGCAACTCTGCAAGCCTGCCTTTAACTCTTTCAAAATTTTTAATTCATCTTAGTGATCCTGACTTTCCAGAAGAAGCTTTTACATTTTCTGAATTCAAATTGTTGTCTGCAAAATTATTGTCTGCAATTGTTGTCTGCAAAATTGTTGTCTGCAAAATGGTTTTCTGACTCTTAAAAAACATTTCCTAGATACTTTTTCGGGAATCAGGGTTGTCACTCCACAGCTGCTGGGTGAAACCATCAGGATTGCCCTCATTTTCCAAATTGCCCAAATCACAAACCAAGCTGTAAAGCTCAAGGAACCTGCTGGGATCTCAACAAAAGTTCTTCAACACCAAAACTTTCCTGAAAAGCAATGGATTTTTAACAAGCTAGCATTGAAAAATCAAATCATGTCTCAACAGAACATTCCCAGGAGCCCCAGAAGCCTGACAGGGCTCTGGGGCTCAGCCTGAGGCAAAGCAGAGTCTGCAGCTGATGGTAAGTTCTCTGTGTGCACTGGTCTTTCTGCCTTGAGTTAACAAGGACTCAGAAAGTGTGTTTTTAAAATAAATCAATCAATCTGCCTTTTTTTTAATAATTATGAACTTGTTCAGAGTGTTTTATGCACATGAAACATTAAATCTCGCTGAGCTTAATACCTCTCTGAAAGAGAAGTACAATATACAGTACATTACAATTTCCATATGTAATAAAAAGTGCTTAACATCAGGGTTGCAGGCTGTCATTGTAAGCTGCCTACACCTCACAAGTGTTTCCTGGGCCTACACATAGAACTGCAAAAGAAATTGCAATCTGGAGCTCTTGGAATAGAAACAATGGATAAACCATTCCTTACATTAGGAAAAAGCTTTTTTTTTTTCTGCAAATAGAAGCCTAGACAGGAGAGGCATTTTTTCCCTGTTTCCTGTGGCTGTCCCTGTCTCCTCAGCATTCCTGAATTTCTGGTAACCTCTGTATTTATCCTCACAAGTAACTTTTTTGCAGAGTTCTCAAGGTGAGGAGAAACTTGAAAAGGTTTGTTTAGGAAAACTTAGGGACTTGTCTGAGGCTCACAGTGTCCTTGGTCTCAGCAGCATGCTCTCTATAAAATATTTCTCCCTGTAAAAATAAAATGTGATTGTCATTAGCTGCTTCTTTTGCTGCAGTCTGTACAAGCCTCCTGCCACTGCAGTCTGGAAAGAAGCACAAAGCAAAGGAACTTCTATCCCCACCTCTACTTTAGTGTGTTCATACCTTTCTCTTCTCCCTTCCTTGATCAGTACAGTCTGAATTCAATTATGGTTTAACCCCCCACACCTCCCCACTATCTTTTAGGCAGGCCCCATATTGTTCTATTTTTCTCTAGCCTGATGAATACTGAATGCACCTTGAAAGCCTGCCTGTTTCACTTTTCACAGGGCTTAAAAAGATGGAGTGCCTATAAATGTCTCTTTTTTGTTGTTGTTTTTTCTTTAATGTTTGATCAAGAGGGTGCTATGTAGAGAAGAAACAGCACATAAACCCCATATGACATAGGCAAGGTGGGAAGAAAAAGTGTGTTCTATGCTCAGAAGGGAACAGAAATATTCAGACTTCACACACAGGTTTGCTAATGTTACTAAATCTTATGCTTCCAAAATGAAAAGCAATTGAAAGTGTTCCCAAATCATGGTTTCCCTGTATTTTGAATCTGTAGATAGTTCTTAAAAGCTACAATCTCTTTTTCATTTCTTTTATTTTCCAGGTCATCTCCTGTAAGACTATTCTACAGCAAGCCACAAAGCACAGACTAGAAATGTATTTATTTATAAAAAGAAAATAAAAGGGTAAAGAGTCTTTCACAGGTGAAAATGCACCACTGGGCTTCTACTGAGACTATCCAAGAACATCCTTAGAAACAAAGATCTTAAGAATTGGATCTCAGGGTCTTTAAAACTGATAGAATAAAGTACAGACTTCTCTCCACCTTCATGAAGTTCATTAAAACTCATGTTTCCAAGAGAGCATTTAGCACACAGGTCTGAGGAGCAGCTGGACACTTAAAGGAGGGTCTGTTAACTCCTTCAGCAGGTGAATTTGTGGAAATCATCCCCAAAATACACAGCACCCTATAGGGTACCAGTGGTCTAAATGAGCTGCTCAGTAATTGTACTAACTGAAGATTCCCACAGGTTCTTTCTATATCCCTAAAGATGAGCACTCATGCTCTTTACTTTGGTTGCAGGTGGCAGTGTTCCCTTTTCCCCTGAGAATTCTGCACAAATCCTTATTGCCAAGCCAGATGGAGATGAACTGAGTTCTAACAGCGTGTGCTGCTCTCACTCTGACCCTTGCCCTGTCTCACTGCACACCCACAGTGCAATCCCTGCCCCAGGGAGCTCAGATCCACTCTGGACACCCCTGGGACATTGGGGACAGCACTGGACAAGGCTACAACATCCCTGTGCCTGTCACAGCATCAAGGGGAGCGAGAAAGAGAGCCTGGAAAAGCTGCCAAAACAAGGGCAGGACTCCACAGCACAGGGGAAATGTGAGTTCAGCAGAGTTGGGTGCAGACAATGGAAGTTGATCTAAAGAGATCAGGTAAATAAGTGTCTTCTGCTGTGCCTGCAGAGGTCCTTCCCCACACTACATCACAAAAGGACTTTACAGAGGAGCCTGCAACAACTCCATCTGTGTTTTTTAGGAGCTCCACATATAGCTGATGGCACTGGAAACCAAGGAACTTCCACATTACCTTTAAATAGCAGAAACTCATGGGAACACAAAACAAGGAACCTACAATGGAAGGCACGTGTGACTGAACAGGACAAGCCTGGTAGATTCTCTCTGGATTTAAGACACATAAGAGGGATGAAACATTTCTGCTAATGGTTGTTGGATTTTTCAGATCGTGAGGGTTTAATGCCAGGAGCTCATAATGCTCAGATGGATCTGTAGTCTGCTTCCTGTCTCCTCCTGAATTTACATTTGACTGGATTTGATAAGAACAAATAGCAGTAAATTGAAGGAAGGAAGGGAAGAGAAATGCCCCAGAGTTGACTCAGCCTTCAATATCTAGATCAAATAATTATATATAGGTCAATGCTATTTCTCTCAACCTGTTTATCAGATTGTGCCATAAATAAAGCAGATTGTCCTTAATGAAAGGTTGCCTTAAGATCTCAGGCTACAAAGCCAAGTAAGGAGTCAAGATGGAGTTATCATCAAGGTGAGAAAAGTTTTTGACCCACTTGTTGATACTTGATACATTATTGAATAAGCTAAGGCATCTTTTTTGCCCAGAATGTAAAACAAAACAAAACAAAACAAAACAAAAAAAAAAAAGAGCAAAGAGATGTATTTTTAGCTGTCCCTAATGAAAACCATGTATTCAACATCTAAACCAGATTTACCACTGCCAGAGCCTAACACTTGTAACACCCCTCTTTTGCTTTCTTTTCCCTGGCAACAGGGAGACCAAAATATTTTTTACATATGCCATCTAAATGAGCAGGAAATTTAATGCAAATGTCATAAAAGACAAGGTGTTGAATTCCTGTTGAACACAAACTCTTACTATTACACCTGTCTTTAAAAATCTCTTCCAATTCTTTAACCATAAGCAGCCATTTACAAATTCAGATCAATTTTAGCACATTCAGAGTGATTTTGATCAACCTGAAATAATGGTTAAGTGCAAAGAAAGTGTTTGCATGCCAGCACAGAGGAAGCCTACAGCTTGTTAAAGTAGGTTTGATCCTCATCAGTGTAACAGCCACAGGGTCAGAGAAATCCCTGCTGCACGTGCAGGCTCCAGTGTCCCAGACCTCAATTCCTGCTCCTGAACAGGCTCTTGCAGAGCTCTGGAAAAGCCAGAGCAGCTCAAGAGAGGAGACAGAGCAAAGGTTTCAGGGAAAGAGCAGCATTTTCTCTATTCTGTTTCTCAAGCAGCTGAGCACTGAGGCAGTGTTGTAAAACCTGCCTCAATCCATGCCAAGAACCAAGGGGGTGACAGGGGCACAATTCTTCTTGCCTTTCTCAGCAGGAGTACAAGAATCAGTGAAACTGGCTCAGCAGTTTTCAAATATGGCAATGAACTAATGGTGAAGAAGAAATCATTCAAGTACCTGTCTGACTACATGTGAAGCCCTGGGTTAAATATTTGGTTTTCAGGGTTTATATCCAGGAAGCAAATGTGTATTCTAAACTCTGTCAGAGGCTGACACCTCAGGGGTCTTCAGAGGAATATTTGAGCAATGTATGCTCTCTATGAAAGTTTCAGATGGGAGAGATTTCCATCTGGGATGGAGACCCAAGAGCACTGTGAGCAAAGGACATCACAAACAATGTGTTTGGAAAACTTCAGTCAGTCAGATCCAGTCCCCCCAAATTAAAACATGCTCAGATTCTATTGTCATGAAGATCACACATTATCAATAGATGTTTTCACTGAAAACTGTCTGGTAAGGAAAAAAAGCTCTATTTTGCAAAACACATAATTTAATTAATTTGTCTATGATCTTCAGCAGACAAGTACTGGAAGGGCATGACATCATTTGTACTGTAGGCACTGCTCAGAGCGTTTTACAGATGTGCCTGGAACAGCTCGTGCATTTTTAAGCAGAATCACACAGACAGAAATTGTAAAAGCCAGATTTAGTCACTATAGAAGATCATGAAAAAGGAAAAAAAAAAAAAACAACCCATGCCTTCTTCCTATTCTCTTCTTTTTTTAAAATACAAACCAACACTTCTGTGGAAGAACCAGGCAATCCATATTAAAGTGTAGGAATCAGGACAAAAGTATGGGATGAAAACAGAGTTTCTGTGGAAGTGAAAATAACAATTACTTTTATTTGTCACCATTTTTAGAGGAATGAGCAGCAATCAAACATTTGCAGAAAAAGAACCTCATTGCAGCACAAAGAGGCTCTGATGGACACTTTTTCTGCCTGCAGGGATCCCCCTTTATTCTGTGCCCAAACTGAGTTGCAGGATCCTCTATGACAGCTCCAGAAAATGCTAAAAATCCAACCCAACCCCCCAGCCCCCAGAGGTGACTGTCCTCCAGTGCAAGCAGCATAAGGAGCATCATGAGAACTGATCTGCCTGATCACAGCCAGGCCCTCTCACCCTGTGCTGTGTTTTTGGGAAAAACTTTGCTTTGACACTTAGGTTCTTCCCCTCTCAAGATTTTTAACCTGCAGCAGCCTTTGCCACAAGTGTCAGCAGCAAGAATAAAAAGCAATCCTAGAAAAGGAGGGGATTTCAGCTGTACCACACAGGCTCTCAGGGCAGCAGTGCTGTGAGAACAAGCACAGCCAAACCCTTCTGCAGTCTCCTCCAGCCTCGTGCCTCTCCAGTGGCTCCAGGTAATCACATTAACAGCTTCAAACATTATGTAATGACATCATTCAAACACATTGCTCCCAAAGGGTTGATATTAGATCAAGGAATTACCATTCCTCATGTATTTATGACAAATCTAATAGGAGGAAATGATTTGTTACACAACACAGCTTCGGTTGGTTGCTCCCCTAACAGCAAATGTCTGCTCTTAGCTCAAGCTTCTAATCCTGCCTGAAGCTAAGATGCTGAGCATTAACCTTAATTTGATACCTGAATTAAGAGAAGGACTTTACTTGAGGTCGAGAATGGGTTACTTCAGTAACCTTTCTATGTTTGAGATGTGAGTTGTGTTTTCCAGAAGTGTTTAAGGCCCTTAGGAAGACAAATCCTTTTAAAAGTTACAGAATTCAGGCATTGAGATTGGGGATTCTAAAAACCTCCTGGCTCATTTTCTGAAAACAAACTAAAACAATCCAACAAAAAAACCCAACAAACAAAACCTGTCCTACAGCCCGTGGATGCTTTAATAGACTGATGGATGACTAAATAGGCTGAGCACTAGAAAGACACATCTTGTAGGTCTCTGTCCAGAAAATGAATTGAAATTATCACTTCTAGAGGGCCAAACAGACAAACTAAAATGCAATTTTTATGCCTGCACCAGCCCTTGAGAAACTTCTGAAGGTTTGGTGGGATTCAAAATTGCTGAAAGCAAAACTTAGGTGCCAAATACTCCAGTAAAAATGCTCCTCTGGTGTGCAGCACAGATAAATTTCTATCCAAAAGTACAAAGTAAGTAAATCTTAGGAGTGATTTGATTTTGGAGAGTTCTTACACCTCTCAGAGATGGGGAGTGTTATTCTTCAAAAAGTATTATTATGTAAACATTAATTTTATAAGTAGCTGGAGAACCATTGTCTTGGTCCTGGAGGGAAATGCTTTATTGTGCCTTACCTATTTAGATAAAATATTCTACTTCTATCTCCATAGATAGATAAAATAGAAGTGTGAATACCTAGGCAAATATCTGAAGAAAAATTTGAAAAGAGAAGATACACCTGCTTGTGTCACTGTTCAGTTTTCAAATTAAAATATTACTGTTATTTTTCAATATGTGTCATTACTGCCTTTTTTTTTTTTTTTTTTTTCCTAAAAACATGTACATTGGAGGAACAAGTTGGGGGTGAGGGGGTTGTATTGTTAATTTCTCATTTTCTGACTTTCTTCTTCTCGGTCCTTATACTCAGGAATATTTATCTTACAATTTTACTCTATCTTACAGTATGTCTTACGACTAGAGACTACTTCTCAGACATTCCATATTTCCCTTTTGTGCATCACTCATGCCTATAAAATGAAGATTTGTGTATTCAAGTGAGAGGGAGGCAAGGACATAGAGGGAACCTGTGCAGCCATTCGAGCATTTTCTTCATTAATTGCCTCAGAAGTGACCTCTTCCCTCTGGTTTTATTCCAGCTCTTGCCTACATGAGGACAGAGCCTTTTCCTTTTTGTTTTGTAGCTTGCTCGGGGCTATGCAGAAATGTCACCTCACGAAAGCAAAGGAAAAAGAAAAATAAGCCAACTGCAATTCCGATTATGACACTTTTTGCAAGCTGCAAGGAAATGATGATCCTTTACCTCAAACTGTCAGATGCATCTTCCCAAATCCCTCATTGCTCTGTAATGTATTACCATAGCAACTCATCTCTGCAGTGATCTAGTGCTCCCCATGGGCAGCCTGTACTTTGTCAGTGCTGCCACTCCTCTGTGATGCAAGGAGCACTGAGCAGTTAAATACCAAATCATTAAAGCAATGTTTCCCCAGTGGCCACCCTGAGTCACACCAGGATTCAAACCAAAATTATGGCGGGGAAAGCGAGAGGAGCTTGCAGCACTTGGTGTAGGAGGGAAATGAAAGTGTTGAAAAATAATGAACAAAGCCAGAAAACAACTTCTAATGCTTGGTTTCCTTAGGGAAAGAAGAGCACAGCATCACTGTGCTGGAGATTCTGACTTTATGAATCCTGCCACTGATACACTTCCCTCACCAATCCTCTGCTCCCAGTTTTACTCTAAGTAATACAAACCTTGATTAATATTTATCTTCTCAATGACAGCTGCCACCAAAATGGCCAGCCACTGTATCTCTGACTTCAAGCACCTGGCTGTGTGTTCTGAAGGGCATGAAAAGAAGATCAAGAGAAAAATCTCATTTTTCCTCCTTTGCCTTTTATATTTCTAATCTCCCATCTTCTTATCTATGCACATAAAACTTTACATCAGCTGATTTCAGCATCCTGCCTCACCAAATAGGAATGAATTATCCCTCTGGAGAGAAGCCCTGTTCCTCATACAACATGATGTGTGCTCTTCAGACCATCTGCATGCAGCCTCAATGTGCCTTATCCAACAGGCAGAGAACAGCCTCAGAAACATCATAACCCTTCTCCCACAGTACACAAACAATCAAAGGTGGGGAGAAAATTCCAGTTCTCCTAATTCCCACTGTTCCCCTTGTAACATCATAGTTGCAAAAAATGGAAACTGGGAAATGAGTGCCCACTAAGGGGATTTCAGGTCTCTATTGTCTGTAGGATACAGACACCTTTGAACCTATTTTTCTTGTGTTTCCACAGAATTGCTGAATCAAAGGCTCATTCTCAAAAAGGTTTTATTTTTAATAGCTAGGAAGCATTACCCTGTTTCTAGGAGTCCACAGAGCTTTACACAGTTTGGAAAAAACACACACCACTGATCTGAAAAGGCTGATTGTACATTCCCCAGACTGACAGAGGCAGGGGCAGCTTTTCCATCCTGCCAAGCTGCAGGTGCTCCTCCCACGCTCCCTGGCAATGAAGCACTTCCAGAGGGTCTCTCCATCTCAGTGTGAAGCAAAGCTGCTGCAGCTGCAGCACTCTGCATCTGACACCCCTTGGCTGTGGCAGGGGTGCCTTGTGGTGTTTCCTGTGTGCTGCACAAAAGCCAACCCCTGCTCTCAGCTGCTCCTGTCCCACCATGGAAAACAAATCATGGCAGGGCAGGGAAAATCGCTGGCTAACACCTGGAGTTTACACGTTCAAGCTGGGACTCTGAAATGCTGTTTTATTAATACTAGGAGGGCCTTTCTCTTCTGTGATCAAGTGTTCAGGCTGTTCTTTGTCACTGTAAAATGTTGCTGCAGTTTTAACACAGTAAAGATTAGGTGAATGAGGGTGGTTCTGCTCTTCAAGTTCAAATTGCCTCTCTGCCCCCTTTGCTGGATTTCATTCTAATGAAGCAGCACATTGCTTTGCAGAAAGCCCCTTGTTTCTTCTTTATTTCCCTAGAAATAAAAATCTACCTAACTGCAGAACACCTTTAGGGAAAACACACCAACCAGCAGAACTGGAGGAACTCCAGTGCCACTCCTGTTTCCTGAAGGGACAGTCAGGAGGACCAGAGGAATGACAGGCTGGACAGCCTCACCTCAGCACCCAGAAAGACAATGGGAAATAACCCTGGAAAAGATTTCCAGGCACATGGAGGACAAGGAGGACATCAGGAGTAGGCAGCATGGATTCACCAGGGGGAAGTGATGATGGCCAAGCTGAGACCATTCTGGGCTGAGGGATGGCTTGGCAGGCAGGAGGAGCAGTGGGTATTGCCTGCCTGAATTCAGCAACTCTGCTGACACCCTGTCCCTTCCAGACCCCCACAGAGGAGCTGTTGATGCTGGGTGAGCAGAGATGGATTCAGAACTGGCTGAACATCCAAGGGCAGGGCTGCAGATGAGTGGTGCAAAGTGCAGCTGCAGGCCAGCAACCTGCAGTGAACTTGCATCAGCCTCTGTGGGTACTTCATGGAAACTCACCTGCCTCAATGCTTTAAACTCACTTTGTTTAAAACCCTGTCACCTTTAGGTTCCTTTCCCTTTGCTCTTTCACTCTGTACTGAGCACAGAATGTCATGGTACTAAGTCTCTTTTTCTAGAAAATACCCACTAGGCAATTAACACTGAACTCCATCAGATGCTGAGCCCTGTGTGAATGACACTTTGGTTGTTTTACCCTCCCCATGTTGTGGGAAGACAGCTCATGTGTATCACACTGGAGTCAAGGGACTTGCAAATCCATTTGCTTTGAGATCTGGGAAGACAAAGCTGTCTTAAAATATTATGAGGCTCAATTAAAATACAGCTGAGGGCAGCAGGCTAAAGTGTGAGAGAAGCAGAGCTGAAAGCTGGCAGGAGCAGGGATGGAGAGCTGGAATTCAAACCAGCTCCTGCCACTGATAAACACAGGCAGAGGCAGGTTCCCCACTCAGAGCAGTTCACTAACTTCAGCCAGCTATTGTTGTCTGTCTTCTCATGCAGAAATCAAAAATCCCTTGTTTGTTTGTGGCTGGGTTTATGTTAAAGAGTTCCACAACAGCTGATGGAGAAGATTCCCTCCCAGAGAGGTCAGCTTGCAAACAGCACACATTAAATACAGCACAGGCACATATCCAATACAAATATGCTCCAGAGACACCTTAGGCCATAACCTTGACTTCCAACTCAGAAGCTTTTTCAATCAAAGACTTTTCAGCTCTCCTGTAAGCTATTACATGACCTGCACTGAGCCAACCATGTTCTCTTCCCCTGTTTTACACAGCTCTGTAAAGGAATTTTTTCTTACCTTTTTCACAACTGTTCCTGTGTTGCTCTTTGGACTATAATGTTTATGGATCACAGGGGCCTACATAGATTAACTGAAATATTTTATTACAGCCATTACCATTGAGCAATCATCATGTTTGAGACAGAAAAAAATATTTTCCCCACATGTTTGTAGAGAAGTCCAGCTGCAGGATATATATGCACTGATGGCTTTGAAAGACTGAAATAATTCAAAAAGAAAAAAGAAACTGAGAGAAGAATGTCACTCAGAGAATGACACAACTACACTTCATCCTGAATACAAAGCTAGGGTAGTGTGCACCAAGTGTGTGAATGAAAAGGAACAGAAGTTTTCTCTCTTTCAACTGCACACTTGCACCTAATGATACAGGAAAACAGGCTGTCCTTCTGTACCAGCACAGATAATTATCACTGTAACCCACTGGGGGCAGAATCCATTCCCTGCATTTGCAGAGGTCATCACTGTGATTCCACTCCTTAATGGAAATCACACTACCATGTCAGGATGGATAAATACAAGTAAAATACAGATCTACAAAGGCAACTTTGAAGAAGTTGAAATCTTTCTCCTGAGTCCTCACCCTAGTTCTAACTCCAAGATCTTTCCTACTTTACAATATCATTGCTAGCATGTTGCTTTTTTATTGATTTCTGTTATGAAGCTCATAGAAAATGAACAGCAAGAAAACAAGAAGCATCCTGTCCAGAAAACACCCTTTGTGATGAGCTGCACCTTGCTCCATGTCATCCCTGTCACTGCAGTGAGGAAAAGGGAAATGTGAACACAGGACTGGCTTTGGTCACAGCAAAGTTTTCCTTGAAAAATCAGAAAAATTAATTTGGCAAAAAAGCAAGCAAGAGAAACAGAGGCACAATAAGCAGTTGTACCTGTTGTAACTACATTAACCTGAAGGAAAAAGACAAGAGGTTAAAACACTTGATGAAGTAACTTAATTCAAAATTTCTAAATATTCTTCCCCTCTTCTTAGCCCCAGGGAGACAGGAAGAAGGCACAGCAGGTTATCTTACACAGCCCAGCTCTGCTCACCAGGCTGCTCAAGATTCAGAGTCCTCAATCAGCTGTGGCAAAGTCAGCACAGCTCCCCAGTTCACAGTCATTGTTTGTAAAAATTAATTTAAATCACTTCAAGGGGTTGAAAAGCTTTGCAAAATATCCTGTGGCTCCTGTCTAAGGGAAATGGACAGCTCATGTTCATATCCTACCATCACTCAGGTACCCAGTGCTAACCAGACCTTCCCTCACAGCTGCTCCTTACTCCACTATCTCCCCTCCTTTGCACCCTGGGCTGCAGGATTAGAGGATTTGTCACCTCATCCCTTTGCCTGCAAAGGTGCAAGCTCAATAACCCAAGCCTGTTTACAGCTGTTACAACTGTCCAAAACCAGGCAAGTTGCCTAAACTCTCATCAGTCTAAATTATTTCCCTCCCTCTGTCTCCAGCTTTGTGAATGGTCTTCGCACACTGAACTATATAATCAACCTCCTGCATGGTTCTAATTACGCTCCTCTGCTGAAGGAAATACAAATAATTTATTTTCACTGAAAAACACTGACTTTCAGGAAGCAGGAAGGATTTCAGTTTAGAAGAGTGCTGCTGTAAGGTGGCATTTAACACCCTCTTCACGGTATTTACTCACTAACTCATACAATAATGCCATATGCTGGAATACAGTGACAGAACATGCTCCTCCCACTTAGTACTGAGGGAAAAAGATGTTTCTTCTCAGTACAGGAGATCCAAATTTAAATCTGCAAGTGGTTCCCTGGTTTAATGATTCCATTTTATCTTCCCTTGTCAGTGCAGCAGAGGAGCAGTATTTGTGACAGTGATTCATTCTCCTCTTTCTGATTCTGCCATCTTGTGTCTGAGTTCTACTGTGGGAATCATATATTTTCATTTTAAGAGCCATGTAGACATCACTGATGTCCAGGAAAACCTAAATTCTCCATACACACAGAGGATTAAAACTTTTATTTCATTGCTCAAGTTAAAAAGATTAAACCTAGGCAGTTTTCTATATCCTGGTTGCATAAATCCATTTGAGAAAAATACCAGCATCTGAAAGCCAGGGGGAGTTCAGTAGAGTTTAGAGCAGCAGCAAAACTCCCTCAGCTTTACTGAGGAGGGAAGCAGGCTCTGGAAAAGGCAGGGAAGTGCCTGAGAACAGCAGAGTATCACCTCTTGTCTCAGTACCTGGCCCTTGGCTGGGTGCAGCTGAGCCAAATCTGGCATCTGGAGCCAGAAGCTTGGGAAAGAAAACCAAACCCTGGTTGTGTTTCTGTCACCAAAGGGCAGCAGGCTGGGGTTTGAGAGTGAGGCCAGGTCCCCTCAGACCCCACCAGGGCCCAATTCAGGCTCAGAAGGACTCAGAAGGAAGGGCCTGCTCAGCCTCACAGTGCTGCAGTTCCATCAGAACTGAGTTTAAAACTGTCTGGTATCAATGAAGAAATGCCAGATACACCCAGGGACCTGTTTTTTCACATGGGCTGTGATTAGGGAAATTGAGAGTGCAGAAATGAGTGACAACACAGCCTGGCATGGGAGCCTAAAACCTCCCAGAGAGCTGCTCACTGCACAGCACTGACATCTCCACTGCAGAGAGGCACCCACACCTGAGCTCCAAAAACCTCTGTGCACACAAGCCCTGAGGATGTGCAGGAAGAAATCTGCAATTCAAAGGAACTCTTACTTAAAGGAAGATTTTAGTAAGCTGTTACACAGGACTGGTTCTAGTGTACTGTTTGCAGTAAAATAAATAGATGAATGCAGAAAGGGAAAAAAGACAGGATACTTTTTATCCTCATTAGGGGAATGAAGGGATAAAAACTGGTTTGAGCCATCTTGGACATCATAGTCTGGACTTTTATAAGAGCAGGTAAAATCTTCAGTACAGAGGGGGAAAAAAACCCCAAATTCTTCTAAACTACAGCACATTTCCCTTTCAGTGCTGCTTGATGTTGTTCTGCTGCCTCCAGGAGCTGCCCAGACACACACCTATAAACACCAGAAAGGGTTCAGACCCTCTGGCTGTCCCTGCTGAGGGCACAGTCTGAGTCAGGCAGCACAGCCTCTGGCCAGACACTGCCTGCAGTCAAGGATGTCCTCCCCCAGCATATTAAATGGCCTTTAGAGCAGCTTTAAAGGCTACAGGAGGGGAGAAAATCCCTCCCAAAGGTACACTGCACTGCCAAATCACTCTATGATTCTTACTTAGGAGATGACAGCCATAGCTCTCAGTGTAATTGATGTTTTCTTTAAAACCTCCTTGAAGAAACAACCAAGTTCTGTGGCCAGAGTGCACTGAAGCAAGGCTTTCTGAGCTTTTGATGGATTTGGGTCCTGATATGGCAAGCAAAATTCTGTGATCTGTGCTAGGCAGAAGGTCAACAAGATACATCTGATGGTCTTTTCTGGCTTTAAGAGCTTATGAACAGCAATCCTTTACAATTCATCTTGCACATCCCCATATTGCCTTGATTAATAAGAGTGGAGTCCAGGTCAAAATGTTCATATCTGATGTACTGATTCATAAAATAGTGAAGTAAGTTCCAGTCCCTGTAGGCAGGAGTTTGAAATGCCAGAAGTCTGTGTGAACATTACACTTCACTGAGTTCAGGTTTGTTAACCTGATTTGATTTACACACAGTAGGTTCTGTTCTGCAGCACTCTACCCTTAGTAAGTTGATAGAAACAGCATTGCTGAGCCATTGAGGAGAACTCCCAGGAATGCATTTATGGCTGGGTTTAACAGCAAGTGTAAGGCTTCTCCTGCATGCATGGAGAATCCCAGAGATTTTCCCTCTGTCTCCAGGTCCCAACCCTGACAGGTGAAACATCCATGGGTGCCAGAGGAGAAATCAGGGAGCAGCAACAGCCCAGCACCTTCGTGACTGAGGAACCCTCACACCCAGCTCACCTCCACCTCACACCAGGCCAGTTCTGTACTGGGATGGTTTCAAAAGCCAGAAAGCGCCAGTGAGGTCTCTCCAGGTCAGCTCTCATGTCTTCAGCACACACTTTCTAAAAAGATTAGAAGGAATGAAAAAAACCCAAGAGCTACCTGATGTGATTTTTACCAGGGCAATACATTTTGCTGTGGGCAGAGATAGAGCAGAGCCACTTCAGCTGAGATGCCAGAGCTCAGCACCCACAGTGTCACAACCACCTGATCAAACAGTGCCAGAAATTGGAGCTGTCAAGGAGAATTCAGCCAATATTCGAGGCATCACATCTCCTGCTCCATGCCTAGGAGAGGACCAGCCCTCCACAGGGCAGAAATGCCACTATTTAATTGAAATTAAAATGGACTATTTAATTTCAACGAGTTTTCTGTCTCCTAAGTGTAATATCTAATTAATATCTAACCTTCTTGCTGTTTGGGGTCTGGCAGCATCATTTACATATTCAGTGCATGGTTAGCCTATAGCAAGTGCACAGATTTCTGAGGATAAGAGATCTGTTATGATTGTGTAGGAAACTGGTTTAATTTGGAGAAGCTAAAATACTAACAACCAGTGGAATCATCAAAACCATCATACAAATATAGATGTTTACTGTTACATTCATGTTTACTGAAAATGCAATTAGCAGGCTGAGCTCAGATTGTTGTAGGTTAATCATGAGTTAGGGATGAGGGTTTGGTATAGGAGGCACTTTGGGGACAGGAAACATCTGCCTTGTGGATAGCTGTGTGAGTCAAAGAAAGGTGGGACATTATCCCCAGAAATTCTTCTGAGATGTGCTGTGGGTAAAAGCAGAGAACGTTTATAGAGTTTTTCCCTGACATCTCCCCAGGTTTTTCTAAAGCCATTTTGATCCTTGTGGGTCCCTTCTGACTCAGGATATTCCATGAGAGACGTGGATCTCCCAGTCTGGGTGTCCTGAAAAGGAACATCACACTGTCCTCAGCACATTCCATAATCTGATATGTTTAAACATTAAACCGGGCCAAATCTAATTAAATAGATATTTTAAATCTGATCTATAGTGGTGTAAATGAAAGCAGGTCATAGCCCTCTTTTAATCTTTTTTCCTATATTCCTAACTAGAAAAAGAAAAGTTGTCTTTTTACACTTGCAAAATCTTTGCAGTTGCAACATATGACTGGTTAGAAAAAAGTGAAAAATGACAATTTGTTTCCACGAAAAATTTAGGGAAATATATGTTCTCTCCATATAGTTTTTACTTGCTTTTAGTTGCTGTGGTACAAACACAAAATGCACTGAAAACATATTTTTAAATCCCGTTAAATCCAATTTATTTTAAATCCCATTCATTTAAATACATTGCTTTTATTTGTAAATAGTGAGAAGCTTTCTGTGCTATAACCTCTACAGTTATATTCCATAATATCCTGCATTAGTAAAAATATTTACTGGCCCTTTCAAAGGACCTCAGACACTGCAGTACCAAACCCTTAGGAATTCCCTTTTCTTGTTGTTTTTTTAGGAAGGATTACTGAAAAACTTCTAGAATTATGTGTATGGCAGCTGACAGATCCCATGAAACCATCCATGCAAAACATTCCCACGTGGATAATTTCCTGTGAGCATTCCCAGTCTCCCAGGAGCAGCTGAGGAGGTGTGGAAAGGCAGAGATTGTGGAATAAAACAACCAGGCTCAGGAGAGGGTCAGGGCTGCAAAGCCCAGCTCCTGAGTAGCAGCTCCTCTGCAGACAGACATCTCCAAGCCTCCTGAACTCATTAAGTCTCTATGAACTAATGAAGATCACTAATTATATCTTCCACCAGTTACCCTGACCGAGAGCACCCCTGCACTTCCTTGTGGCTGACACCGGGCTCACAGAGCATCCCCACCCTGAAGTAAAGTTATTTTTCTCCAGATTTACCCAGGATAAACTATACCATTCCCTTTCAATAACAAGATAAAGCCTTCAATAACACCATTAAGTAACTCACACTTTGCTTTTTCGCATTAAGAGGCATTTAAAAGGAAGCCATTAAATTTATAGAGGGTTAAAACCAATAAGAAAACTCAAACTGCTCACTCATTAACTCGTTCACCCTTGTGCCTCCCAGGCCGTTACTTCCCTTCTTATTACCAACTTGCAATAAACTTCTTACTTTACTGCCCTGCAACTGCAAAAATGGAATGGTGGCTACACTGTGACCTGATTTATGAGCAGAGGAAAGCAATGGCTCAGTGTGCATTACATTATTGAGATCTATGGTACAGCTTTCCTAATGTAAAAAATGATTAATTACTTCATGCACAAATACAAGTGTTCAGGCACATTGTTTCCTGAATCTCGTGGTGTTTGTAAAGTTGATTCATTTATCCCTGAGAATAGGGAGCCTTTTGTGTCCAGTTAATAGAGGAAAGGGAAGTCTGAGTTAAAATCTGGGTATGTCAAAAGAGTACCTTTTAGCACGAAAAATGAATTTTACAAGGTAATTGTTGGGCATAATATACATGTAAGTTATTTTCAAAGAGGTGAGAATGCTTTCAAACAGTTTCATGTATTAAAAAACGTGAAAGACAGATTTAGCTTTTTATTCCAGGTAAATATCAGAAATTAGTGCTTTTAGCATCCTCATAATTCTAAGAGCAGCTTACTTATCTTAGAGATAACACATTTATTTCATTTCTTTTAAAATTGTGTTTCTCTTAAACCACCCCTTAGCTTTATTCTTCAGGCAGGGAAGCAGGACTAAGCTGCAGCCCCCAGTCCTATGACAAGCAGAACTCCCTGAACTGAGCAGGGAAAAACAGCAGCAAAAGCAAACCAGGAGCCTCTCAGTGCAAGGGGAAATAAAAACAGCTCCATCCCTGTGACCCACAGAGAGCACAGCTCCATCCATCCCTGTGACCCACAGAGAGCACAGCTCCATCCCTGTGACCCACAGAGAGCACAGCTCCATCCATCCATCCCTGTGACCCACAGAGAGCACACCTCCATCCATCCCTGTGACCCACAGAGAGAGCACAGCTCCAGCCTTTCCCATCTGAACCTCCTGTCCCTGCTGCGGCCAGGAATGCTCCGGGATCCCGGGAAGGTGGGGAATGCTGCACTACTGACACACACACTGAGCTCTGGGATCCCAGGAAGTCGGGAAAGCTGCACTACTGTCACACATCCAGCTTCACCATCCCAGGAAGGCAGGGAATGATGCTCTCCTGACACACACCCAGCTCCAGTGGCTGCTCTAGGAGAGGAGCATCTGCTTCATTGAGCTGGGGTAGAGCCAGAGCAAAGAGAGAGGTTGTGAGCACACTTTTCTGTCCTACAAGGCCACTCTGACTCTGCCTTTTTAACACTAATTTGATGTGGGATGAGAGAGGTGGGGAGGGAAAAAGAAGAAAGGTACCACCTTGAGAGTGAAATTCAAGATTCAGAGGGGGTATGATAACACACATAAACCCTAAATGAGAGAAAACAAGGTACCCTAGCCATCTTGTGGAGTTTAGTGAATGGACAGAAAACCTGTCTTACTGACCATTTTGAAAAGAGAAAAGAAAAAATTTATTCCTAATTGGAAAGATGTTCATCCCAGCTACTATGGATTTGCTATAATCCTCTTGTACATAGGTTCATGTGCTCTCCATTCCTACAGTGATTGATCATTTAAATTTGATTTTAAGGGGACTGAAAAGTAGCTTATTAGATAATTGAATAATGGAGAAGAGACAATAGTGAATTGATTTCTTTAGCACAATGAAAGCTGACAACAAGAAATTAAACATTACTAACTTTTATTATAAAGTACTTCTCGATCGATAGCTCTGGCCAGAATGCTCTGTTTTCCTAATTACATCAGCAGACCACAAATGTTCTGATTGATGAGAAAGAAAGGAGATGGAAGTGAAGTATGGAGGGGGGAAAAAAGGGAAAAATGTGTCAAAGAGGCAATCTGGAGAGTGAAGCAAGGTTGGGACTGCTGCTCTTTAAAAGATGCTGCCTGCAGCTCTGAGGTGAGCACAAAAAGGTGACACTTTCTGTGCCCACCCCGGGCCAGCTGTGCTGAGAAGCCCCTGCTCCTCCTGTGCACTGCTCAGCATCTCACAGAGCATGAGGTAACTCTTGGCAAGGCTGTCAGCACTCATAAAATAAAACAATCTCAGATAGGAAGCAAGAAGTCCCTTAATGGAGAGTCAATATGAGGTATTTGTGCGGCCTCCAGCGCTCCAGCACTGCAGTGTTGCAGACTCTTGGAGATATTATTAAAGAAAGGCCTTATAAAATATGTTTAGGCCCTGCTACTCTAGCTAAGCTAGAAGTAGCTTGTAAGTTCCCATAAAGAAAAATTATAAGAATGAATACCACCTATTCTTAGAGAGAAAAATAAGTTTGCACCTACATAAACAATGAACCTGTCCCATGAGAATCAGTGAAGAAAACATGTGAGCATATCTAGAGAGAGAAAATTTGATAGACATTTACAACAGCCCTTACTGACCAATAAACTCAGTTTCACTGTATTGCTGACCAGTTAGGTTTAACACAGTGCCTTCTGATATTCCCTATAAATATGAGCTTTGTGAATAAAGAATTGGCTTTTCTGCATGAGAAAACTGAGTCCTGTGTGCTGATTTATTACAACACAGCAGCACCTCAGCAGAGCTCAGGATGCTCCTGGCTCAGGCTCCTCTAATGAAACACAGAGGAGCCCCCAGCCCTGCTGCTCTGAGATGAGAACCAGAGCACAGCAATCAAGGGACTCATTCCAACTCATCCACCTCAAGCCTGGGGAAGAGAGAAGAATTGAGATCCCATGTCTGCAGGCTACCAGGCTAGAAAACAATTTTTGGTAATCTGCTTAATTCGCTGTGCCTGGAAACCCCATCTCTGAGAAACAATCACAGTCTGCCAGACCAGGAGGGCGTTTGGAGACAGCAGCACATCGTGGGGACAGAGTTTGCTCAAAAATCAGGGACACAGAGCTCCTAAAGCTCCTAAAGCCCAGCTACACAAGAGGAGACAGCTAATGCAAGGCTGCTGTCCTGAAGGAATGAGAGGAGGGAGAGCAGGGGGACTGGGGGGACAGAGACTCCAGGGAGGGGAGAGAAGGAGGGAGACTGATGGAGAGACAGGTTGGATTTTCCTGTGATTTCATTTTAAATCAAAATTCTCTTGAAACTAATTATATTCTTCTCTTCTTCTTTTTGACTGGCTGCTTTCTAGGGAAATTGGTTTAAGGGAAAGATACCAGATCAAATATATGGAAAAAAATTCCAAACAATTACCCATAAGTTGAAAAAGAAAAACCAAACCTAAAGGATAAAGAAGATATCTCAAAGAAAAAGAGAAAAGAAAATCAATAGTGAAGTGGCAGGATCTGTAAAAGTGGACAGAAAAAAGTATCAGCACACAGGATAAGAACTCACTAATGATACAGATCAAAGGGAAACAGGAACATGAATATAAGGAATTGAAGATGTTCTGAATGAGAAATACAATATCAATATATAAGGTATGAATAATTATAAAACATAAAAGTACCACTCAAAATTCACAAGTCTCAGACTTGTGGTGGGTAAAGGGAGAACCATCAGGAGCAGTGAAATTCAGGCTGAATACTGGAGGGAGAAAGGTAAAAATAAAGCAACAGTTACAGAGTAGACAAGGTGGTCCTGGAAGGACTTAAGAGTCAAATTAGTTCCTACACTGAACTTGATAAACACAAAGAAAGAGAAAACTCACTTTTGGTTTTAAGTTTGCAGAAGCTCAAGAGAAGAAATTACTGTAAGAACCCTGCAGAAATCAATATTGTTTTATCCAGTACATTGTAGCTTCTATAACACAAATCTCAGCTCTTCATTCTTTCCTGAACTATTCACATCTGAAATCTGAAAATTCAGGTTACTGTGGCAGTTTTTATCATTTCACAAATGTTCTGTGGCTACCCTGCATGGAGTGGAAAATTCTCAAATTAGTTTTTGCATGATCAGTCTGTTATCTCCTGAAAAGCACAGACAAAGAACTATCAGAGCAGCTCTAACATCAGCTGGAAAACAAGATTATACTATTTAGATCTTTTAAAAACCTCTTGCACAAGAGAGGCCAGACCCAAGTGTCTTTGAAGGAAATGGGAATCTTGCCATAAGCACAAGAGGTTTTATTCAGACAGGAGGTGAATGTTGAAGTACAGAAAATTGTAAGACACTAAGTAATCACTGCTACAGTAAATCCAATTAGTAAACAACACCCCTAATGCCAAAAGCCTGTTCCTTGAATAGCTAATAGGATTGTTTTGCTTGAATGGTTTTGTTGCATATATTCTTGCTTTTTTAATATTCTGTTCATTTAATCAAGTTGAATAAGTGGCTCAGTAAATATTTGGCTGCTGCCTGCTAATTCAGGTAAGACAGATTTCATCCACTTGCATTTGTTCTGTACAAAACACAGAAGGATTGGGCTGGTAATGGAAGAGATCTCAGGTGAGCAACCTTAATTCTGAATTAACGAGATTTTTGGGTAGCTAATTTATGTTTTTTAAAGCCTTACGGCTTTAGTCTCTGTGTTTCTGGAAAAGCCAGATAACAAAGATAACTGATTTTAGCAAGACTTTCAAGCTTGAAAGCTTGCCTGCAAAGGGCAGGCAAATGGACTGGAGGGGTACAGAGAGTGGGAACAGAAAGCAATGGAATTCAGGGCTGATCCCTGGGAAGTGATGCACCCAAGAGGAAAAGACATCCTGGACTGATGAATTCTGGCACCTTGTTAGCATTTGGGGGAAAATAACAGATATCTTGAAGCTATAATAGGTCAATTAAAGTGTCAGTTCAACGCTCAGTAGAAGTGAAAGAAAATAGCATGTTAGGAATTATTAGGAAGGAATGGAGAATGGAACAGAAATCATCATTGTGGCATTGAATAAATCCACAGTGAGTCCACAATTTCACCATTTTGTGCAGCTTTGTTCCTCACCTTCTGCACAAGGATCCACTAAAATTAAAGTAGAGGGCAGAACAACAATGATAATCAAAATTATCCCAAGAATATTTAAATCAAATTTACTTCACCCTAGGAGGGAGTAAAGCAAAAAATAAGGAATCTAAACCTGGGAGCAGCACAGACAAGGGGGAAATGGTTGCTCACTCTATCACCACAAAAACTAGAGAGGAAGTAGTAAAATTATCAGCATGAAGATTTGAAGCAAACAAATACTGCTTCAAGCTTCCCTCAATTGCACTGGAAACTCTTTGCTTCAGGATGCAAAAGGTTTACCTGGATATAAATTCATTTGATACATAGGAAAAAAGGCTATTGACAGCTTCTATTTTTCCCACCAAGGCAAGGGGAAAATTGTTTTTTCAAAAGAAAAATTCAAAGTAGGAAGTTATTAAGAGTGAAATGCATGTTCATATTCTTCCTTGTCTCTAGAATCTTCATGATGGCCTCAGCATTTTCTCTATAATGGGACTTCAGGAATTCTTAGGAGAAACTGCAGGAACAGTAATTGAGAGATTTTTTTTCTCTAACATCTTCCACAGAACTGGCAAGCTGCAAGAAAGGGAGGAAAGGAACCCTTGTTGAACCAGTGAACATGTCAATAAGGCCAAAGATCTGACATCAATTCCCAGCTTCAGCCTCCTTCCACAACCTGGGGCAGATCCTTTCGTCTGTCTTGCTCTGCATAAAAACCTTCCTTCTGATCCACTCTTCCCCATGCAGCCTCTGTTTTGGGGCTCACTTGCCTGGCCCAGAATGCCTGACATGGTCTGGGACACAAAGGCTGCCTGGTTCTATCTTCTGGATACAGCTGGAATGCAATTCAGCACACTAAGATAATACCTAATTCATTTTGTATTCTATTTCTATTTTAATATGACATTTCAACAGTCCTTGGGCCAAAAGCAAGCGCTGCCCTCCATTTATTTCCCCAGTTCAGCAGCTGATCACCCTCACAGCCACAGGTGTGAGCCAACATGTTGTAAAACGCAGCTAAGTCAGACAAATGTCAGGTGCAGCTTAGGTAAGAGCTGCAGGAAAGAGTGTGTGATAGTGTGTGCCTGTAGAGCCTTTAGTGCTGGAAGTGCCTCTCAGTGAGGCTGGAAAGGCTTCTGAGGCCATTCACAGCCCAACCCACACAATTTCACTTTCATTCTGGGATACCAAAAAGGTGCTTGAATTCCAGACATGCAAGAAGTGCTTCCTTTGCAGCAGGGCTTGGAGAAGGTATTTAAATGGAAGGATTTGATCTGAATCAAGTTGAGAAACCCCAGCTCTTTTTACATGCCCTGAAGAGCTCTGGTACTAACACAGAGATGAGTGCACTTTGCTATGCTTCAAGCAGGTTCATTCCAATAGAGCTGATGCTTTAAGAGTCCATCCACTCTGAATTACAGATAATTAATCTGCTCAGAAAGGCAGAAAGCAAAACACATCTACAGCACCCACAGTGCCAAAGAGACAAGGGCAGGCTGTTCAGAAGGAGAAGGGCCAGAAATTCTCCATCCAAATGCATTTGCACAATAAAAATCAAACAAAGCAGAGACAAAATCCCAAACCAGCAAACCTCAGTCTCCACAGACATGTGGCTTTTAAGCTAACATTAAATTACACATGAAAGTTCCAAAACAAGGACAAATTAGCAGGGGATGAGGGGGCACAAAACAGGATTTTGGTTGCACTCTTAGCTCCCAAACACACCAAAGGGTGCTTCTGGCTTTTTGATTTCTCTGTAAACAGCCAAACTCCTCCCTGCTCATGCTGATCCACACTCAACATCACTTAAACCTTATCAATAGCTAAAGTCCAGGGAAGGCAGTAGAAGGTTTTTGCATTTGTAGAGCCAAGCTTTTGGTTCAAGATTTGTAAAATGCTTCAAGCTGAGTATTTCTGCCCCCCTGTTGCCTTTTGCAGAGCTGGTGAAAACCTTCATAAAGCCTAATAAAATTCCAGCCCTTGCTGAGCTCTGTACATTCTGTTCTTGATCATAAAGTGGGTTATGATTTACTGTTGCCTTCAGGCAGAGTGTTTGTTGCAATTAAATGCCTTGATACTCTTATCAGAAATAGAAATAACCGAGGAGGAGTGGCCCAGGAAGCTTTCAAAGCAGTTAAAGCCTCCTGGATGGGTTCATGGCTGTGAGTCCCAGGTTCACGACACATCTCATCCTAGCAAAGTGATTCAAAAAATACTGAAAAATCTATTTTTGTATTATTGACATCACCTCCCCTTTCTATTCAATGCAGGCACCAACTCAGCCCTGCAAAAATCTGAAGTCAAACCCAATTTGAATTCAAGCCAATGGCAGAGATTTGCCATAATTTGTATTGTTGCAGTGTTTGCAAGCAGGAACAGCTGCCTGCTCCTATTCCCACACAAAGGAAAAGCTGGTGCCTCTCCAGGAAGTGAGGATGTAATTGTAGAGAGATGAAAACAAACAACTGGAACAACATCAGGTAGCAGTGAGCTGGCTCTGAGCACAACATCAGCTGTGGAATTGCTGCAGGAAACCTCCCTGCACCACGCTGGCCTTGGATCACAGCACTCATTCCTGGGTGTCCTGGGGAAGGTCACCCAGGCTGGGCTAAGAGTGTTCTGAGGGACTGGCTGAAGGATGGGGAAGGTGGTGGTAAATATAATCAAACCTATTTCATTTGCAAGTCTATTCTTGGCACTATGGATAAGGTACATGAAGTGGCAGAAATCGGAATGGTGAGAAAATGATACATTTTAATTTTCTGGAGCAATCCCTCAAGTGATCTCCAGAGAGAGAGAAGAAGCCTGTGACAACACTGTGTAACCCCATGGTGATAGCAGAACAGCAGCACACTGCCATGGAGACTGAACTGGTTTTGCTTTTGTTCCTACCATGACATTTGTGAGAATGTCACATGGCCCAGGCTCTGCACACTGAGATGTCAAGGATCAAAGACATTTCCTAGTGCCTTTCAATGTCCAGAGGCATTAAAGACCAAAAGTAAATAACCCCAAGCATTTACAGTTGCTGTAAGGCCCAGACTATCAGTCAACAAACCATTTATCAGGATTTTCTGCACTGTTTGGAGACAGATACAGAACCTGCAGGCCTCAGCTGCCATCACATCCAGGAATCTTCATGGCAAGACCCCCCTCCCCAGCAGATTTTTCCAGGAATGGAAAAATTTCAGCATTCTTTCTGACAACTTCTTAATAAAATAACTGGAACAGGCTTGGGAAGGGTTTTGCAGGCAGTTCAGTCTGCTGTCCCTCTCTGTGGTTTATGATCTCCAATACATCACTGGTGGGAAAACATTGCAGTGATGTATTACTAATAAATCATTAGAGTATTGTCACCTCGGTGATGAATTGCATGAGCACATTGCTAAAGTGCTGTCCCTCTGAAGACATATTATGTAAAAACAATTTCCTTGGATTTTTTTTAAGGAGTTAAGGTGCGCACTCACAAGCTTATTTCCCAGCTTTTTTGATCCCTCAAGAGTGAAATCACTATCCAGCATTTTTCCTTTTCACCTTTTAGGTTAAATACTGTGAAACCACTCCATTGCCAACCCCACTGAACAACAGAAGGCAGAACCACATCATATTAAAGACATTTCTGGCAGGGTGCAAATCAAAAGTTGCTTGAATATCAGATAAAGGCTAGATGGTATGAATTTAGCAAAGGATAAAGTGTTTCAAACTGGTTCATCCAACAGAAGCTTTAAACCACACTGCAGACTCCCCCTTTTTACTGCTGATTTCCCAGTGAGAGGAGTGCTGGTAATTCCCAAGGATGCATGTTCTGAGCAGTTCATAAAGTGCCAGGCTCATTTCCACACCTGCATTGCCCCGCTCCTGCCTCTGTGTCACTTTGAGGAGGAGCCACCAATGCTCACACTCACACAAAGGAAAACCAAGGCACAGAAAGGTTGGGTGATTTACTGAGATCTGATAGCTCAGAGGAGGAGAAGGCCCCCTAAATTCTCTTAACCACAGCTTACAGGAACATCCCTCAGCTCCTAAGTGCTATTTAATGCCACAGAAGATATTTATTTTGACACCTGCACCATTTTCCATGTATCACAAGCAGCCCCTCTAGCTCTTGTGGCTGTGATGTCACCTCTTTGAAGCACAGCCAGCACAGCCAGGGCAGGCTTGTGGCCCTTCTCAGCAGTTACTTCCTAAGACTCAGCTCTAACTGGGTTTGATTTTCACAGGTTTGTGTTGGATTTACTTTTGTTTGTGGTATCCATTCTAGTGTCTCTTGAAAGCACAACTTGCTCCCTTCATGATGGTTGGGATAACTGTGCCTTCACAGAACCATCTCTTCTTCCTTATTTTACATTTCCCATTTTTCCCTTGAGGTCTCAAATGGATTTTTTGTCACCTAATTATGTAGGGTACATAGAGAAGTGGGTGTTCTCAAAATCCCTTCTGCTACCCTCCTTTCTTGAGCAATGCTGCACCCTGGCTTGCATAAAAATGGAAATAATCATGAAATTACTTTGCCATCTGAAAAATATAGCAGTGGCTACTCTAATTTATCTCCCTGATTTGACATAGGTCCCTTTCCAAGCAGAATTCTCCCTGTGTTAATCTAGAGATAAAGGAGATTAGAGTCTCAAAAGCTGTGCTTTCCTTTTCCTTCAAAGCTAATTGTCCATCTGTCTTCCAAAGTGATTAATAAGCTGCTTCAGCTAGCAAAAGTTTTGTGTCCAGATAAAGACACCAAGTCTTAAAAGAATGAAGAACAGGAGAAGAGAACAAGGCAAAGTCTCAAGCTGAGCAGGAGGAGGAATTAATAGCCAAATTTGCCTCAAACTCTCAAAACTTACACCAGCTCTGACCCTGCTCCTTTGGCCTAAAGGAAGAGTAGGTAAGATGGGGTTTATCTTCTTAATGTTGATGTCCAATGAGATCTGTTAAAAAAAATGGGGTGCTTGGACACAAGAGGATGAAGGAAATATTGAAATAGTAGAATTGAGTACAAAAAACACAAGCCACCAATGCCTGAGACTGAGGGGGTTCAAAGATCTGCATTGAAAGCCTTGTTCATCACCTGAACACCTCAATAAAAAAGTAGCAATCAAATGTAAGGCAGTTCAAACCCACTTAGAGCTCACTACCATCATTTGGTCTCAAATCAGTAAAGCATTTATTCAGGTAACTTACCTCCTTTTTGCAAGCTCAGTTATAGGCACTTCCATGGTATTTTGGGTCTTGACTAATTCAGAAGGATGCTTCATTTCAGGATATAATAAAATCACTCTCAAACTAAACAAAAAAAAGCAATTCAGAGAGCCTGGTGAGAAACAAAGAAAAAAATCTTGAAAGGAGAATATCTTCAAACCTGCCTTTTAAAAGCAGGATTAAAAGACAAAAAGCTCTACTGCAAAGAGAGATGCAAAGCACTTAGAAATGCTATATTTATTCTGGGCAGAATGCAAACTCTCTTCTTCCTTGCCAAGCCTTCTGATTACATCAGACATCGAGTTTTCCAAATATAGCCTGCTAATTATTGATGGCTTTTTTTTATACCCAAGATAAAAGACTGTCAGGGACTGTTTGAGAGCTCTTCCAAAAAAAGCCTTGAATTTCCCTTTATCTCAAGGATGAGAGTCTTGGATACTCTGGCAGGAAGTATGGATGCCCAGATGCTGCTCCTAGAAAGACCTCAACATATTCCATATATTTTCCCAGACTTATATTTGTAACCCTTTGTGAACACCTAATAACAGGTGATATTCCATGAAGGATTTAAGTGTTTGGAGAAACCTGAGTACAAACTTCTCTGCCAGGCTGCTTGAACAGCAGCTTCCATTTCCCATCAGTAATACACACTTGTAAGTCCAGACATTTTTCTGACATTGTTCTTTTCATACCCAAAACAAGCTTTTGCAACAAAAATTAGTCAAGAGAGAAATCAAGCTATTTGGGCATATTTAGTTGAACTGCAGTTTTCAAATCAAATTGGGCATTGGCATCCAGAGCTCACTTAAACAGCATTCAGTTTTCCCAAATTCATGAAAGCTAAAAGTGCATTTTATTGAGTTGCAGACTGACCTTTATTTCTGAGGACAGTTAAAACAAAAATACAACAGGTTTGGAATATACTGCACTACATCACATTGTGTTATTGTGATCGTGTAATTGTGTAAATTCTGTCTCTCCATGCCAGCAAAGATGGGAGACCAGGGTAAGGACAGGAAAAGGATAACTGCTTTCAAATTTCAGCCTGTGGTGTTGCCAAAAACCTTCTGAACCAGAATGTTTAAGCAAGGTGTTCAGTTAAAGAAATCCTGATTTTATTCTCTATGGGTTCACTTGCTGCATTCAAGACTTAGATGGCAACTGGATGAGTGTACAAGGCAAAAGGTTCTACAAATAATTAATAACCCTGATCTTAAAATGAACCACATAGACAAGCCCATATTCATGAAGTATGTCTTGGAGTGAAATAATTATTGGAAAATATTATATAATCCTGGATGCTAGCATGTATTAGTTGCAGTGGTAGCTCTTGTACAGGAAGCTATGTTGATAATTTAGAATTTGTTTACTCAGGCTAAGTAAATTAAGAGTTTTAGAAATACCTATTACACTTCAATAAATCCCATGTTTAATAATTAGTGTTTATTTAGCACACAGTACAATAACTGTCTAATTAAATATAGATTTGCAAAACTAATTTTAAAGCAATAGACTCTGAAAGGACTGCCAAACCCTCTTTTTTTTTTTGTTCAGTGTTGATTTTGCTATCAATTTCTCTCAACTTTTGCAACACTTGGGAAAATTCCTTTTTTCTACATCTTAATGTAGAAAAAGAACTGAGGTTTTTCTACCTGCACTCTCTTCCTGCACACAGATATACTCACATAAGATGTTTGATTAATTTGAATAAAAATCCTTTCCAATATGCAATTCAACATCTGTTTCATCATGCCACAAGCAGCAATGAAATCCTGGAGAAGGCCAAAAAGGCAAAAATCAAACCAGTCATCAATTACAATAAGCACCCAGCAAGGCCATGATCCCACAGCAATGTTCTGGGCAATACTGAATCACTCACAGGATTTATTTGGTCAGAATCAGTCAATATCCATACATAAGGTAAGAACTTATGCAAAGGGATAAACAGAAGTCTGTCAGCAAAAATCTGATGTCACATTGATGAGGCTTGATCTGCCATAAAGGCCATTGATAGCAACTTAAGCCACTGGGGTTTTGTTTGTTTGTTCAAATTTAGTTTCATATAAACACTCAGGGTGATTCAACACCAGACCAACATTCTCCCTCAGAAGACCAGTCAATTTTCATTCTATTAATATGAACTAAAGCCAGATTTATTGTGGCTGAGTGTAACTGTTCAGTCCCTTCCAGTTCAGCAAATGTTCTACCTTCGATCTGAGCTCGGAAGCAAATTAGACTTTACACTCTCCTGAGACTCAGGAGCACATTATAGCTTTATTATTGCTCTGGAAAGGGACAAAACTTTCGACCCCATTTAGCAGCTGGATGAGCTTGCACAGCAAGTCTCATGGAGCATAAGGAGGTGATTGGTGACAGCTAACACGGCTTCACTGAGGGCACATCTTGTGGCCGTTTATGAGGGAGTTCCAGAGCTGGTAAATTAGGGAAGAGTGACGGATATTCACCTTGTGCAAGGCATTTGACACTGTCCCACGTGACATCCTTGTCTCTACACTGGAGGGCTGTGGATCTGACAGAGGGAAGGGGAAGGAGCTGGGTGATGGTCACACTCAGAGCTGACAGCTCAATGTCCAAGCACAGAGCAAGGACCTAAGGTGTTCCTTGGGGTCAGCACTGGGACCTGCCCTGTTCACATCAGCATGGACAGGGCCATCACTGCACCCTCAGCACACCTGGCAAGGGCACCCAGCTGTGCTGGCACACACAGGAAGGAAGGGATGCCATCCAGCTGTGGCTGCCCCTGGATCCCTGGCAGTGTCCAAGGCCAGGCTGGACAGGGCTTGGAGCAGCCTGGGATAATGGAAGGTGTCCCTATCCATGGCAGGGGTGGAACAAGATGATCTTTAAGGTCCCTCCCAACCCAAACCATCCTGTGGCTCTACAATAAGTGAGCAGCACCCCCCAGCAGTGCTGCCCTGCAGCCTGGACCTGCTGCTGAGCTGTGACTTCAGCACCATTACTGTGAACCTACATCAGTGTGGTTCTAGCCAGGATGATTCCTGCTTCCAGCAGGTTTGTAAGCAATGAAAATTTATGGCATGCAGATACCTACAGGAAAAAAAAAAAAAAAAAAAGCATCTGAATTTTGTCTCCCAATAAAATACTGTTCATATTGTTCTAGGGGTTTTTGCTTTCAGCTATAACCACCTGAACATGCCATAGTTTCCTTTTTCTGTTCCCTTTTCTGCCATCATTCCCTTATGTTATAGCATCAGGAGAGTCAAACTGCATACAAACCACCCAGAGCAAAGTTTCATCTCTTCTATTCTGCAGCCAAGAGGCAGAGTCACTCTCTTGAGTGACTTGAACTGGGGCTTATTCCAAGTTGTGAGGGTCCCACTGTGGCTGTGTTCAGGCCAGCTGGTTTACATCTTTCCTTGCAGAAATATTATCATGACTCCCAAAATACCCCCCACATGTCAGTGACTTGCACTGGAGGGATCTACAAGCTCAGCCAGGCACTACAGCAAAGCACCCACTGCCTCATTTCACTGGCCAGACAACCTTAGAAACCCTCCTGGGTGGGTCTTATTGCTTTTTTTTGCCAGTGTTTGCAGGTAATGCTGACTTACTGATGTGCATGATGAAAGGCACTTTAATGAAAAGCCTCTGATCTGGTATTTCTGTACACCGCTAAAGACTGGCAGCTGAACTGCACTCACCTCTACACCAGTCAGTGCAGTTTGGTCAATTGGTGCTGTGCAGGGGTCAGCTGAAATAACACAAACCTGGGCTCCTGCAAAAGGGAACATTTCCCTATTTCATTTCCCCTTTGTTCTGAACGTGGCCTTGCAGTGGGTTTTTCAAACAAACAAAATACTCCTTTGTTCATGATCTGAAGGCTGGACTCAAAGCCCTTGTTAACATTTAAGTGGCTTCAATAAGATTACTTTTGTTAGCAAAGATTGCAGGATTGAGCCCAAATTAATTTTTATTTTTGCCCAAAACTCTGCAAATACCCATCTCACATTACCTATATCTCTGCCAGAGATATTACAGAGGACTTGACAAATGCAAAATAGAAACCAGACTTATGGTAAGTAGGAATAACTACAGCTGACATTTCCCATCAAATGCTATTATTCAGAATAAAATTACCTGTCCTAAAATGGAATCAGATTATCTAAAATAAGGCAGTATCTTTGCTGAATCAATGCCCTGACATATAAATACTTCAAGAACTACCATAAATGAAGCCTCACAGACAGCAGCCTCTACTCCACAGTGAAACAAAGCACAGATGCTGAAAATGAGGTATTTTCATGAGCAACAAACCCAGGCTCCTACTTACACTTTTGTAATAACTAAGGAGCACATGCAGAGCTGACTGATTAGCAGCTTGGAGGTGACATATTAACTCAAATTACCTGGAGTAATGAGAGCCAATTTGCTCAGAACCATTAGCAAACAGGAGACAGAACAAAGCTGAGCCTAAAGAAGTGCCTAGGAGGGGCCTGTCCCACCTGCCTGTCTGGAGTGTGACTCTGCTGCTGCACTGGAGCACTTGAGTAACTGAAATAAACCTTGCCATGGCTTTGGTCTGCCAGAAACCCTCACGGGGATTTTGACCAGTTTCAGTTTTGCTCCATGTAATTCCTTTCTAGAGGAGATTCCCTCAATAACCACTCACTTATTCTGCAAATTTACTCAAAATATTTCTCTCAAGAACAATGTTAGAAAAGTGATTTTGAACAAGACAGGTTTAGATGTCTTTATACACTGAGAAAGTTTTGCTGCAATAAATATGTGTTAATTACTCTTAGTAGTGTTAAAAGTTCCATAGAAATTTGCAGACACACTAAGAGAATACACCCCAGTAAACATAATTCTTTATAAATCTAAATGTTAAAACAAAACATATCTGAAGAGATTGACAGTGAAAAGTTTTGTCTTTTACTCTAAACCAAGATGTTTCAATCATATTTAGTATTTCCATGCATCAAAAAGCAATCAGTGGCTCTGTATGTCTAATAAACCATGTTGATACAAGGCAAAATTTTGTTAAGTACATTGAGTAAAGCTAATTTGTAACATACATTGGCTTTGCACTTTTCAACCTCCAAGAGCACTTTTTTCACCCTGCTTTTAACTCTGACACAGATGGATTCGTTTGTTGTCTGGGGCACATTTCTTGTGGATAATGTCATATAGTGGAAGGAGATGGTTTTGCTTCTGGCCTGGAAACAGCTGGTTCTAAAGGAGTATTTTGTAAGATTACTTTGAACAACTACTTATCAATAATTTGTTTTCTCCTAAATATGAGAAGGCTCAATTTCCACTGAAGTTTCTTTAGCAAGAGAAAGGAAATTTCATTGTAAAAACAAAATTTGTAAGGAACTGGCATTACTAACATGAGTTGATGCCATTTTCCATAACTGGTTCATTTGATAAGAATAAAAAAAAATGTTATAGCAGACCTACATCAGAAGATAAAACTCAGTGTTTTTTCTCTGTATAACTGAGAATACCAACTGATTAATCAAATAAATCTTCATTATCTATGAAGGGCTTCAATCCCTACACCTCTCACTGGAACCACAGCCTGCATTCAGCTGAGAAAAACCAAGCAACTCCTCCATGCCAGTGGGGCAGCTCAGCTCCCCATCCACATGGATGGATGGATGGATGTGTTTGGAGGGAGGGATTGTGCCTGAGGGGCAGCAGGGGAGGTGCAGGTGAAGTGGAGGCACAGGAGCAGCACAGCTCCTGCAGGGAATGTGAATCCCAAAGGCCAAATCCCAATGACCCCTGGCACAAGTGTGGAGGCACCTGCAAGGCCAAGCCCTCTCCCCCAGCTGCCTCCAAACAATTCCCTGGAATTGCAGGGCTGGGTTGTGGATCCCCCAGTGTTCCAGAGGCTTTGGGGCACTCTGAAGCTCCAGCAGAAATTCCTCTCTCTCTGCAGGCTCACAGAGCAGAAAACACTCCTCACACTGCAAATGCTCTCCCCCTGTGTGGAGCACAGCAGCTGTGTCTGCCCTCTGTCATTTATCCAGCAGAGTTTTCCAACACCTCTCACTTATTTCCCCACCAGCAGGAGCCCATCCAGGCTGCCAGACACCAGCAGCACTCACAGACGTGTCAGGCAAAGACTTTGCTACTCCTCCCTTGCTGCTGGCCAACACACAATTTTTGCATTATTGCTTTGGAAAAACAAAACTAAAAAATCTATCTTGAGTATGCTGACCTTTCTTCCTATACAAATATTGGGTTTGGGTTGAAATGAAAGATTGTAAACAGAATAGCAGCTACTGGAAAATGTTTCAAATCTCAGGGCAGTTCAGAATAACAGCCCAGAAGTTGTCACTACAAAGAAAAGATGGGAAGATATTTTTAAAGTATAAATAAAGACATAAGTAAAATGAGTGAGAGAATCCATGGAGATTTCCGACTTTCAAAGACAAAGAACATGAAGAATATGTTTCAGAAAGTAATCTATTTTTCCTCTAAGGTTTGCCACACAAGCACAGATGAAAAACTACTGGGAAATAGAAAATAAACTGGATTTGATAATTGGGATATAAGTTTCAAATAAATTGCAGGCATTCCTATCCCAAATATAGTGAACTCTAATGCTTTAGGACTGGGGTTCAGATGTTAACTGCAGAAACTATTACATTAAATGCTGCAGGCTCAGTGGAAATTTAAGATTAATGTAACAGGAAAAGCATTAGGAGTGCAGAGAGTTCTGGAAATGCAACAGGGAAATTATTTTTAAAGGACCAGAAGATACATACATAGTACAATGTGAAGAAACAATGGTCTCAACGGGAACACAGATCTAGCACAGATCTCTGGATCTCTCCAAGCTGCAGCAGTAACAGACCCACAAAGGAAAGCAGCAGGAGGACAACCTGACATGTTAGAATTCACTATAAATTTCCTTGTAATCCCTGACCACTCAATAGCAGCTCAAGGTATTGGAGGAATTTTGCATCTTTGAGGCCACAGTATTCACAACATGAACCTTACACAGGAACAACTGGAACTGCTGAATCACCCTGGAAACCATCACAGAGAGATCCCAGATCCCCAATGGTCTCCTCTACACTCCCAGAAGCAATATAGATAGTCCTTAATTGATTTAGATAGACAAAAAAGGGCAAATTCTCCTTTACTTATTTTTCATTTTCCAGAGTCTCTGCATTTACTCTGGCTCCAGATGAGCCAGAATCAGTAGGCAGAAAAAAGACAGGTTCTTTCCCTGTGTTTTCTGCAGCTGACTCAGAAGAAAGGAGCACCACAAATCACAACCCCTTTTTTAGAAGATTTTCACTTCCCAGCCTCTGATTCAGACACCTCAGGTGAGGCTGCAAACTGAGCTAACCCAAACAGTACCAGGACAACCCAGGCATTCCTCTTTGTCTAATGTTATCCTGTCACCTACGTGCTGCAATTACTGTCTGAAAGCATCCAATTCTGTGGGGAAAATTACCTTAGGATTGTGACCCTGCTTTGTGGAAGAGTAGAACTAGGACAAGACAGGGGCAGTCACAGGAACTTCTGCTGGCTGATAATTTGGCCCCAGAAGTCCTAAGTAAAACTTTAAGCTTTACACCGTAAATGTACAAAAGAAAGTACTGCAGCAGGTACATAGACCAGATTTGCTAAGATTTTTTTTTAATTAGAATTACAGGTGCTGGAGAAATATAAAAGACAGTAATTACATAACTTTAAGTCAACTAAATTATTTAATAAAGAGAAAAAGAAAATATGGGAAGAAAAATAATTCAAAGATGTTTTGCAGCACAAGGTTTTGAATGGATGAAGCCACATTCTTAAAGAGCACCAGTTCCTGAGGGACACTTCAGTAATGGGAAATTAACAGCTGTACCAGGGTGCACATTCCAGTGAATCCCAGTGCCTTTTATGTGTTTTGAGGCTGAGGCTCAGAAAGTGACCTCTGGAGACAAAAATATCAGCAGCTCTGTGTGACCTAGCTAAATCGCCAGAGATGGTTCTCTAAATGCACCAACCCATGGACCAGCACAGTCAGATCACACAAACACACAATCACAGAATTCACAGAATCACTGGGTTGGAAGAGACCTCCAAGATCATCAAGTCCAACCCAGCCCTAACACCTCCACTAAACCATGGCACCCAGTGCCACATCCAGGCTTTTTTAAACACATCCAGGGATGGTGACTCCACCACCTCCCTGGGCAGACCATTCCAGTACTTGATCACCCTTTCTGTAAAAAACTTTTTCCTAATATCCAGACTGTATTTCCCTTGACACAGCTTGAGGCTGTGTCCTCTCATTCTGTCAGTGCTGCCTGGAGAAAGAGACCAACCCCAGTGCCCACAGCCACCTCTCAGGAGTTGTGGGGAGTGATGAGGGCACCCCTGAGTCTCCTTTTCTCCAGGATAAACACCCCCAGCCCCCTCAGCCATTCCTCACAGGGTTTGTGTTCCCAGCCCCTCACCAGCCTCGGTGCCTCCTCTGGATGGGCTCAACAACATTCCTAAACTGAGGGAACAGAGCTGGACACAGCACTCAATGTCCTTCCTAAACTGAGGGAACAGAGCTGGACACAGCACTCAATGTCCTTCCTAAACTGAGGGAACAGAGCTGGACACAGCACTCAATGTCCTTCCTAAACTGAGGGAACAGAGCTGGACACAGCACTCAATGTCCTTCCTAAACTGAGGGAACAGAGCTGGACACAGCACTCAATGTCCTTCCTAAACTGAGGGAACAGAGCTGGACACAGCACTCAATGTCCTTCCTAAACTGAGGGAACAGAGCTGGACACAGCACTCAATGTCCTTCCTAAACTGAGGGAACAGAGCTGGACACAGCACTCAATGTCCTTCCTAAACTGAGGGAACAGAGCTGGACACAGCACTCAATGTCCTTCCTAAACTGAGATCCCAGAGCTGGACACAGCACTCAATGTCCTTCCTAAACTGAGATCCCAGAGCTGGACACAGCACTCAATGTCCTTCCTAAACTGAGATCCCAGGACTGGACACAGCACTCCAGGTTTGCCCTCACCAGTGCCCAGTTCAGGGCAGGAATTCCCTCCCTGCTCCTGCTGCCCAAACCATTCCTGATCCAGGCCAGGAGCCATTGGCCTTCTTGGCCACCTGGGCACACCTGGCTCATGTTCATCTGCTGTCACCAGCCCCCCCTGGTCCCTTTCTGCCTGGGCACTGTCCAGCCACACCATCCCCAGCCTAGAGCACTGCAGGGGGTTGTTGTGGCCAAAATGCAGGACTGGGCACTTGGACTGATTAAACTTCATCTTATTGGACTCTGCCCACCCATCCAACCATTCCAGGTGTCTCTGCAGAGCCCTCCTACCTTCCTCCCAGCTTAGTGTCATCTGCAAATTTACTAATGAAAGACTCAATCCCCCAATCCATGTCATCAATAAAAATATTGCACAGAGCTGGCCCCAGCACAGAGCCCTGAGGGACACCCCTGGTGCCTGTCCCCAGCTGGATGCAGCACTGTCACCACCACTCCCTGTCCTGGCCATGCAGCCAGTTCCTAACCCAGCACAGAGTGCTCCTGTCCAAGCTGTGGGCTGCCAACTTCTCCAGGAGTGTGCTGTGGGAGACAGTGCCAAAGGCCTTGCTGAAGTCCAAATATACAACAACCAAAGCCTTTCCTGCCTCAGCCAGGTGAGTGACCTGGTCATAAAAGGAGACCAGGTTGGTCAAACACAACCTACCCCTCCTAAACCCGTGCTGCATGATGACACTCAGTATAAACCATTCCATTCCTCTACCTAGCACTGAGGTCAGGCTGACTGGCCTATAATTACCAGGATCCTCCTTCTTGTATCAGAGTGCATTTCTTTACTTAGTTCCCATTTCCAGGAATCCTTATTTAGAAAACACTGCAGCACTTTGACAACAGCAGGATCTAAGCATGTTTTCAAAATAGCTCAAGGCAGCAATTGGGGAAGTTTGAATATTTGTAATAGTGTAGGTGCTTTGTGTATTCTTTCAGGTGGAGACATTTAAGCACAGAGAGGACACCTGTGTTGGGATTAGGATTTTGCTTTAAACAACAAAAGGCAGCGTGGAAAACTGCTAATGCCACGATCTTTAGAGCACTCCAGGCAGATGTCAGCTTTGGTGAGCTATTTCCTTCTGCAAACAACCTGGTCAATGAGCTGTGTTTGGGTAAGTGACTGAACCTGCTCTGGAGGGGACACTGCTCCCCCTCCAGGGACCTGCATCCACTTATTTTTGTCTTTCCAGCTTCATGCTGGATCCTGAATAATCTCTAAATGAGAACTTTCAAAATTAGGATGTTCTCAAGCAGTAAATCTCAGCCCGCTTGTCCAGCTTGCTACATTTTTCCCTGAAAGAGCCCAATTCCAATGATCAATGGCTGTATCATTATGATCCAATGGCATCCTCGTGACACAGGAGCACAGCCCACCTGCTATTGACAGCAGGGCTCAAATCTCATTTTCCAGCTTTAATGTCTGCATCACTGTGCTCTCTGTCCAACCTGCAGTAATCAATGGAAACAATACCCAAATTATAGCTGCAGCACATTCCTGGATGTTGTTGGCCTGATGATTGAAGAGAGGGGTTAGAGAGCCCCCAGTAGGCTGCAAACACAACCCTATTCTACCTAACAGCCCTTAGGGTGCTTTACAGTAGGGCAAATATCAATTTGAATCTAAGTTTTCAGACTGGTAGAGGCTACAGACTGAAATATGATTTTATTGTTTTCAGCTGTCTACAGTGCACAGAACGCACAGCCTTGGGAAAACATTATGGGTTAAAGTGTCTGAGGTGAGATTAAAGTGATTTTTCCAACTAAATAGATACATTCACTTCCCTCAGATAAATAAAAGTCCTAAGTTATGAAAGTAGTCTAATCCTCCAGGAGGGTGTCCTTCTCACAGTCAGCTTTTCTTCCTACATAAGGTTTGCATCTGCAAACCACGGAGATTATCTTTTAAACTCAGACTGGAGTTGAACTCTGTGTCTTTACTGAAAAGTCAGTACCTTGTGAGGCAGCTTTAAAGGCAAGACCTTAATCCTGAAATATTAGACATCAGCCTCTCAAAGCTGCATTCCAGAAAATTCAGAAGTTCTGTCATGAAAAACGTATAACTTTGTACTGAACTAAACTATACCTTTTCTTTGCTTATTACATTGCTTGGCCAAGATTGTAAGGGAAGTTCTCTAAAATCCATTACTGTGTCTGTCTGGTGTCTCTGTGTTTCTGGCTCTTTCCAGTCACCACTCTACTGATTACTGTTTTTGTCACTAAGAAGATGCTAGGGAGTTACTAACAACCCAAATGGACAGCAGCCCACAGACTTGAATTCCTGCATTTCTTGCTGCTTGCAGATGAATGGGGCAATGGTGTTGGAAGTGTCAAGACCAGGAGTTTTAGCAGAGAGTTCCTACTGCAACATCAGATGCTCCTCAGGACAGCCACAAACTCTACAGTTGTACCCTGCAGCTCCTCTGCACTTCTATTTTAACTTCTCCTGGAGTCTCTGACAAAATCAGCTCAAGAGCCATGTTGGCTGCAGATGGTGCAACACCAGATAACAAACCAGTTCATAAGGGAATGGGTGAACCTACCCCCTCATGGCACCATTATTATGACAATATTGAGAAGAGGGGAAAAAAACAGAGAAAAACAAACACCAAAAAAATCCAGTCTGATCAGCTTTGAATAAAGGCCTGTATACAAAACACTTCCCTTCCTCAAGACAGGATCTCTCTATAGGTTGCTCATTTTGTCCTGCCTGTTGTAAAAGATATTAGGAAAGTAGGGGGGGAAAAATAATCACCCACTCCCCATCTTCAATTGACTTTACTCTGAAGGCTCACACAATATATCAATGGAGATTACTTCCAGAAATAGAAAATCACCCCTAAGGCACTCTTTTCCTCTTCATATTTTCACATTCACTCAGATGGGATAAAAATGTGGCTGGTATCAAATTAAGACTTTAGGGCTGGGAAACAGATGATGCCAGATTTAAGTGGGGCTTAGAAAAAGACACTTCAAGGTAACAGGAGCATCTGCTACTCCTCATTCAGGAGTGTAACAACTTCAAAATCTAAATGACAGCAATACATGTCATTTGTACTGGCATTTTCATTCACACATCCTTCCTAATATTGCAATTTTGGCTAACCATAAAGGCAGCATGTTTTATGTCCTTCTTCAAGGCTGGAAAAACAGAGATGGCAACCTATGAGATAAGAGAGACAAAATCCTCAATACAAAAACACAAATGCTGATGGGCAGAATAAAAATAAAACTTCACCATCAGCTGTGACAAGCTGAGATTTCTCTTGCCCTCTCACATAGCACAGTTATCCTTGAGGAGTGTGCCACTGTCTCCTCAGTAACCAGGTATTGCTAGGGCAGCATTTATCAGTGTCTCCTTGGCTTTTCTTATGCTGAAAATCCAGAGGGGCTTACTTGTGGTATCTAGATTAAAAATACCCTGGAACCACATTAAAGACAATTTGCTGCATCTGTTGGCAACGCTGTGTGTTATGAACAGCAACAGATTCAGAAGAAATGAGAACAATAGCTTTCTTTGACTTCCCTGATCTGCAGGGTCAAGAAATGGAAATATAGTTTTTCCTTAGTTTTACATATTCTTGTAACTTCAACATCTAACAAATCACCAATACCCAGCTTCTGATTCAAGCACAACTTTTTTTTTCCCCATACATTTACCTAAGTTAGCATTTTCCCAAAAATGAAGTGGCTAAGAAGGCTCAGCTTTAAAACCACAAGTGAAAAAACCTGCAAGCAGTGCTGACAGAAATCCTTTAAACAGCCTCTCACTCCAGGGCACCAGCTCCCAGAAACACCACTCACATCAATCGATGATTATCACAAATAGGTTGATTGACTTCTCATTTTCCAGCAGGTTTGTTTTACTCACAGACCTTGTTAATGCAGGTGGGGTTTCCCTTTTCCTTTACTCACTGTTCATCAGTCTTCAGTGCAAGAACTTCTCATAGCTCTGCTCCTTTCAGACCCAGCTGTGTTGGATCTATGGGCAAAATATTCAGTATTTCCTTTCCAGAATCTCTAAAATTATATTCTACACTGTCTTTCCACAGTTTGCAGAAATGGAACTTGCACTCAAACCTGCGAAATAAATGTAACATTATAGACTTGATAAAGAAGACTGGGATGTATAATAAGGAGCTGTCTCCTGAAAGAAACTGTAAATCATTCTCTGGAAAGGTTTTACTCTTTGATCAAAATAAGTGATCTAGTGCACAGAAGAAAAACAAGGTGTTTTTTTCCTCTCCCTTCAAGTTCCACAAGGAATATTAGCCCTGATCTCTGCAAGAGGAGGAATGTGCAACAGAGATTTAGGGATGCTAAAGGTGTACAAACCTTCCTGCCTAAGTATGAATAAATGCTCTCCTACAGCTGAGACTCCTTCCTCTCAGGCACATGGGAAACCTTACAAATAATGCTTTCAGCAGTGGCTGAATTGTGGAACTTCAACATTTTTGCTCCAGAGGGTCAGAAACTAAGTTTTCATTTAATGCTGTGGCCTACTGATGATGACAAAGCTTTTATACTTTGTGTTACATAAGTATTTAGCCTGAATTCAATTTAGAGGGTTTGCAGTGCATAACTCAGCCATCAGCTGCATGTTTTCTCTGCTTTATTTGATTTTCTCATTCAAATCCATTTCACTGAAAGAAAGAAAAGGAAAAAAAAAAACAAAACTATTTACTACTTTTTTTTTTTTGTTAATCATTCCACTAGTGTGTAGACAAATTATAAATCAGTCTGGTGATTTAGACAGAAAAGCCTCTATAGAACTTTTACCTGCATGTACCACAGAGAATGCCTTTGATGAAGGTTTATGAGCAAAGACCTCTTCCCAGGGATGCATGCCAGCTCCTTAAAGGAAAATCGATACATTCTGGGATAGAGCATCTGGAGGATCAGCTTTTGGATTTAACAAAGCATCCCTCACCCAGGGACTCAGGTCTGTTTGAAGCTTCCAGATCTTAAATCACACTTCAGATTTTAGAGTGAGTTTAATGTGTCCCTAAACACAAATCCTAGGAAAGACTTTTTGCAAAACATTGTCCAAGAGTTGATAGCCTTCAGATTTCTGTTTTGTTATATCCAGATCCAGCTGAATTATTTAGTCTTTCCTTACAATTATTTCACAGGAAAAGAGATAAAAAAAGCTCATAGAACTAAAATATTTACCTGCACTATCAGAATTAAAGCAATTTTTATCAGGCCATTTGTTAATATTGGAATGGCTTTCCTTCCAGTGGGGACAGTGAATTCTCACCCTTTTCTAAGGCACCTGCAGAAGGAATCCCTACCCCCTTTCTCTCCAGTCTAGCACCTTGATGCAATGTTGAGGAAGTCTAAAAAGGGACACAATTATGTAATACCTATTGAAGCCTCAGTGTTTAAACTTTCTTCCACCAGATCTGTACAAAAAAAGCAATTTTTATTGAGCTCTGGAATCCAATAAAACACAGCAAAGGTTCTGGCACTGCCATAAGTCGTAACTTATGTATGAGTAGGAAGTCAGTTTTTACACCATAAGCGTTACAAGTTTTTTCCTTTTAATCTAGATTTTAATTGACCTTTTCTGCAGGTAAGAACTTCATACAAAGATTGTTACCTAATTAGGTATTAATACCTTTTCTTACTGTCAGAAGCAATAAGGCTCCCAAATACATTTGAAGATCTGGAGTAAATTGACTCAGAAATACAAAATCACCCCCTTTCCACTGAGATTTTAAACCTCACATATCAAGATCACTTTTGAAAATACAGCTTAGGTTTCTTAATAATTTAGGTTTTATGTATTTGTAAGTGAAACATAAACCATATTATTATTAAGTGTTGGCTTAAAACCCAGCTATTTTGTGTCCTCTAACCAAATATAAAATCTACATGCTGGGTTTGAAAATTCCTTTTGCAGAGGGTCTAATTTATGGAGATGATTGAATGGCTCACAGCAGCTTGGATCACACTGTACCTGAGGAGACACAGCAACTCAGCCATGCTCTGTGGCAAGGAGTCTGCAATAATTGCTTGTTTTTCCTGCTGACCCATAAAATACTCTTGCTACAAACACTATGTAATCAAGTTTTATAGTAGTGATTCTTCCCCTAAGAAGAGGCTTGATTTTACTGCTTAGAATAGCAAACAGCACCAAAAAAGGTGGTGGTAGGAATTTATCACAAAGGCAGAAGTAGTCCACCCTATTTTATCAGCATCAATACGTTCTAAAATAAAAATAAAATNAGATTTTTGAGCAGTTCCCAGTGAAAATCCTCCACCATGACAGCACAGTGAACCCATGGGAAGCACAGAACAGGGAGCTGTCTCCACAGAGCTGTTACTGAGTTTAGAAAAGTTCATCTCAGGGAAAACAGCCCCTCCCTTGAGGAAGGCACAGCCCCTACCCCATCCCTGCTCTGCTGCCCTGGCCCTGGCCAGGAGCTCTTCACTGGGCTCTGGTGGCTACAAAAACCTTCTGCCCTTGCCCTCTGTACTCAGTTTTGGTTCATCTCCCTGCAGTGCCTCTCCACTGCAGGATTTCAGAGGGATTGTCTATAATATCCAAATTCTGTGCTCACTCCAAATTGCTTTTCCTTCCAAAATGTGCAACAATGAAAGCCCCAGGTTACAGAATAAAAACAAAGAGACCAAGGAGTGGCTATCCTAGATGGTGAGCTAAATGTTCACAATCTTTCCTCATGCATTGCCAGCTCCAGATTTGGGAATGAGGTACTTTAATATCCCTTCTTTAACAAAAATCATCTTGAGTGTGGCAGCCATGTGAAGAAGTGCCTATGGAAAGTAGGAGGGTTTCCCTTGGAAGACACCACAGGCCAGTGAGCTTTAGGGGCACAGCAAGTGCAGATCTATAGTAAGAAATGAAATAAAATCAATGCTGCTCTGTCAAAGCACAGGGGAGCTGAGGAGCAGAGGCTGCAGCCTCCCCACAGCTGCACTAAAAGCAGAAATACATTGGCAAGGTTCAGGTTTGAGCAGGATGTGCAGAGCACTGCTCCACCCTGTGTCCTCTCCCCTGAGTGGGCAGCTGATGGATACAGCATGGCCAGGGGTGCATCCCCATGGCTCACACACCCCAGGGGCTGCCTGGGCTCACCTCAGCCTGGCCAAAGGCACCTCCTGCACCCACAGCCCTGACCCATCAGTGCGAGGGCACAGCCTGACTCTGCACTGCTCACCCTGACATTTAGTCACTATTTCATTCTGCTGTTAGTCTTCCCTTTTTTCCTGAGCCATGAGTTTCTTTGGCTTTTTCAGAGAAAGGATTCAGCAAGGGCAGCAGAGGCTGTGTGACAAGGTAAATCACAGCACAGGGCTGGTGTTCCACACCTAACCCTTCATCCCATTTTACCAAATTGTGCCAGTACCATGCAGACCAAACACCAATTCCAGGTGCCACAAGCAGCAGGGAATAATAAGAAGCAGCATGCCAGACTAGGAAAATGGAAAAGAATATTATCTCCCATCTTAGTAAGCCCAGTCTTAGGACAGAGTTTGGAGAGTGTGCAGGTGAGCTGCTCCCTGAGCCTTCCCTGAGCACTGAATACAGCCTGATAAAACAAGAATGCCAGAGGAAACACTGCCTCTTCTCTTCACAGAGATAATTGGGCAGTGATAAACTCAAGCTATTATCACAATGGTCAAGCTCGTGCTAATTACACTGCTCAAAGAAATCCAGTAATGTCTTGGGCTGAAAATAGAACTTCAGGAATAACCAGGTGACTCCAGAGCCTCTTTCTTGTCCAGGATAGGATCTAGAGAGAGACATTCAGATATTTTACCAGCCTTTCCCAAGTTTAATTCATATAACTTGTGACATTTCCTGCACAAAGGAACCTTGGCTTGCCAGGGCTGATGTGTGGCATTGCTTGGTATGCAGATATGCTCACATACCTGACAGGAATTAAATAAACACAGCCCAGACCTGCAGTTCCTGCTCTTCAGATGCCATTTAGTGATTACTCTGAAGCTCACCTCTATCTGCCTGGCTTTAATTTAGGATGAACACTGGAGTAAAACTCAATTTCAAAAACAAATCTGGAAGTTAAGCATTTATTAATGACCATATTCTAGGCAGGGTAAATCTCTAAGAACTCTACAGCTTTAAGTCACAGGGCTTGGGGAAAGTGGGATGGAAGCAAACACTGATTGCTTTCACATGCTGGAGCATTTCACTGGAATAGTGAAGGATTCTTCAGTGAATTGTGAACAAGGGAAAGATACAGGTGACATCACTCAGCAGCCTCATGGCTACACAACTGACACCACCTCAGTTTAAAGTCAAGAAGATTTTAGGCGCTTTTTTTTTTTCCCCCCCTGGAATAGAAGCTCATTTTCCATCTAACTTTAGTGTAAAATTGACATTCAGAAATCAGCATATTTAATCCAAAGTGACTTGAAAGCATATGCTACCTCTTTTGATCACCACTCCAAAATTGTTTTAAGATCAGAAGACTTACACTGACAGATCTTGTCCACACACTGCCCATATATTTTAAGAATGAGAAGCAGCAAAATCCAGTTAAATCATAGCAGAAAAAAGGTAACAGTATAGGCAAAAATATGTTTTAAATAGCAAAACAAACCTTAAAGCACATTTTTCAGACACAAGAAATAGTAGTTTTCTTTAAAAGGCAGTTTATGCATTATGATAGAGCCAAGTAAAATTGACACCCTTTTTAGCATACTGTACTCAAAAGCCACTCTGTCATACACAAATGTTATTTCTTTTGGATGTATTAATTCTGGAGTTATTTGCATTACAGCTACAACATAAAGTTCCAGTATTTATAGGCTAAGAAAAAGCTCTGAGGGCAGCACCGGATTTTTTCTTTCCTTTCCAAATATTACAGTCATCACTAGAATCACCTGACTTCCCAGAGAACACAACACAGCCATCATTATTTCAACTAATTCAACAGTGTCCTAAGTATTTGCTCAGTTACAGATATGTGGCCAAGAGGAAGATATCAATCAAACAAATTGATACCATTGCCTACCTTGGAAAGGGCCTTGATGCAATTTCCATAGCAGACATTAGGGCTGCTGAAGTTCCAGGCATGAACAGATTAGATTTGCAATTACACTGCTCATTTCCAGCAGGCAACGAACCATTTGTGACTCCTGGTAATTAAATCCCTCTCAAACCACCCTACCTTTGGATTCCTTCTACAACAATTTGCAGGGAGTCCCTCCAAAGCACATTACCAGTGCAGTGAGAGGCTATTTTCATCCCAGTGAAACAATGAGTGGTGTGAGTTGAATCCACAAGTGCTCCAGTGTTTCTGAAGGATCAGTGGTATTAGAGGGTCATTAGCAATAATTAGTTTTGCTCTCAAGATCCACTATCTGGGCCTTGCTATTTGCCTGTGGAAACACAGCCATAGAGGGAGTTTTCTCTATTCCTAGATTGATACATGGATATAGACTTATCTCTGTTTAAATATGTGTAGTCCCACAAGATAACAATACCCTTAATTCAGTCTCCAACAAACTCAGTGATGGTCATAGCTTGTAGAAACCCACAACTGAAAAAATACCACATTTTAAATACATGGCTAATGTTGTCCAGTCTAGGACTCACTGTTGCAGAACAGGGTTCCCTGTTTATACCAGCTCAAAGGGAGCACAACAATGTCCAGTTTAATGAATTAACAAAGTCTAAGACATCTTAACAAATGAAAACTACAAGAACTACACAGAAGATATAGATAGAGCACCTCACTAATTATAGTAGACTATTTGGTCAGGTCCAGCATTATTTCCACAGAAAAACTAAATTCAGAGCTGTTTCACATTACTGAAAGATCACATGGAATCCCTGAATGCTCTTAAGAGTGGAAAATTGTTTGTCTCTGTGGTACATGTGCGTGATGCACACTAACCACAAATCAACATTCACTGGGATGTATTCAGCAGTGTCTATTGCTGCTTCATTATTAGTTTAATATTGACTAATTAGCAGCATTTAAAATGCAGGTGCTGTTCATTTTGTGCAGGTCAAACCCACAATTCAATTCAGCCCCTAGACCACACTGCAGAGCAGAACATGAGGAGCAATTACTTTTGGATCACACCTTCTCTGGCAGAGTACTTCAATTACATTTAATTATGTGGTGGTTGCATTCCAATGAGTCAAAGCAAGATTTATTATGATGAAAATATATTTCCATACATACTTTAACATTTTCCAGCTCTTATGTACCAGAGATGTAGGAGTCAGGCTTTTGCAGCACTTTGTGAAATATCTAAACTTAGTGAAATACCTGCACTTATTTCTGTTTAGATTGCTGTAGTCCCACGACCTAAAAATACCTTTAATTCAGGCTGAGGGCCTGTGATATTCAGAAACTAACACTGAATGGCCAGGTGCTCCCAGTTTTATACAAGATGAGAATTCTTGAACCAGAGAAGATGTGTTCATACCAGTCCTCCCATCACTGCAAAGAAATAGCAACACAATACAAAAAAATGCTTGTATTGTCCAGGGCAAAGCCCAACACTGAGAAGAAAAAGAAAGCCTGCTTTAAATTTTACTCAAACAAGCAACAATGCAACAAGAATCTCATTACTAACTTCTTTTGATTTTGTGTTAGATTTGAAGTGCCTGTTATAATATGAGAGCCATATTTAATTTCTAAAAAGAGGATTTTGCAGACACCACCCCCAAATGAATACTAAATAGCAAGGACCTGAAGTGACTTCCCTATTTAACAGCAGAGAAAAGAAAAGAAAATTTAAAAAGAGGGGGAGAAAGGAAAAAAAGAATATTAAATCCAGAGATTTTATTTGCACTGAGTTTTAAAAGAAAGTATGGACATGTCACTCAAAGAAAAAATAAACCACAGCTCATATGAAATGTTTGCTTAATAACATGGTGAATGTCAGCTATAGATTTCTGCTGCAATATTAAACCTGAGGAATAAAAATAAACAGTAAATCCCCAAGCATTATTACTCTGCAAGAAAAGTCACACACTGAAAAACAAAAGTTTTAAGAGCAAAGCTCACTCACCATATGGCAACTCCAGTGATAGCCACAGCCTAATTGTGTGGCCAGCCCCCTCCTCTTAGAGCTCAATATGCAAGGAAGACAGAAAATCTGTGAGCCTGAAGTCTGCTCTGAGAACCTTTGAACCTCACCAACCAAATCAGATTTGATCTCTGTTTTTATACACTACAAGGAGGGTTCAGTACCACTGAATCCTCGCCATTCTTCAAAGCAGTATTTTGATAAATTACTTCTGCTGGGAATGATGCAGTTGCTTTCCTGAAATCAGCTCTTCTGCATTTTGCCCCCCTAGGGAATAAACTGCAGCAAAGGAGAGGGGTTTGATGAAAATTCCTGTGTTTCTGCATCTAGGATTGGCCTCCACTTCCCAACTAAGAAGGGCTTGAATGTTAGATTTCATGAAGCTATAAATTTCCCTTATAAAAGTGGGCCATTTAGGCTGTCTTGCAGGTCAAAAAATAATAGATTTCTCAATGATCAAAACTGCTATTAGCCTGCAGTTCTCTCTGAATAATAGGTCACACTCCCAAGCATGTTCATTTTCCCAGTGTCAGCTGAACAAGGATCTCAGGAAAGAGATCTGAGCTGTGTCAAGCAAGGAGTAATTGATTTGTAATCTTGTTTTCCAACAGAGCACACTGTGCTAACTAGATTCTACAGGCTCTATAAAGTGCAGAGTTATAAACTTGCCACTTTTATGGCACAGAAGCCATTAATACACACATTTGCATATTGCAACACACCTGAGTAATAAAGTGGCTTCATAGATCAGCAAATATTGAAAGTGGGTGATGTTTCTATGATCCTCCAACACATCCCCCAGTGACACCAAACCTGTGTGAGCACATGGCACTCAGGATCCATCTCAGTTACTCAGTTTTAACACAACAAATGCTCTCCTGCTGACTGACTGAGGAACCAGAGATTCATTTTAACCTCCTGGCAGAGGAACACTGAACTTGAAGCAGTCATGCTCTCAGCTATTTCTCCTCAACATTGCCAGTGCTGTGGAGGGACAGTTCATTTTGCCTCTGAATGTAACAAAGAATTCAGTCCAGCAGGCAGAGATCTAATGGGACTTGGAAATGAGGACCAAAAGCTGCAAAAGGCAACTTCTTAAACAAGGCAGTGAGCAGGTTTAACCATGGTTTGAGTGCAAGAGGCATTTGCATCAATCTTTAAATGCTGGAGTCCTGGAAACCACCTCACCCAGAGCCTGCTGAAATTTTGCAGCAACAAATTTCCTGATATTATTTCCCACACACACACCAAGCATGATCCAAAATACACACTTCCTTGGAACCATCCTGCTACACTTCCAGACTGTGACAGGACTTTCTTCATCCTGCCCGTGACCCAGAGGGAAAAACCTGATTCTGCAGCAATGTGTCCAAGATTTGCTCTCCTCTTCATCAGAGCCATGAAAAAGGCACCTGACTTTGAGGATGAGGTCACATCCACCCTATTTTAAAGTGAGTTTTAAGTACCACTGATTGAAGTGGAACTTACACAGTGTTGAAAAGCAGAAGGCCAAACCCGAGCCTGTGTGAGGAGCTGTGTTCCCTTCTCTCTGTGACCTTACAAATGCGTATTAATATTTTCTTAAACTTCCAGTTGCATTCTGTTGGCTGATACGTTTTGCCTCAGGGTCCATTTCTTCCCCATTCCCTCATCCCCAATTGCCACCAAAGCAGGGAATTTGCTTTGCACACCCTTGCTGATACCCCATTCCCTCTGGCCTTGGTGCCTTGTTAGTGATGGAGAGCCAAATTAGGCTGTACAGATGTGTGGGAGAACTAAAGCAAGAACAAACCACTTAGGAATGCCTTTCTCACTCTGTCAATAGCACAGGGGCAGGCAATGCACAAGTTAGGCAAAGCAGGGGTGACCACAGAACTTCTGATCAGTTTAAAAACTGCATTAACACCCAGGGGGGGTTTGAGCAAAGGTCAGACACTTTCTGTAAATGAGGCACTACCCAAGAGCAGCAAATGCTCCCTTGTGCCCCTGGGGAGAGCAGCTGCAGGAGGGAGCCCCAGCACACACAACTGCCCCCAAGCACAGCTCTGGGACCAACCTGCCTGCAGGGGATGGACAAGAGGGACCTGAGGAACCAGGGGCTCTTTGGGTTTAATCTCATTTATCACCATTTTTTAATTAACTGCTTCCACATGCACTTTATTCCAAAAATGGCTTTTCAAATGGTTTTGGTTTAGGTTGTGTAGCACATTGTTTGTTGTTGGTTTTTTTTTTTTCCTTTGATAAATGGAAGCATTGTACCTAGATAGCAGAACCCTCAAAGAAAATGTAAAGATGTTGGGGGCTCTGTCCCTCAAAAATGTGCTATTACTGTGAATTATTTTTAAAAATGTTAATTGTATCAGGTTCACCACTTCAGATGGATGGAACCTATTTTATGAAGATGAGGACTGAGCCCATCCAGGCCATCACACAGGTGGAGTGCTGTCTGAAGAGCAGACACACACCAGTAATTGATGCTGAATAAGTTATGTCAAGATTGTCCTGCTGTAATAGTTCCAAGTGTTTACTTGAGCTTCCCAAACCATCTGAATCTTTTATAAAGAACAATGGAAGAGGAGAATGAAGAACTTGTGCAAAATGGACATTCAATCTTAATCTCAGTAAAAATTAAAATTTCTCTTCAAAGAAGACTCCAAATAGTGACAGGGATATTTTAGCACTTGTCCTCCAACCCTGGTCAAAAAAAAGAAATCGAGTCAAATCCCTATGAAGTGCTCAAATTCATCCTGTTTCAAATGTTCTTAAAGTTCCTAAAATTATTTTGTAAGTCTACTGAAAGAAAGTAAATGATCCCCACTTAGTGCCTCTGCATCTGCACATCCCAGGTTTTGCTGAAATTGGAGCTGAGGCCACCAGTGCTGTGAGCTCACCTGCCTGGCAAGCCAGAACTCAAAATGTTATTGATAAAAACAGTCAAGCCTCTTCTGGAAATCTATTTAAAATTTCCCTTGATTTAAAAAAAAATTCTTTCAACCAGGTATGAATGCTTCTAAGTTCCAGTTTTTGAATCAAGTCTCTCATTAACATTTTGGTTTATTCTTAAAATTCTATACAGCTGAAGTGATGGAATTATTTCAGAAACTCAGCTTTACTAAAAATTCAGCTTTTCATTTGCATTCTTGTGTAGCAGCTTACATTCCTGTTTGCAGTCTTACAGATAAATCTGTCACTAAAATATCACCCAAACAGCTTAAAATGTAGAAGTTAGCAGAAAAACTGCATCTAAAATTGCTACTTTTATAATATGATTGAAGGCAGATTCATGATGTGAAGGGGGGAAAAAAAAAGAGATTTACTTACAATTTAATACTTGGAGTTGGTAATCCAAGAGTAGTTTTATGATAAATCCTACATATTTCTTAGAAGATTTAGAGAGTGTCCATATACACACACACTTTTCTCATGCTAATTGTGCAATTTCTTGTGTTTCTTAGTGTTAATCTCTTGGCAAATTTTATAATGCTTAAGGTGACATTTGGCAGTTCAGTCCCTACAGATACATCTGTCCTCATTCTTACAGAAACTAATTTATTTTTTTCGCCCACAACAGGTGTAGCCCAAAGAACATGACAAGTAATAGGAATAAGCTTCAGGATTATTTAATTCCTTTTCTCTTCAAAGCAGATAGTGCTGGCTGCTTTCTTTTCCCACTGCAGCCTTCTAGCATTTACAGTGGAAAAGTAAAATGGCTATTTAGTGTTTATAATAATAAAGCAAAGTAGAAGAAAGCAAACTGACACTGCAGGCTTGAAATTTAGCTCCTTAATCACTCAAGGAAATTAAAATATTCATATCTTGCCGATGAACAGGCCATAGAGGTAGAAAGTGAGTCCATTCTTTAATGAGCAGCTTTTTCTTGCAGTTCCCAAAGTGTCAGGTGAGAGGCAGAACCCTGGAGGGCTGTGCTGGCTCCTGAGCACCAAACCCACCCTGGGAGAGAGGGACACCAGGACAGGGGATGCTGAGGGGGGAACAAGAGCCAGGCGTGGGGGTTTCCTAAATACCAAGATCCTAAAAACATCTTCAGAAAGGGCAGTGAGGGTGAAGCATTGATTTGTGCCGTCCCTGAAGGCAATGTGACAATGGCCTCAGCACTTTGGGTTTCAGAGCCCCTCGTGTTATTTTGGGCTGGGACCTGTCTGTGCAGATGCAGTCAGACACTTCCAGCAGCTCCCACACATCTCCCTCTCAGGCCAGAACCACACAACAGGATTCAAACTGAGCAAACCTGTGACACTGCCCAGAGTGCCTGGGTCATGAAAGGCAATTCTGATTCTCAGTTCATTTAGTAATCACAAAATACTGGGCCACAGTCTCACTCTCTGCCCCTGACACTACAGCTGGTTTGCACTGCCAGCCTGCCCTTCAGTGGAGTTTACAGCCACACAGAAGGGGGAGTCACTCCAAAATTGTGAGAAACTACCAAGTAATGTAATCTCGCCAATGTGGCTACATACATTCTCATTTATTTCACGCAAGATGGTAGATTATATACAGTGCAACATAGCTTACATTTCCAGACATCCCCTCATTGGTGTGCAGCATAAAAGAACGTAAATAAACAAGTGTTTATTCTAAACTTAAGGTGGCTATTCAAGCTAACACGTGTACCTATTACTAAATAGGTGCACCACTTTCTCCCTTGGGATACCTTAACATAATTTCTAACTGCACCACAAACTCTGGCCTTGCTCAGGCCTCACTCCTGAGGGCCTAAGCAGAGGCCCAGTCTGGGTTGGCCAAACTAATGCAGGAGCAGGTCATGGCCCTGCTCTTTAAGAAATTCTACTACACCACACATCTGCATCTAAGCCAGCAGGAACAATTCACTCATCTGGGTACATTTGCCAGGCAATAATTTTTTCATTCCACCCACCTGCTGTATGTGTTGGGAAATATTTGCTTGGAAACATCTCATCCCATCCTGATTCAGGTCTTGTCTTTTAGACTTTCTGACCATGTTCTACAAGGCACCTCCTGCCACAAGGAGGAAAGGAGGTGGCTTTGTTTTGTGTTGGCTCTTTCATCTCCATGAAAACTGTGAAGGAATCTCCCTCAACCCTGCTCCTAATCCATATACTGAGTTAACCCACAACAACAACAAAAAAAAAAACAAACCATTGGCTTCAAAATGAATTTGAGAACGAGGGGCAAAATTAAGCAAACACTTTTATCTGAGTGAGACATTCTCTCTTTAACACCATTTTCCACACACACTAAAATCCTGTGCCTGTATTTGGTACCAGATATAACACACAAGGCTGCCCTTGGTAACTTTCCCAAAGTCATCCTTAGAACACCCACAGAACTAAAAACACATCTGATCTCCTGACAGATGGGAGGCTACACACTAAGAACTTGTTACTAAGAAAACAAGTCATGATAAGGGAGGGAAACCTTCAGGGGGCTGCAAAAGCAGTTTAACTCTTTGTTCTCAGCCTCACAGAGTTCAAGGCTCCACCAGAGCCAGCTGCTCCATCTGCCCAGGCCAGGACAGAGGTGGAACTGAGGGGCTGGCACAGACACCTGCACTACAGAATATCCCTTTCCCAGAAGATGCAGTTGCCTCAACCCAGATGTGCTTTGCTTTCTGCCTGAATATGCTCTCAGGATTTTGAACAATGTTAATACAGTTCTGTATTGCTCTGTCTGGGAGGTGGGTTTGGTGCCTGGCTCAAGCCACCATTCCCATCCTGATTCATACCTCAGGAACTCCTAATTCAGACCCTGAAGTGATGATTTCCTCTCTTAGAAAACAGAAATCCTGCTGCAACCACAAGTTAATCAAGTTAATCAAGTTAAAATAGTCTGAGAATAGCTCTGAGCATTCCCTTGTAGGTTTAAATAAACTTTGCTCCTTCGGCAGCACAACTGCTTCCTAATTTGACACCAGCATGAGGAGAGAGAGCTCAGGGATGGAAACACTTTGAAGACACCATTCCACTTGGTCTGTGTGGATTCTCAAATTCATCTTCCCCCTGGTTTCTGTAATTTGGCATAAAACTCAGGTGGTTTAAGTATTCATCAGCTCCTGCTGCTGAATAGGATTCCACCCAAGAGCAGTGCACCAGCTCTGCCACTGCAACAATCATTCCCACAGGACCCAACTGCAAATCCAAGCGGAGATTGTGCCTCCAGGTGAGGGACTAGCATCAAGAACACATCATACTTCAAGATGCCATTTTCATGCAAATGCACCAGACAATGAAGAACAGGGAAAAAAAAAATCAACACAAGAAAACAAAATCATGATTTATTTAATGAAATGTTTCTGTCAGTTCTGCAGAAAATATCAGGGGTCTCAAAGTTTTGAGCATATGTAAAAATCAGATTCTGACTCAGGTCTTGGGAAATTTAGGAGGATCCCACTGTCACTTCAGGAGTTTTTGCCCTCTCAGTTTAAGTGAAAATAGAGTAGGTCTGCTAGATGTTATATAGGAATCAACCAGCTTCCTTAAGCCAAAACTAAAGGAAATTAGATGCTGTGTGTGCAAGTCAAACTCTGCTGCAGTCATACTGAAAAATTAATTTTAAAGGTGGGAGAGTTTGCCTGGCCTTTGCAAGACTTTCTGGCACCGAATGAAAAAATTTACATTGAATATGTAAAGCCACCTTTAAGCTATAGCTTATCAGCCCTTCAGAAGAAATTGGGCTTATATTATCAGCAATACCAAACGCATTTCCTAAATTTACATGAACTTTTCATCAGACAAACCCATGATACTTTTGAAAATAAGTTTTAGTTTAACTTAATGGAGATGTGTATGTTCAACTTCTATTGTTGCTGCTTAAAAGTGGCTAATCCTAGAATATGAGAATTTGAACTACTTGCTTTATGTGATGCACAAATTCTTGGGAAACTGCTAAGAAAGTGCTTTTGGAGTCAGGGGATCTTTGGCTGAACTAATACAAGTACAACTAAAAGCAAAGAGATTTTAATTTCTTTCTAAGTCAAAGATATAGGAGGGAAATCACCATGCAAAGGGAGAAAACAAAAATTAGTCAGACCACCAGGCACATTCTTCTTGGTGATTCCTGAAGAATGGATCTTGGGGCACTACACACTGATCCCTCTGCAGAGCAGCACCCAGTGCCAAGACACAGCTGACAAACACCACCAGTTAAACACTGCAAGGAGGAGCAAATCATCTGAACACTGTCAAGGACCAAGCAAAGCTGCTTAAATAAAACCTGACATCCCGCTCCAGTGAGACACAGGTGTCATCCTCTGCTGCTGTGACTTCAGTGACTGATTCCCTTGGTTCAAGGGAGCTTCAAGAACAGAGAAGCACCTTGGGAGCTTCTCAACAACTCCTTGAATTGGTTCCCTCTCTTCTTGACACCTCTGAGAAAAGCAGATTCTTTCCCCAGTTTATTCCCTTACATTTTGTCTGTATTCCCCCACCAGCCAACATCATCTCTTCAACTGAGAGGCTTTACTTCATTACAATACAATTACTTTGTGAGGTGAAAGCAGTGACATTTCCTCAACCTGCCTCCAAATCCCCTTTAAGGTTTCTATAAATAATAAACTGCCTTCATAAGGAAGGCTGTTCAGATGACTTTATATCACTTATTTCAGATGAAACTTGAAGTTTTTGATACTTGAAGATGTTGATCACTTCTTTGGCACTTGAAGCACTTCACACTAGATGCCTTTGGAATTACTCAGCTACAAGGCACTCAATGGAAAGTGGTGATTCTGGGTTTTGAGTGCTGTTTTTGTGAGGGGAATGGTCTGGATACCTCCTTGGGCCAATTTCAATACTGGGACAGCAGAGAGAGCTGGTGTCACCTCCCTGATTTACCATTCCCAGTAAGGGATACACAAATGTCCATTTCTTTGAAAATGTTCCTGATGCTATTTCTGAGTAAATAAACAGTGTGCTGCCAGCTATCCTGCTACAGACCTGGGGTCAGTGACCTCTGCCAGCTGGAACCAAGCTCCACAACCCCTGAGTGCCCATCCTCCTGCTCCCAGGACAATCAATTTGAAAATTCACTGATCTTTCCTTTCTGCTCCTCTTTAGTTTGAATTTTTCAAAGACCCAGCAATCTCTTGAGATGAAAGAGAACAGATTTTACACCTTGAAAGTCATAATTTGTCATCATTTTCTTCAGACAATTCTTTAGCCCAAGGAGTGGGGTCAGATCTTGAGAAAGTCGAAAGCTTTTGTTTATAGGCACATTTCATTTCCAGGATTCCTTAAGTCAGCATGCCAGAATTAGACACTAATCAAGTAAGAATTAGACATCAATCAAGCATTTTGGACTTTGAGCTCAGGAGAAGGAAAGTATTCCTGGCAATTACTAAAACTGATGCATGACTAGAGCAGCACCAAGGATGTGCACACACCTGCACAATCACATAAAACATATGTGACCAATTCCATCCTGCAACCTCTCTCTGTTGGCAGTGTTCAGATCTCAATACTGATTTAGTAATCTCTAACAGCTTCTTCAGACCCTGCAGATGAAGGGCTGAGGCACAGCACATGAAAAAAAAATCTACTTTAGCAATTTAAGTAATTGTTCATTTTACAAAAGCAAGTTTTAAGAAAGTAAACAGATAAAGTGCTATCATTTGTGTATGTGGAGTTCTAATGAAGACTGCCATGAGAGAACTGATCAATTGGCATGAAATATCAGGAATTACTGATTTTTAAATTTTTTTTTACAAGGTGGTTTAAACAAAGATATTACTCAGTGGGATTATGTTTTTCCCCAGTGGAAAAAAAAAAAGAAAAAAAAAAAAAAACCCCCACCACCACAACACAGAACAGTGCCTCTGTCCTCTCAGCACCACCAGGCACTAACTTTGCTAATCTTGTGCCATAGGTGTTCCACAAATCAGCTCCCCAGGCTGGGAGAACTTCCATGCTGCAGCCTAGTTCAGGGTCTTTTGGCAGAGACAACACTGACACTGCACAAACACCACTGGGAGAAGGTTTTTGTGACACAGGAAAAAGCAGAGACTCCCAGGCTGGGTCCAGGCTGTCCCCACCTCTGACAGCTCCATTCATCTTCCCTAGAGGTGCCAAGAGCCAGAGGAGCTCCAGGGGAGCTCACCCTCTGCCTGCTGGTGGTCCCTGACTCCCTGTGCCTGGCAGAGCACTCAGGGGTGACCCAGACACCTCCAGGGGCGAGATTCCTTTCATCTGGGGCTGAGACATCAAATAATCACATCTGCAGCATCCCAGCACCATCACACCCTCCCCTGCAGTCACCAGGCAGCTGCAGACACACACTGGCCCAGAGTTTATTTCAGACACACAGGGCTAAAATAATTAATTAATAATAATAATAATGGGCTTTTTCTGGAGTTTCTTCCCTCATTTTGTTTTTCCCTGCTAACAATGTACACTGCACATACCCCCAAGGGAACAGCCTGGGCAGCTTCCAGGTTGAAAGACACTGAGTCACCACACAGGGTTTGAGTCACAATTATCCAAACTGACCTGTCAGCTGGGAAGATTAAGGGTCTTGGAAAGCTATCACTGGGCCAAAATTCATTTGTCAACAGATAACAAGATATTAATTTAGTTTTGATTTTTTTTGCTAAGTTACATAAAGAATTATTTTTTTTTAAATCACGATTGAGCAACCGCTCTGGAGTTACAGCTCCAGATTGGTTTGTGTGCACAGCTACACAGGACACTTTGAAATGAATTAAAACTGAGCAGATAGGGGGGGAAATCAAAAGGAGCAGGAGCAGAGTCATTCCAATTAAGACACCTCTGGAATTAAGATCCCACAAGGATCTGTTCTTCCCTAAATATTATTCAGTGATTTTTTTTTTTTTTTTTCTCAGTGAATTGGAAAGTGGGTATGTATAAATCAAGGCATTGGTAATTTTCAGACAATTTTAATCAAATTGCAGTCATAAATTCTGGGCTTGTCTGACAAAAATACACTTCCATGTGGACAAACACAGAGTGTTTTGTGACACTGGCAGCTGTTGGTAAATGAATGTGGAGCCCAGGCCAAGCAACACCTAAACCATTGATATATTAACAGGGGACATCCAGCAGAATCAGCTTTCTGCAAAAATATTGAATTTGCAAAGAGGCAGCGAGGGCACAGATGAATTATTTCAGATGGGGAACACAGACCTGCAGGATGTAAAACAAAGCACATGGATCCAGATGCTTGGCTTATCCAGGAGGAGGAGATGAGTTTGTTCCCATCATGGGAGTCAATAACATCTGGTGCCAATCAATCCACTCAGGCTGGGATGAGCAGTTGGGCAAATTCCAACTGCAGGCAAAGATTTTCATTTTTATTCTAAGAATAGTTATCTACAGCAAGAAATTTACCTGGAGACTTGAGGAATTGCCCATGACCTGAAACTTTTAATCAACAGTGGCTGTTTTTGTAAGAAATTCAATGTTGTACCTCAAATAGAATTTAGGAGGACAGAATTAACTTTTACCAGAAACCAGGGTCCAGCAGTCAATTCCAGCCTTGAAATCTAAGAAGGATCTATAGATGAGTGGCCAAGAACAGCAACCTTTATGTAACATGTGCCACACAACACTGGCTGATTAGAAGAAAATATTGTCACCACCAAAAAACATTGTTTTTGTGTTTGCAAGAGTTGGAACCCAGCCTACAGTGAGAGATGCTGCTTTCCCAAGAACCAGTCCTTTTTTTAAGAGCTAATGCAACAGCCTTCTATAATGTCATTATTTATTTTAAATTAAGTAAAAAGTGATTAATTGCTCAATCAGCATTCTTTCCATTTTATATGGACTCTTGTAATTCACAGACAGTTTCTAAACATAACAGTCAATGATTCTGCCCTCTGGAGACAGGGAAAAGATTAGGGTTTTTTAGTTGAAATAAATATTTTAGTGAATGAAAAAGCAACCTCTCAGCATCTCAGAACAGATGTTACTTCCCCAGTGCATTATTGATAAGAATGCTTCATTTCCATTTAGTTGTGGCCCAGCTGAAGGAACTAAGAGAGTCTCAGTGTGGTGACTTCTTAATTTTACATACTAAATCCATTTATCTTTTTTGTGATTAGCCTTCATTTTGTGGAAAATAACATTCCCTGAAGATAATAAGTGTTGAATGCACAGTGCAACTCAGCTAAAACAGGAATTTATCAAACTATTTGTAGACAGTAAAAACAATGGAAACTTTGTGAAAATTTCTTAATTTTTCACCATCTCATTATGCTTAAGGGTAACCAATATCACCAAAATAATTACAGGAGCTGGGGAAATACCAAGCCCTTTGAGTGCATCCACTAAAGGCTGATCCTGTGCTGTCCTCACTCAGCTCCTTACGGGAAAACACAGAAGGAAAACAGAGAGCCCTGAGAAAACAGAGAACCCTTCCAAGTCCATGCCAGGGGCTGATTCTGTGGTGTCCCTGCTCAGCTCTTGAAGGCCATTATGATCCTGGACAATCCTTGCCATAAAACCTTGGACAACCACACCTCCACCTCTCCACTTGTCTGTCCAGTGACCAACTTAGTAAAGAAAGATCTTTTTATGAATGAGGGACCAGAGTTGTGTCCTTTCCCAGGGATCCTAAAGCCATGTCCCTGTGCAGTAGGGCTGACATCCAATATATTAGAAACAGGCAGGGATAGGAGCAGCAGCTGAAATAATAGATTGTATAAGAATTATTGTGCTCAGGAAAGCTTTTTCACTTTAAACAAGTTTTGTTTTTCAGACTGGAATGAAAGTATCCTTACCAAAGACTGCAGACACTTCTCATTGATTTCTGAATCTTAGATGAAGCTTTATTAATTAACTATCAGGACAACTAATTGAGAATTACTTCATTATCTAGCACTTAGAGTCAATGACACCAGATTAAGTCATTTAACTGCTGCATTTTTCTACACCAAGATATTTGAAGTTTGCAGTGACCAGGTGGCTCACAAGTGTTGAATCAGTTCTACCCATTTAAAGGTACCTGAAGGTGCCAGAAGAGATCAGAACACGAGAGCCATCAAAAACAAGTGTTCTGTATTCTGAATTTAAAGGACAAGATCCTTTCTGGTGTAGACAAGGCTGCCTGTAACTCCTTGGGCTGTTTAAGAAGTGCAAAGTGGGCAAAGCATTAGAACACATTAAATGCACTCCTGAGGGGGAAATTACATGGGTGGCAGTGCAGCAGAACCTGCAGCCTAATTTAATGGAACAAAATAGGCAACTCTTTAGTAATAATGCATCCCAAATGAGTCTGAACATTGAGTACTCCACAGGAAAGGGACAGCCAGTGAAGCACCAGCCTGATTCTATTTTCAATTTTTGCATAGCTTCTGGGGCTTATTCCTCATTGTTGTAGTCTGGGATAATGACTAAGACTGCAAATATATTAAAAAAAAATTATTAATCTTTAAATCCCAGAGACTTGAAATAAAAATATTTTTCATGGCTCTAATATTGGCATACAGAAGGAGAAAGCAGAGCAAATAAGAGCAATATATAAATATCTTCATTTCATATCTCCTCTAATTCAACATAGATCACAAATGTCTTCTTTTGCATTCTGGAAGATTTTAATGCATTTTTAATTTCAATCAAAAGTAATATTCCAGTCACTCTACAAAAATTGTGATATTAGGCAATTGATTACTCAAATTAGGACAGAAATGCTCCACAAATGTTCCTTATCTGTGAAATTGAACTTCCAGAGAGCAAACACAACTGACCAATGTTGCTCTTGGTTGAAATTGTTGAAAACAGGCAGTTATTTGCTGAGTTAAATTAGATTTCCCCCATGACAAAATAATAGGATAACGCACACAAAGCCTTTAGCTTTGCACACTTATCCCCTGCCACCCAGAGCAGCTACAGGAAAAATGGCAAAGCAAGGTCATTTATAAGGGTCTCTCTCTGCTGCCTTTCCTTGTCTCAGGCCATGCTTTGCTGCAATTATTCCTGCTCAAGCTCCAGTGCCATTGCCTGCTGACACTTTGCTGACACCAGTCAGAGGTTAACGCGAGGATGAATCAGTTTTAGGGAGAACATTTTCTTTCAGCCTCTTCTTGTTCTTGGAATCAAGTCCAAACCAATTTTTGATTTATCTGCAGCTTTCTATCAAAACTCCTTTGCTTTGATTTAGCAAATATTCCTGAGGAAGTAACTCCAGCACTTTGTATCAATACCACCACTGACTTCTAAAGAATTATCATCTCCTTTCTTCCCACTTCCAAAGGCAAATAATTATGTCTCTGTCCTGGATCACAGAAATTTGATTGTGTTCTGAATCAAAACAAAAGCAGTAATTCCAGCATCTATCACAGTCTGCCTAACAAAGTCAATACATTAAATCCTTAAGTTATCCTCTAATTAGGTAATCAGACCCAAAAGAAGAAAGCGAGGAAAGGCAGATGCAGTCTGAAAAATGTTCCAAATGTCCTGCTCTTCAAAACACTTTAAATCTATGGTGCTCTCCTAAAACACATCCATTCCATAATGTCTGAGGATTAAAGGAACTCAACAGATTGAAACACTTTTATATAGAGGAGATAAAAAGAACTAAACCACAGCCTTGACAGCAGAATGGTTCAATCTGCTTGGAACCCTGAGTCAAAAATCAGCACCTTAAATTGGACTCTCAGTCCAGACAAACCCATCATTCCAGTTTCTCCCTTCTCAGACACATTTCCTCTTTAAAGTAGTATTTATAAATGCAATCATGATCACAAAGCCATACACACACAAATCAGGTTTTGTAATAAACCAAATGTAAGGAGCAAATAAATGTCCTAAAACAGAAAAACTGCCTAAGAAACTGCACTAACACTGTGTAACCTTGTGTGACAATCCACAGAAAAGGTCAAACTGTCAGATTTCAGATCCAATCCTTACCCTTGATTCTATGTTCTACGCATGTATTTAATGAAAAATTAAATGAGTTATTGAGCCAAAAGTTACTTTAAATTAAGGTAAACATAAGCTATAAAACAAAACATGTACTTCACTCATGAGATTAGCACCATTCTTACATTCAGTGCCTCCTGATGTCTTTGACATTTGCCCCAAGCCCTTTCCTGACAGCAGCTCACACTGCTGAGGGCACACACTGAAGTTGCTGCAGTGAATCCAGATGGGGCTCAGTTCCTACATCCACACCTGGTCTTGACAGAGCTTTTCATTTCATACCATGAACCCAGACCCATCCTTCAAATAAGAGAATTTTATCTTGAGCTGAAGCTCCAAGCTCACATCTTAATTTCTAGAAAACCCTTCCTCTCCTCCTTTTAAATCGTCAGCTTTTCCATACGTGTTTCTCAGCTTTCCAAGGTATGTTCTTCTACACTTTAGGAATACTCAAATTAATTACTCAGAGTAATGACAGGGTACAATTTGTTTTCTATACAAAGACAAGGGCGTTGCATAGCACATTACACCTCCCCATCTAAACTGGATTTACAATTCCATCAACACCTGAAATTTAGAAGGCTGGATTTGTCATATGATACAAGTTTGGTGTAGTCAATTCTTCACAGTTGACCAGCAAAACCAGTTTTCCCCTCCTACAAAAGTACTAAGCACTCCTTCAGATACTTTCCTCATGTTTTCTTTTACAACACGACAGTCCCAAAACTGGATAAAGATGTTACTTCTGGTGTTAGCAACAAAAAGTTGCATTTTTTTCTTCATAGTACTTCTACCCTTTCCTCCTTTCCAAGTATTCACAAAGAAAATTAAAAACCCCAGTACATTAATTCACAAATGCATTAAAGTCATTCTGCAAGTTGTTTAAAAGGTAAAAGTTCAAGTTCTCTCTGGCACAGGTGGCATTACAGATGAAAACAGTTTAGGAAGCTGTATGCTGTGGGAACACTACAGAAGTCAAACCAAACCCAGGAAATTTAGTCTTGTTCTCTAAACTTGGCACAAATATTTAAAGGGGGAAAGTTTGGTTCATAACAAAGGAGGCCTTGTGGATACAGAAAGATCTTTGCACTAAAGTCCAAAGAACTTTCATATGGATAAAGAGCTGGTTAAAGAGAGATAAAAAAAGGACTATTCTTGAAAGACCAGAATAGCTGGATTACAAGGATCCCCACTCCTGATGATCACTCCTGGGTAACTCTGTCTCATGTCTATCAGCCCAGAAAGAAGTCAGCACTTGCATGTTTAATACTTCATACACTTCCTATTTCAGGATATACAACTTTAGCCCAATTTAACAATTTCTAGTGTATGGTCAGGGGCAGGGTGGCATCACAGAGCTGACAGCTGTGGTCATCCTCCAGGCACACAGCTGGAAGGTGGAATTTTCCAGAGACCCTGGTTAAAGACTTTTACCCAAACTAGATGAAAAGCAGTGACTCACCAGCCCTCCCCAGAGCCAACTCCCCACCATCTGCACCAAATGAAGGATTCCTCACACTGAACCCCACTACAATGACTGCAGCCCCTTGGTTTGAACCAAGGGCTTCATCCTGATGCTCTTCCAGGAAGAACCATCACAGAGGGAACAATTCCATGGCCTGGGACTGTATGACTCACACCTGCCACCAGCAGCTCCCTCACTGGAATGAAGGCAATAAAAAGAGAAGGCAAGAAGCAAAACTGTTTGAATAGACTCCTAAATAACATTTCCAGTTTCACCCCAGGTTACTGTATGAATCAGTCACTAAGGGAAGGAGCCATTCCAGGTGGAGCTGCTGGAAATGCAGCCCCTCATTGCCAAGGCAGGGAAGAGAGCTCTGTACAGGGGCACAAAAATCCTTCTGCAACCAACTTGTGCCCAGCAGCAGCTCCTGCTGTCAACTCAGGATGCCAAGGAAATGCCCACATCACTTCAGGAGCATCAAATATACATTTTGTCTGCATTCTCCAGAACCCAAGATTCCATAATATGTGGAATAATGAGCTGGAGCAGCTGACCAACGTAAATTTCTTCTTTAAACCCAAGACTGGTGTTGGACGAGGCAAACAGCAGTGGAATAAACAGAGAAATAGCACACACACTTTGCTGATTTTTTATTACTAGTCCAAAAATTAGTCAAAGCCTATAATTTTTTTAAATGTCCTTCTTTAAAGTTGACGACATAATGGACTATTAGGAAATGTTCCTCCAATGCATGCATTGATTACCCATACCACTATGCCTATAAAATAAAGATTCTTCTAAGCACAGAAATGAAGTCATTCCAGTGTTTCCTAAGGGCACACAGTCCATCTTTTCCAGCAGCTTGCTCTCCACAAGGTGACAGACACTTACAGTCATTGTTGAACAAGATTTTATTGCTTTCAGAAAAAAATGTATGTTAAGAGGATTTCAAATGTCATCTAATTAATTTCTAATAATGTCTCCAAATCAGACAGATTTAAGAGGGAAGGGGGAAAATATAAGTGGAACTTTATAGAAAATGCAGTGCAACATCCCAAGCCAGAATCCATTCAAGTGAGGGGAGAGAAGAGCTGCATTGAGCTTTGATGAGTTGAATCAAACTCAGTTTAAGAACTTTCATTATAAAAACTATTTAAGAATTGATTTGGGGAGAGACAATCAGTGAAATAATTGTTCATTAACTGATTTGCTTTGTTAGTATTTTTAACAATCCCCTGATGAAAAGCCAGAATGTAAAGTTGGAGCAGCTATACCAGGTCCTTGAAAGGACAAAAAAAAAAAAAA